>BMAU01000748.1:0-606180 GCA_019973935.1 Trichonephila clavipes | reverse complement strand
GTTACGCAATAAGGTAGGTACTTTTTTTACACTCCAAAATACAGTACGGCAGTTATTATTGTTTTTGTACTTAAAAATACAATACCCGCCTATTGAATTAAAATTATAGCATTAAATGTTTCCAAATTTTATGCATCCTGATCTCCTCTTTTTTTTTTCCTCCATTCTCACTCTTTAAACCTTATTTATTTTCTCCCACAATATATTGCAGCTCGCTGAAGTAATTTTCTTAATAATTCATTTAATTTTTTCAATATCAACACCTAATTTTATAATTACAGCAATGTTATGGAAAGCAACTCGTAACTCATCCGTTCATTATGATAATTGAGCTTCCCTTGGGAAGCAGGTGCTCCAGTAACTCAACTTATTATAACCTTAGTCAACAATTTAGTATACTTAAGGTATATATATATATGTTGTATGTATGTGTGTGTATGTGTGCATGTGTGTGTATATGTTTCTTGTTCTTCTTCTTTTAGCAAAAATACCTTGAATAAATTAATATTTTCTCCTCCTTTTCTCTCTATTTATTTTATCAGCTGCATTCTTCCTTTATGTTTTAAAATAAAACTGAGATCTCGAAAAAATAACTTCCGCTTAACTGAAGAATGATAAGAGAAAACATTTGACAGGAAGTGTTGGCCTCAACTGAAAATATGATTAAAAAATACTCTTTATTTTTTATTATTTTTGTTTCCTGTCTTTCTTCTTCTTTTGGTCTGTTAGGTGCATTTGTATTGTATACGATCATTGACAATTATCATTATATAATGTGGACACTTCACACAATATCTTTATAAATTATAGCTATGTGTTATTCTATTTGTGCTATATTATTGTAAAGTTTCATTAAAATCCATTCAGCTGTTTTTGTGTGAAAGACTAACAAACATATATGTAAACTTTTGTGTTTATTATATTAGTAAGGATTGCACAACTGAAATTTAGTCTTCCTTAATTTCCCACTGTTGCATTTCTGCAACATATGATTTATTTAATTTAACAGAGTAAATATATTTTAAATTACCTTCAAATCACTTATCTGAGAAAAAGTGATTATTGCAACGAAATACATGCTAATTTTGTCACTAGATGGAAGTACATTTTTCCATACTATCTAAATTTTAATGACTTGCTCAATCGAACAATATGGTTTTAAAAGGGGACACCTCCTGTGGATCAGATTTTGTACTTCGGACAGAGAGTTCGAGACTCCTGAATCTTAGACCATCACATCATACAGTTGCTGTTTTTTTGACCTTTCAAAAGCATTTGATAGAGCTTGGAGAAATAAATTAATCATAAAGCTTTTCAAAACCTTTGGCATTAGAGACAGAGCCCTATCTTGGATTTTTCGACTTTTTGAAAGATCGAGAGATCAGAGTGAGATTTAGAGACTCTTTATCTAAAACCTTTAGGCTCAGCCAAGGTGTCCTGCAAGGCTCAGTCTTGAGCCCTGCTCTTTTCCTTATACATTGCGGGCATTGAGAAAATCATCTCTAGGAAGGTGTGTGAGGTGGGGCTTTTCGCTGATGATTATCGTCTCTCTGGAACTCTAACTCTGACGTCGTCCATATAGAAACTGCGATCAATACTACCCTTTCTGACATACAGATTTTTGCTGAGCAACATAAACTGATCTTTAATGTATCAAAGTCAACCTCAGTCTTCACGACTAATCGACGTTTATACATTTATCAACCTCACCCTTTTATGGAAAGCAAATCCCTTCCCTATGAAAACACCCTAAATATTTGGGCTACATTTTGGATCCTGAGACACTTAGCAACAAGCATATAGACTATGTGATAAACAAAGGCAGGAAGAAACTTGACTTACTGGAAATACATCGCTGGAAGGGACTGGGGTGCTGATGCTGGTACTTGTGACTGGACATACACCTCTTTGATCAGACCTGTCTTAGAGTATGGCTCTCAAATTTATTTCAGTGCATCACGTACTAATTTCCATGAAACTGACCGAGTACAGTCAAGCGCTGCTAGAATTATCACTGGCATGCGACATAGCTGTCCCACAGATATAGTTCTTTTCGAAGCTGATATCATGCCCTTGGATCTGAGAAGAAAATTACTGCTTTCAAGTACTTTTGTAAACTTTACAGTTACGGAGATTATAACCGCACATCTGCATATCTCATAACCTGACAAACAGACACAGACTAAAAAGAGACAGTCATTTCTCTCGAATGCAAGCGATGGACCTATTAGATCAGGACATTGAAGAACATTTTTTGAAGAATGTATTTAACCCTCAGGAGGGATTGCCTAGAGTCCATTTTAAACCAGAAATGGGAGCTCATACTTCCAAAATCAAAATTCACCTGAATATTTACGTCAATTAGCATTGGAGATTATTAACAAAATTCCAGCTACTGCAATGCAAATTTATACCGACGGTAGCAAAGACGAACAAACTCATGTGGCAGTGGTATCTTTTATAAAGGCTCCTAATTGTTCTCATAATATCAAAATTAGAATTCCGACTTTGTTCTGTTTTTAGATCCGAGTTAATTGCCATTGATGAAGCTCTCCGAATCATCAAGATGGTGACATCTCCTGATGAAATATGGATATTATGTGATAGCCGAAGTGCTATCCAACACCTTAGCGACTGGACAAATGTTGGAGACAAAACATCGGTCTCAATTCTTAAAAATCTTAAAGAACTTTCCAGCAACATGAGATATACTTTCCAATGATTCCATCTCACAATGGTCTCTTTGGCAATGACACAGCTGATCTTTTTAGCCAAGGAAGGTGTCACTGAAGATTTAATGTCGAGAAGAACTTTGACCTTCTCGGAAATTTTTTCTAAAACGAAATCTTGATTCAAGAACTATGGAAGACTCCTCCGACTCACCCTTGGTATAATAGGCAGGCCCCAGGTGGTGCCCTTTCCATCAAGGCGGATAGAGTCGTCCAAACAACTATTAGTAGGCTTGCAAGTGGACACATTAGAAGCATTTCCTTTCACTTAGGCCAGAAAATTTACGAGAATTGTACTAAATGCAATTTGGTACAGGCAAATCCAGATCATCTTTTGTTTTGTGCAGGACTTGATAGGGAGGACATCTATTCCAGTCCTCTTTTGGTGTACGATTTCCTGAGAACTCTTGGGCTCATGGACCTGGTCTAGCCTGCGGCTAGACAGGAGGAATTAGTCAACAACAACATTTTTTCCAGAAATCACAAAAATTATTAAAATCTCTGATGCTTCAAGAACTGTTTTTTTGCTATAAAAAGAATCCATTATGTTTTATGCTTCCTCTTCTTTATTGACGAAATAAACTACCAGGTAAGAAATCAAACATTTCATATTCATTTAAAATAATTTTGATTTTCTAATGGAAAAGTTTGAAAGAAATATAATTTTAATTATATGTTGCAGGTCTGCAACACATTGGTCTTTGGTTACCATTTTGACATGGCCGAAAAGCGTATACTAACCCAAGAGGAAATTGATAGATGTATGAATAATTCGGACGAATTAAGTGAGGATGGTCACGAATATTCTGATGATGATGTTGATTTTTACCTGATTGTGTGTCATCTAATGAAGATTCGGATAGGGACAGTGAAAACAATATAGGTTCACAAAATACAATTCAGAATATAAGAAAATCCGATGATGATAATAAATTAGATAGAAATATCTCAGTCAGAGAACTTTTTTAAAACTTAAATTTAAATAATAATAAAACATTGTCAAAGAATTTTTTTATGGAAAAATCAAAACATTTCATTGAATGAAGTAATAAAATTCCTTGAAGATGACCAAGAGAAATTATGGATTTGGAGTACGAAAAGTGGGACTTTGTCACAACAAAATCAATAACTGCTTAAAAAATTTTCATTGTATGTATGGCTAAAGCAACTTATAACAATGAATAATAAAATCCTCATATAAAAAAAAGTTTTGTAATTTACAACACTACTGTGCAATGTTGCACTTCAGCAACAAACAAAAAAAAAATGACTGAAATTCAATTTAAAACACCTTAATTTTTTAATATATATATTTTCCCCTTTTATTATTACTTGAGAAGTAGCTGATATAATTTTTTCATAGAAATTTAAAAAATTGCAAAGTTAAGGGTTAAACTTATTTTTATGGAGTGGCAACGAATTGGGTACTTTCTCCAAGCGAGAAAAATATTTCTATTGCAATATCACAATCTAATTTCATTATCATTTAAACAAAAACGTTTTTCATGCAGTTTATTTCTACAATGCATAAATCAATTTTTTTTTCTATTTAAAATGTGATTCATACTTTTCCTATACTTTATAGCCAAATATATCTTGAATTTAATATATTTAAGTGGAAAACTAAATAATTAAGGGATGTTTTTAAAACTACGATTGTAAGATAAACCCAGCAACTTAAATAAATTTTTTTTTAACAGAAGGTATGGTATTTGCTCTTTTTTCATTTCCATTGGGTGTAAGAACCTCAGGTAGATGCATATTTTTCATCAATATTAAAGGATGTAGATAAGAAGGGGGGGTAGATTTATAGAACGTTGCTGATTCAATACAATTATAAATTAAATAGGAAAATGAAGCATAGATTTGCTAAATTCTTCCAAGTATTCACATTTGGCTTCATTAACATCATGCTGTATTAATAAAAGGTGATTGGAGATGAACTCATTGGTAATTCTAAGGCATGTGCAGCAAAAAGTGACAAGAACAAACCCAAACTAACAACTTCTAACTTCCACACTACATTGGGATTTTGATGCCCAGTTCTGTTCAACATGCAGCAGCTCCTGTCATCTCTCATCTACAACTCATTTTTCATGGAATGTGGATTCACTTCTTGGCTATATTTGAACTTTGCTATTTTCCATAATGATCCTTCAGCTATTGAAGGCACAGATTTGCATTGCAGTTTGGAGAAGGAATATAAATCGTAGAAGAAAAATTATGAATTCCATAATTTATCTACAGAAACATATATCAAATTAAATTTCCACAATATAAATGAATAAAAAAATCTCAAATACAAATTGTGAAAATGATTAGATTTGATTTTGCTTAGATGATGTTGCCTTGGAACAAAGATGGCCAACCCAAAAGACCTCTTGGACCACTTTGGAAAACCATTATAATCCTGCAGGCTGCATGTAAAAATATATATCTTATATTAGATTTGGACCCATTACAAACATTTATTGGAGTGAAAATTTAAAATAGAAGGATGTGTTATTATTGTTTTTGTTCTTTTTCTTGTATACAAACATAGATAATATAATAATGCAATGATCAAATAATGTTTAATTTATTTAATTAGTGAGATATTAGTTTTTGCAAGTCGATCTCAATGGGTGTATTTGCACATTGTAATTGATGTTTCAGGTTTTCATCCATTAAAGCTCAGTTTATATTCAATAAATTTCATTTTCAAAAAAAAAGAGAGAGAGATTTGTGGTAAAGCAATGTGACAAATTAGAACAGTTACGGGGTTTATTTGTTAAAAAAGACACTAAAAATAAAAATACTATAGAGTCATATTTTGTAAAATTGTAAGGAATCTTACGGGCCATAGGCTGGCCACCCCTGCCTTAGAATGTTTGATAAGGAATTTCTGAGTCTATCAATGAAGATAACATAATAGGTATGTGGTTCCCAAAACCTTCACTCCATAGGATTACTGGTATAATAATCCTTTTTATTCCAAAAGATAAATATTTAATAGAGTTGAGAGAAATATGAATGTGATAGTAATGTTTTTTGTAACAAAAAAGTAGGTGTGCTTTGTGTAAGAATTTATCATAAAAATGGAATTTTAAGTACCATAGATTTTTCAGTTATCTTATTTAAACATTACACAAAATGAATTAAATTAGTGAGTGAGTGTTAATGTCGAACTTTGAAGCTACACTGTGGCCATTTGAATAAAACCAGAAAATTCATCAAAAATTAAATTCCACAGAAACAATCAGATGTCATTTATAATTCCTCTAGTAATATTAACATTTTAAGAAGTTTTGGTGAAGTGACAACCCATTGATGAAAAAAGATCAACTGATTTCACAATGGAAATTTAGTTGAAAATGAAACGTAAAATAGCACTAGAATTGTAAATATATATATATATATATATTCAAAATTAGAATTGCAAAACTGAAAAACAAATAATAGTGAGAAATGTTAAAATAAACAAATAATACATATTTGTAATATTTTTAAACAAATGGAACAGTAATATGTGAAACTTAAAAAAAATTTTTAATGTTACAAGCTATAAGTGTGGGAATTGATAGAATTATGAAGTAAGACATTTTATTGTTATGCTTTTACAAATGCTGAAGTTTACTTAAAATTTTGATAAGGGCATTTTTACAACGAATTAAGCATTGAAAATAACAACAATGAACAACACATTTAAAAATTGAAGAAAGAAAAAAAAACTATTATATAAGAAAAATATTTCTTATGAAAGATGGTGTAAATTCGGTGCAAATTAATTTTAACTGCAGAAATGTGACATTTTATATAACTTTTTTCTTTTAATGATCAGATAAGTTATGAATTTGTTTTGTATTTATATGATATCTATGTAAATTTAACAAAGGTAAAAAATAAAATGTAAATTATGAAAAGTGATTTAATTTATTCATTTTTATAGTTGAACAAATTTAATCATAACATTAGAACATCTGGAAATGGACTTCTGAGTTTTGATGAAAGCATCAAAACATATATCATTAAAAAATTGCTAAATGTTTGACAAACATCTAAGAAATAGATGCATTTGATTTCAAGAGTGGGGGTTTGAATTAAATCTTGGCATTTTTACCATAATTTAGAGAAAAGTTACGTACATAGTTAATAACATATAGTGATTCAAATTTAAAATTCCTATGTTACGTAGGCCAATTATTATATTTCCATAAAAAATAAAGGGTGAACAATTATTCATATTTTTTTAATCGTGCACATAATATTTAAGGAAAGAATATTCATTATTTAATAATTCCTTATTGTATTATTTGTGAATCTTTCATCATACAAGTTCTTCCCAAAAAGGCAAAGAAGATTCATAAAAGGTTCAAAAAAACAATTTGATTAACAATTTATTGATATTGCTTTCATTGCTAGATTTAGCTAATTGTTCAAACATTACAAACACAAACTATTAGAAAAATAATTTCTATTTTTTCATGGATTAGGGTTCCATGTTCCTGCAGCTTTTCTGCGCTCATAAACCATTCTATGTTTCTGCTTCATGTAGGCAAATTTTGCATGGGCATAGGCTCCTAGATCTCCATCTGTGAAGCATTATATTTAAGTTTAATTAAATCACTTTACAGTAACAAATACAAACAAATTGTATTTGAAAACTTTCATATAAGATACATTTTAGTAAGATTTTAAAAACAATTTTCATACTATCTTCATAAAATGAAATCATGTAAATAAATTTCAAAACAGAAAAAATTAATTTTTAATACCTAAATTATATTTTTAAACAAATACTGCTGGTAAAAAGAAAGAAAAAATCATAGTAGACCAATTGATCGAATTGATATGCAGGCTTTAATTGACAGTTCATGTAAAATTTGTCAAGTAAAGTAATTTTTTTAAAAAAAAGTATTTGTATATATTAAAAACATAAAAATGGACTTCAAAATGTAAGATTTTACTCTACAAAAATACACATTTTTAGTTACTTTGCGGATACATTTTAAGCATTATCTATACATCCCTATTTATAAACAATTGTTTAATGCAAAGATGTGAATGAAAAAATTTTGTGTGTGTGTGTTTCATATTTTTTTTTCGTTTTCCAAATATAATCTTTAAAAAATAAAATGCCATTTTTTTTGTTAGAACTGAATTCTTTGAAGCATTTAATATGTCAAAATAATACAAACAATTCATTCTAAAAATAATTTGAATAATGAAAAAATATTCCTCATTCCCCCTTGATATTTGATTTATTCCAAAGAATTTATTCAAACAAGATCACAGACTTTTTTTTGTTTTTGTTTTAATAATGGAACATTATTCAAGATGGGAAAGAAATATTGTTAGTTTATAAAAAGTTTGGTTTTTCAAAATGATCTCATTTATACTTCATTTATATTTCTTATACTTTTGAATTAAATGCTTTACAAACATAACAATGTTATACAAGAATTTCAATACTTTAAGTGGAATATTTCAACTAAATATTTCTTTAAGACCCTTATCAAATGAGAGTCAAGTGACTAGGAAGTTCTTTCTTGAAAAAATCAAATTGTAAGAAAATAATTTTCTGCAATGTGATGCATAAAGGGCAAATTTTTAATTGCTGTTAAATAAGCTCAACATTTTTTAAGAAAACAAAACAAAAGATTAAACTGTATTTCAACACCATGAGAATATTTTCTGTTTGAAAAGATAAATACTACAGATTTTCAATACATACAAATAACAGATTGTGTTGATTGTGTAACTTTTCACTGAGTTCATCAATAAGAATCTACTTGAACTATATAATACTCCCTATGTCCATAATAACAGTAGCAGGTGAATATTTAAATAGGAATCATTGGCGAATGCAGTTCTAAATTATGATGAAGTGCAAAATTGTGAAGCATTTAACCAAAACCAATCATTTGATCATAATGTCTATCATTTATTTTGACACATCTTTCACATTTTAGGTAAACTTATTTATTACAAATTATAACTATTTTCCTAATTCTATCTGCTGATTGTATCAATTATTTTACTTCAGTTGAAAACCAACCCATTGTAAAAATTAGAAAAAAAAGTTTTGTATGTGCATGTCAAAGAAATGCTTTTAAGGAGATTCAAGCTATCTGCGGCTATCTTTCGTCAACATAAGAAAAAGTTCAAGAGAGCACTTGGGGAGATAATTAATTTGAAATAAAAAGTTCTTTCAAAGGATGGCTAGACGAACTGAAAATTTCAAACTTCAACCAATTGAAGGATTTAATCATATCTGATCAAGTTAAAAGGCGTGTACCTCCCGAAGTGAGAGACCATTTCATAGACGACTGTTCTGAGTGGGTGTCACCTTCTGAATTAGCTGAAAAGTTAGACATCTATTGTAACATTCAAAATACTACTCCTTCAGTAAAGAAAATTGCCCATTTAAGAGAATACCCTTCTAAATCTTATGCTCCGAAAAGAAGCTCACTTGATGGCAGATTTAACAGATTCAACCAAGCAAATTTCACATCATCTTTCAACAGAAATGATAAGTTCAAAGCTGATGACAAATCAGAGACCACCAGTATCATGTTATGGTTACAGTAAGCTAGGTGTTACAAAATCAGACGTCCAAATTGCAAACCAATAGCGAATAGGGACTCAGCAAATTTTGGCAACATTAGTTTGCATTCATGCTCTTCAACTCTGAATCAAATTGCAGTGCTGAAGTTAGTTGTCAATGCCATATGGGGAACTACATGCGCCAATAGTGGAGCTAGCCACTCCATTGCTGAAGAAACTTTATACCTGCTGTTACAGAGAGGGAGCCAATTTTCAGAAGACCCAACTCTCTATGCCCCCTGCTGACGGCCATAAGTCAGAAGTGGAAGTCTAAGCAATCAGTGTAGTTATTAGATTTGAAGGACATAATAGCTTTACCTTATGCTAAAGGAAACCAAACACTTTTGGGAGTGGATTTTTCACAAAAAGCTGGCATTGTTTTGAAACTCAGACACCGAAACTAGTTCTTTGGTGATAAACCTCGTCAAACTTATGATTTTATTAAAGAAGTAATCATCCAAGAAGTCCAAAGCCGATTCAAACTTGAAGAGAATACCTGTGAAATTATGCTTAAGCAGCAGAGAAATGAATTTCTGAATCTATAAGGAATTGTGTTTGAACCAGGGGGAGACCCTCCTCCCTTCATCGAATACCGTATCAAACCTGGAGACAATCATCTTGTTTTGGTGCCTTCCAAGTTTCCAATGTATAGAAATACTGGTGCACTTTCTTCGCCTCTTCCTTTCTCTCAGTCTACCTCAGCAAAGAGTAATTATGCAAGAGATAGTTCATCCTCTTCACCATCACTTTTTGGTTCAAGTCTTCCTAGTAGTTCTTCTAGAACATATAGGCCTGTAATTCCGGATTCTTCTTTACCTAAAGGAACACCTTATCAAAATCTAGATCCAGATTATACAATCTTGTCACCAAAGAGTCATTTGCTGTCATCTAAGTAGCGTGGTTCTTCTCCAGCCACTTCACAAACTATCAATCATGACGTTAATAGACATCCTTTGAATAGTTCTACCCGACAATGAATATCAAAGTTTATGCCACACCGAGATGATCCTGATGTTATTCTCAGCCAACGATCTTCTACATTTGAGGTGGCCAATCTTGAGGATCCTGTTGTTCCTATTGGGGTCTATCACACCTCAGCATTAGGCCCTCATCAAGATCCATTGTCTAAGCCTTTAACTCCTTTTCGTAAAAGAGGCAGACCATGAAAGACTCTTCCTGGCCCCTCACCAAGGCAGTGTAAGGACCAGAGGGGGAGACTGTATTTATAACTGTAATGGTTAGGATAAATGTAACCGTAATTGTAGCTAGTTAGGAAGTCTGTTCTGCCTTCGGTTGGTTCAGTTAGTGTTGTGGACGTCTTGTTGTTGTACGAATGTGTGTCCTTTTATGTAATCCTGTGTTCATTCTGCTATTGCCCGAGAAATAAAGCTTTTGGCCGTCGAAGATGTTGTCGTCTTTTGGATATTGCTAAGCAACATTTGCACTCCCATACATGAAGATGTTTTCACATCTGTAATTATCATTAAAAACCCTGTTTTGTTATATTTATACTTTTCATCATGAGAAATGAATCAAGATTTGACCTCTTAATATCTAGGAATTGTATTAAAATTACGGGAAAAAATTTTATTAAGAAAAACTTTGTAGAATATTATTCTAAGTTGTTTTATATTTGAGAAAAATAATAAAAGAAAACAGTCTTTCATTTCCTCTAATAGATGAACTTTAAATGCAAATTAGATTTTATAAACCATTCTTTGGAACTGAATTTAAGACAAAGGAAATACATTAGTAGGAATATGGTGCATTTTGAAAAAGAAATTAAAAATTTTTTTCAAGATAAAGCTTAAAAGCAAAGATTTATAATTAAATTTTAACATTAATTTCTAAATTAAAATATTTTCAGTAGTAATCTTAAATATAGCTCAACTTGCCCAGACATTTTCAAACTTTTATCTTCATAAGCCTTCATGTTTGTCCGTATGTTCAGAAATTTCATAAGCAATAAGATCTTTACAAAACTTCTTCTCTTAAGTTTCAACCTAGATTATCTCAATCTATTTTAAAACAGATGCACAGTCCTATTTAAGGCATTGAGTGAACTAAAAATTTTATTATCAATGAAAGTTGAAAGAATGTTTTCATAAAACATACAGTATTTATTAAGAGGATGAATGTGTGCATATATGATTCATAAATTCAACTTATAAAATAAAAAGCAAAATAAAAACTATTAAGATAGTATAAAATAATATTCCAAAGAGAATTAAAGGAAACAATTCATAAAAATAATACAGAATATAAACCAATTATAAGTAAAAGTTGATTCCATGGATTTAATCTTTTAAAAAAAACTTATTCATTCAGAAAATGCAAACTAAATATTATACACTTACATTTTATAAAATAATTCAATTCTGCTTCAGCATAATCTTGGAATATTTGTCTACATTTGTCTTCACGTTCATAACCTTCATATCGAGCACATTCTACTTTCCTTTTCCTTAAAATGTCTACAATTGCACCATCTACACTCCTAAAAATAGAAAAATAAAGTTTGAGTCTAAAAAAAGTTTTGTAACAAAATTTTTTTTAATATTACAGATAAAATATCTAGTTCATATTTGTAAGATATTTCAAATTACTACCATCGGATGGTGCAACAAATGTTGACTTAATTGTGAAACTTATTATGTAAGCAAGAAAGAAAGTGATATACTAAAAAGTAAAAGCAGCCAGATTAAAGCTCTGCTCAAAAAGTATTTAAAAATAAGTTTTTCATATATTTACACATGTTCTCTTCCGTTACTGAGAAAATCATTGGTCTATAAAGTACAGATATATGTATTAAGATTTTACACACTAGAAGCAGAATTAAGTACTCACTAAGCAAAAAGAATTAATATTTCTCGCCTAAAGTCATTCAATGGATTACGCATAGACAAACAGAAAATCAAAAAAGGTAAAATATTTGATTTTCCCTTTATATTTGTAACTAAAGTATTCAAATGTATTATAAGTATCTGAAGTTTATTTTAAATGTACTGTTCCATGGATAACAACGCAAAAGTAAATTAAGATAGGCAAAGAGATTTTGAGTAGGAAAAATGAAGACTAGAAAAAAAAAATGAAAATTATGAAAATCTATGATGCATAATAATAAGTCATGATAGAAATATGCAAAAAAATGTATTTCAGATTTTTAATATTTATGTTTTTGAAAGAAAGAGAAATTAAATAGATGTGAAACAAATGTTGTTCTTTGATTAGCAAAACTGAAAGAATTTTATGCATATGAATTACCAATAAAAACTTCTGGATTTTATCAAAACTATGTCTAGATTTATTCACTAAATACAACAAAGCTTAAACATTGAATTCCTACATAACTAAATTTAATTGAAAAAAATATCAAAAATACATTATACATTAACTACTGTAATAAGAACAAAAAATTATGAGGAGTACTTTTATGAAGGCAAATTTACAAATTAGAAATGATCCTAATCCATGAAAAACTAAAAAATCTTATAAAAATAACTACTTAAATAGAACAAAATTAGTACCAAATATTATTGAAAATTTAATTACAAATTTATGTGCAATGAACTGGTTATAATACCCTGGAAACTGAAAAAACATATTGGTTTAAGATTAACAACTGCTGTATTTAAAAAAGGGCAGATGGAAAAAATGTTAATCTTAGACATACTTTATATATATAACTTTTAAAAACAATTCATTTTTTATAACTATATTCAATCTTCACACTAAGCTTCAGTAACTTAAAATACTCATTTAATATACAAAAACTGGACTGTGTTTAAATAGTTGCAAATAACTACCAATACATGTACAATCTTTTTTGTAAAAGGATTCCGTTTTCTTTTTTAAAATGAATTTAACTCTTACAATCTATACAATAGAAACAAAAATCATGATGTAATTGTGTTCACAATATATATATGTAATGATAAAACTTAGCAGTGCAGAATTTGTCATGGCGAGTGGTAGATTTAAACAGTGACGAACCAAAGGTAGGGCGTGGCCGGTGATGAGATTTTCTGTGTTACGTGGACGTGGTCGAGTACGGTATTATCGAAGAGGCACTCATGTAAATCGTTATTCCTTTTTATTCACATTTGGAAACACATAAAGATCCAGTAGGGACGGCATTACACATACAAGAAGCAAACATCATAGCACAAACACAAAGACAAACATAGAACACGTTGCAGCCGGCGGATTACATGACGAAGGCAGGTAGACAAAAGAGAGCAATTACACAAAACTTTTGCTTTTATACCAGTGTGTGATGATTATGTAATAGTAGTTCTGATTGGATAGAATGGACGGGACAGAGATTTCGGACTAGCCGATTACGATTAAGAGATTATAATGTTAATTTTAAATCAAAGAGTTAGTTATTTTAAATATTAGTACACAGAGTTAATAAAAAGGATACTAGAGGGAATTATTACACACATATATATATGTTTCAATACAAATCAATAAATTAATTCTAATTTTTGCAATATATCTGCATAGTAACAACCAATAATTTGAACAAATAAGCCAACAAAGCTTTCGTAAGAACAAGCATATCAGTAAATCTACTCACATATCTCGTTTAAATTGCTCGTTGGCTTCATACATACAGACTACATCATTTTCATAACATTCATCAATGGTTGGAACACGTCGATACACTCTATGATAATATGGGTATTGTTTCTGATTGGGAACAACAACAGTTTCTGAAAACAAATATTTTCAAAAAAAATAAATGAATCACACAAAGATTGTAAAAAGATTTTTTATTGATCCTTAAAATAACCTTAAAATAAACTTACAGTTCTTACAAATTTCTAAAATTAAAATTTAATCAAAATTTTAAAAAATACAGTATCCTTCAAAATTGACTCAACTTTATTACAAAGTCTAATTTAGTACCACATTATATTCTAAGAAAGAATAAAGTGTACAGATTACCTTCAAAATTTATTTGCTGATCATTTGAACTAATTTATCACTGATTTAATTTCTGTAAATTGATCAATTAATAAACTCTACAATAAGAGATAAAATGCACTAATTCCTCGCCTTTAATTCATTATTTTATTTTTGTATTACAAATATTTCCCCAAATTATTTTTGCTTTAGATTATATTTGAAAAAATACCCAGATTACATATAATTTTTCAAATGTTTTGAGTGTTAGAAATTAATTATCTGCGATCTAAGCCATCAATCATTGAAATGGATAGAATAAAAAGGTTGATAGGTCTAATATCTCCAATCACAATCAGTTTTATAAACACAGAGAATAAAAGATATATATGTCTTCCTCTGCTTATATGCCAATGATTTCCTACTAATTTATTAATACATGAGGAAACAAAAAGAAATGGTGTTACTTTTAGATTCAAAGTTAGCCAGAGTAATACCCTATGAAAAATCTACCAAGAAAGAAGACTATACTTATCCATTAATGTTACTACCATAGCTTAAATCACAGTGGCACAACAGCCCATGAGGGCCAAGACCTACTGTGCCCATATCAGTATACGTAACTTTGAGCCCAGAGCAGATGTTCCAATCAGGAGATCAGTCTGATGTGAAACCCCCAGTGTTAAGTTCCCAATCAAGCTTGGTACTCATTTATCGACCTACTGAAGGGATAAAAGGCTCAGTCAACCTTGCCTAGCACGAGGTTCAAACTTTGTGGAAGATGGATGCACTACCACTCAGCCACTGGGCTTCATTCCTACCGTAAAAGTAATTTATTATTGAAGAAAAAATATGTTAACAAAAAGTATATGTTGCTATATAAGAACTATTCTTTTTAAAGTACACACAAATATTAATTTGTTTTCATGTTTATTGCACACATCCAATTCTATTTTTATACAATGCATATACTCCCAAACAATTAGAGAGAGAGGGGAAAAAAACATTATACTTAAAGAAATAGAAGAATGGTTCAGGGCACCAAAAAATCAGCAAAATTAATTCAATAAACCGTATTGAAACAATTATTGGAATCTTTCTATTTTTATATACTACACATGTAATAAAAATATTACCATTTAGAGAAAATTTTCATTTAAGACAGAACGTTATTAATTAAAGAATGTAAATAGACCAAATAACTAAAAAACTACAATAGGATTTTATTTGTTATAGGTAAAATCCTAGGAGGACCCACTGCTGTTTTTGGCGCCAAAAATTTTTCGCCAAAAAGCGCCAAATTGAAGGTTTTCAAAAAGGCGTCAATGACGAAAAACTCTTGGGAAGCGCATGCGTCAGCGGGGGATGAAATGGGCGTTTCGCAAAGATGAAAACGAATAAACACATTAAATTAATCATTATATAAAGAAAAAAATGGAGAAAGCAATGAAATTCATTTTAAAAAAGCATTCTAAAACCAGTGTGTACAACATGATTTACATTTTTAAAAAAGGACAAAAGGGACGTTTCGCAAATATAAAATCGAAGAAATACATGAAATCAATCATTTAAAAAAATTTTAAAAGGCACTTACCGTACGCTTGCATTTCGTCATGTTCCGTTGGTGGATACACCCTTGCGATGGATGCAAGGAATTCATGAAAATTGTCATCCACCAACTTGTGACCTATTCTTATTAACTTTCAAGTCATTCACCACGAACGCATTCATGCTCTTGCCAAACCAATATCTCGTCAAACGCAAGATAATTATTATAGCAAGTTTGCTTTTCGCTAAACCAAGTGCCCTTTCTCACACTCCGAACAATGTCGTGGCGATTATCTTTTCGACTGGTTGCGGCAACGCCATTCGTAGCCGTCAACCGTTCCCTTTTTCGTTCTTGCAAACGCATTTTTTTAAACCTCGGACATTCATAACGAGAAGCAATTAAATTAGCTTTCATACACCATTCTAATGTCTCTTTCTTCCCCTTTGTGACCAGAAGCACAAAGAAACCTGTCGTAGCCTCACTTTCAATTAATTTGCTCTCACACGCCATTCTTAACAACCGGTGGAGAGCAAAACCTTCTCAAACGAAGTCAAATGTCAAAATGACGTTTTTTTTTTTTAAAAGGCGAAAAACGTTGTACTTTTTTTAGGGTTGCCATTTTTTCGGTGATTTTTAAATCCAAACATTTTGGATGAAATGGAAGGGTTACCATATTGTAACCTTTATCGCTCAAAATTTGGCAACAAAAAAAATTGGCGACCAAGGGCTAGAGTGAAAATTTCAAGGATTAGCAGTTTTCATCACCCAATTGTGGTGAATGAGAGGGGGAAAACTCCCCCTTTTTTGTGTCATTTCAGTATAACGAAGCTTTTTGCAACCCTATGTTTTACTTGATGACTTTTTAAAGAAGTCTTTAAACTAAAGGAACTCTAAGGCCCCCAAAAAGTTTTTGAAAGATAATTTAAGCAAGGGAGAAAAAAATATAAAATGCTTAAATAAAATCAAAACACATTTCAAAAGCAATGTTTAAAAAAATTATATTAAAGAATAATGATATATATACATAAGCTTTCATAGTAAAAGTCAAATTAAAATAAATGAAATGAATTAAATTTGAAATGCCTTTGAGTAATTCAAAATCCAACAAAAATGTCATTTTAAAATTAGAAATTTTCAAATAAATTTGTCTGGATGATGCTAGAATAGAGTAAATCTATTCAATACAGCTGGTACTCACCTCTAAACCATGTTACTGGACCATCAACAAGATTTATTATTTTATTCATAAATCTATCAAATGCATTTCTTTCTTCCCCAGCCCAAGGCATGTTGCTGGAAAATTAAAAAAAATCTTTCACTTGCAACAAACATTAGATAAAACATGTAATATGGTAAGAATATAAATTTATTGTATTGCAAATAATACGATTAAGTCCTAATTACACCACTGCATATATACACACGATTTGGGAATTCATGTATTTGTGCTAGAATGATCTATTAAGTGGGAATATAAATGAACATATTTAAGAAGATATTTTAATTTCAAACAGATATTGCTTTTAATATGGCCTAAAATAAATAGTTATTTTCTGAAAACTACTTCTACCTACATACAAATTCTAATAAATACGAAGATAAGGGATGAGAAACAATCTCATGTTAATATTCATTCCCTTACAGTTTTTCTGCTCCTCACACACATTCTACTGACACAAGTTCTACTGTAAAGACTACTATGGGGTTGCTGCAGTCATAGTATCCTTTTCTTCCAGTTATAGCAAAATCACCACAGCTTAGAACTAAAAAATGAGCCAGGTATTGTAGAAAAGGTACTGAAATAAATAATATAAAAATCCTGAATTTGAAATCTACAGATCTTTTATCCATATAGTTCAAAAAAAGTTTCAAAACTTGAATTAGAAGTTTGTAAAGCTCAGCTGAGTTTCGATGTTTTCCCATAAATTAATATTACACCAGAAGTAGGATTGGAAGTCATTCTGATAAAACATATTTCCTAAAATACAATAGAACAGAACTTGGAACGTTTTTTTGATGCATTTGATTTTATAGTCTCTATTTATTTTAAAAAACTCAGACTTTATTTTATTTTTAAACTCAGAAACATATTTACTAAAATACAATAATAGAACAGAACTTTGGATGTTTTTTCGATGCATTTGATTTTTTGGTCTCTATTTATTTAAAAAACTCACGACTTTTTTCCACAACCCAGAGTGATGGAAGTTTATAAACCATAATTCATTTTTAATACTAGATGTATATGAACTGAAAAAGAAACATAGTTAAGAAGCAAATAGTTAAAATCAGAAAATTAGATTATTCATGCAATGCATAGCACATGTATGCATCAAAATTTAATGAAAATTAAATGTTACATAAAAAGCAGAGAACTAAAAGAAAAGGATAAAAAATGCACATTTTATCTTCTGAAAGTATTTATGTAATTGCAAGATATATAATTTAGAATGGGTTTCTTTGAAAATCATTAAGCATTGTGCATTCATAATTTAAATACATTTACATATTTCTTTCATTTGGATTACAAACCTGTATAACAAATTTAAGTTTCCTTAAAATGTACTAAACACTAGATGCATAAGAATAAATATAATAAAAATGTACAAATAATTTTAACTGAATTGACTCTTTCAACTAGCAGTCTATCAGCTATTGAGTTCTTTTATAATCTAGAAACTGCAAGAGATAGGAAGTTAAATCAATTTTTTAAATTTAAATAAGTTTATTTGGTACTTAAACGTACTTTTGTTTTTATTACAGAGAGAAAGTTGTTAGTTACGAGAATGATTCGTATTCGTATTCGTAAAAAAACATTCGAGGGAAAGGAAATTATAATGAAACTGCCCGTTACTTCTTATATAAAAACAAATTGAATGTATCATTGACAGCTAGAATAATGGATGTAATTCACACACAAAGCAAATGAACATAAACAATAATAAAAGATTTATTCTTTTAGTTCTTTTAATATGTATTGCAAACGGAATGTTTCATTAATGAATCTAAGTAATAGCAACAACACCATTAATTTCAAAGGTATCTCTTCTGTTATGTGCTTTCTAAGTTTTTTGACCTTGCGATTTAAGAAACCGAAGAATTTAATTTTTCATCACTACTTCTGATAAATTGAAAAAAAAAATTAAAACCATACAATTAAGTCTATTGATAAATTAGGTTTAAACGCGGACCAATTAAAATACCTGGTGCTTTAAAAATTCGATGTATCCAACAACACACCAAGGTTAAGTTTTTTCACATAAAAACAAACACAACATACGGCTTGAAAATATTGTTGCCATATTTGCTTTAAATAAAAATGTTTATTTCATTGTAAGAAGGCACTTGATTTTAACTGTTCATTGCAAACAAAGGTTAAAGATCGAAATTATATTCGAAGTACCTTAAACATAAAAATATTAGATATATACAGGTCCCATTTTTTAAAACGAAGCAGGGAGGTTTGTTACATTTGGTTTTGCTAATGAAGCCCAGATGTCTTTTAAAAGGACAAAGTTCCCAATTTGATCATTCAGAATTCATAAAATTATTTTCTTATGGGATGTTACTTAAAAGTTCATACATGTTATATTTTCATACTAGTTGAAGGAAAGCATTTTCGATAGAAAAATCATTCTTAATAGGCTAAATTAATAAGCAAAGGCCACTCCTACCAGTAATAATTAGGGGACGTGGCTAAAACAACAACCAATGTAGCGCGTTAGTATGTAAAATCGGGAAAACTTCAGTATCATAGGCTGGGATTTTCCACCGCTAAATCCTCTTGTCGAGTGGAAGGTCGATTGTCAAGGCGTATCCTTGAAAGGAAGCGGTTTGTAGTAACCATTTGTGTGTGCGCGATACAATTCTCCTCAGAAAATGCCTCCGCGTATTAATACATCGTATTCCTGACATTCGGATTTTTTTTTTAATGCTGATGTTTTCTGAAAATATTTATTTCCAGTGTAATTTAAGGGGTAGGTTAAACGATTTCTCGAATTCACATTTTTAACTTTTTTATCGCAAAAGCAGATTAAAAAAAAAAAAACTTTGCATATATGTCAAAAAAGTTAAATTTCAAGTTTTTTTTCAAAGCAAAGAATTATTATTTAAATTCGAAGCTAAATTAAATTATTTTTACAAATACGAGACACAGGTATCAAATTAAATATAGTTTTAATTTTTTGCCAGTGCAAAGGAAAATAATTATTTACAATTATGAAAAATACACATTTTAGTATAATCAATACAGAATATCTAGTTAACATTGAGACAGAATCTAATCTCGAGAAATCTCACATCTTACTATCCTAAATCTCTATTATTTCTTTAATCTCTATCATTACCTTGATTTCTTAAGGAGATAACCACTGAGATTTTTCAAAATAATCAAATGATTTTCTGAATTTTCTTCCTTTATATTTATTCAGAGATGATTTATTTTTTATAACATAGATTATTTCATATTATTTTTTTTTCAAAATAACAGTTAGAAGAAAATTGTTACAATTTGGAAGGAAATATATTCTTACAGTGTAGTACTTTACACATTTTCTCTTTCTTTTATTTGCAGATTTTCGAAAAATAGCGATTTACAAAAAACTGTTGATATTGTATGAGTTTGTGAATAGTATAAGTAATTTTTCTCTCTCTTTCATTTCTGCTCCAGATAATAAAAATGGCAGCGGTAACCTAGTGAGCAAGGGAATGAACTTGTGGCCAGCAGGTAATGAGTTCGAGCTCACTACCGCAGAAGATTTGCAATGTAGGAGAGTGATGCACGAAAAACCTATCGATGCTCAAACGTTCTCCTGTTGGTGTGGTGTGGAAGTTAGGAAAGGGGGTGCCAGCTCAGGTGTCGTTCTCATCACTTGACCATGGCTCAAAATTACGAGGTCCGTCTCCAAAAGCCCTCGAATAGCTGATTAGTGTGACGTTAATATTTACTCACTCCAGATAATAAATGCGTTGAAAATAAATCTCGAATTATCCACGCAAGGGCGGCTCTAGGACTAGACAAACTGGACCCATGTACGGGGCAGCATTTGGACTGAATTTAAAAAATGCTTTTTTTTGTTATAAAAAAATTTGGATGAAATTATCTTCTAACATTTTATTATTTACACTTTGGAAACGTGGAACATAATTATTTTTTTTTCAGACTGAATTGAAAAGTCGACCATTGCTAGTAAAATTTGTAACGATTGAAAAAATAAAAATTTTATTACGTGGTGATTTGACTTTGCGAGTGTATGGGCAACCGACCTCGGGATACAAGTAGACATGCTTATCTTGACAAGATCTTCACTGCGCTGATATAAAGGGGATCGCGGGAAATCATCAGATTTCAGTACTTTTTGTATTCCCGGGAATGGCACGGGGTTTAAATAATCCATGAAGTAGCTATTTTTTACTGGACTATCGATTTCAACCTCGGATATAAATTTTGGCTGACCCTACTGAGGCAATTTACAATCGTTCACCCGAAACTTCCTAGACAGAGGAATTTTCATTACCCCAGCTGTGGGGTAAGCGCGTAATAAGAGAAAAATATCACCCATGAAGAATCGAGAATTTTTTCAGCTTGTCGTGGGAAAGAGTAAAACCTTGAAACGTTTTGGTCAAATCAGTTAATGTGTATCGAACACCGTTTCCTGAATTGAAAGTATTTAGTTTTTACAGAAATAGCATTTCGTAGCCTCTGACCAAAGTTCCGAGATCTTTATTTGTATGAATAACGTAATAAGTATTAATACTTAAAAATATTTATTTAATTTTTTTTAGAAAAATTCAGATACTCTTGTCTTTATTATGAGCTATTTAATTGAATTAGTAATTTGAAGAATGAAATGAACCACCAAACTGTTTTTGGGGAGATTATTTTTAAGCAATCTGGCAACTGTCTTTATTCATTATTTTTCTTAAACGAACTTCGTGTGTGAGATTCTTACAATAATATTTATTTATATTTATGTAACATTAATACACTACTCCATAAAGTAGAAATCGATTATACACAAATAAAATTTCTTAAATATAATAATTAATATTTTTAACGTACGTAATTGTTACTTCAACAGCAAATAAATTGTCAAGTATTTATATAGTATATTATTATTTGTCTCTTAGTAGCAACATTAGAGAAATAACTGATTCATCTTCGACTGATTAAATTTCAAACTCATGTGAGTCAGTAAAGGAACATTAATTTTAGATGCGAATTTTTTTTTCGAGATTTTTATTTGTAACATTTTTTATGTGTAACATCTTTGGACTTGGTTGCTGGATATTTGTTGGGAGTCATTTCGTGAAAAGAGACGGATGTGTGTAACAGGATGTGACGTAAGCGCGCTACTTGATTTGACCAATGAGAGTGCGTGGTTGTGTCTTTTCCCTACTTTCGAATGGGGGTCCTGAATGCGAGGGAAAGTAATCGGTCTGGTCCGTTAGAAGAAGCTGTATTTACTGTATACTACTCAGTTACAAAAATACATCCAGCGGCTCTCGCGCGCCCTCTTACGGTGAAAAATAAGAAGGCATTACAACATACTACCCTCCCTGAAATATTATTTCAATATAAATGGGAAAAATATAAAGTTACATAAATGAAAATTTAAAATTTAAGAAAACATTCACAACAATGTAGTATATATGCATATTTAAATGAGCTACAAATAATAAAATATGGATTTAAATCGGTATAGAAGATTTAATTTTGTTATATTTCTTTTAAATATTCCATCTGATGTTTTGACATTGAGAACCCTGACTATATTATCTAGACCAGGATATAATTGAACAATTCTACCCATTTTCCATCTAGTAGGGGGTAAATTGTCATCTTTTATAAGGCACAAGTAATTCACTTGAAAATTTTTAGTTGGCAGAAGCCATTTTGGCCTTTGTTGCAATCGAGTTAAGTACTTGTGCCAACGTTTCCAAAAATGTTGAACTAGTTTTTGAATTTGTTGTCATCTAGTTAGATAGGAATTATTTGAGTCAGTATAATTGGGTTCAGGAATACTTGCCAATGGCCTTCCAATAATTAAATGACCAAGCATTAAGGCTGATAGGTCGCTTGATATGGGCGCTAAGGATCTGGAATTAAGACAAGCCTTTATTTGAGTTAGAAATGTTTCAAATTCTTCGTATGTTACTTTCGGTTGTTAATTTCCGAACAACGCGCTTTAAGTGATACTTAGTTGACTTTATTCCTGCTTCCCAGAGACCACCCATATGTGGTGCACCTGGAACATTTTGATGCCTTTTAATACCATTATCAGTTAAAAATTTACTAACATTTTGATTACAATTGTCTGATTTTGCAAGCTTTTCAAATTCCATGAGTTTGCGTTTTGCACCAACAAAGCTGGAACCGCAATCACTGTATATGCCACTGCATTTTTCTTTGCGGGAAAAAAACCTCTTCAGGGCTGCAATAAATGCATCTTCTGAAAAATCAGTCATCTGTTCTAGATGAATAGCTCTAGTAGTGAAACAAACACACAGAACTATGTATGCTTTAAAGGATTTAGAACCTCTACCTTTAATGATTTTAATTTGAAAAGGACCAGTATAATTTACTCCACAGCGCATAAAGGCAGGAGCAGGAGAAATGCATGAAGATGGCAAATCGCTCATCATTTGATTAGTGATGGAAGCTCTTACTTTGCAACATTTTATACATTTTCTGATTAAGTGTTTGATGACATCTCTAGCACCTATTATCCAATATTGTTCTTGAATACAAGATTGCACAAGTTATGTACCAGCATGCAAGAGAATTTCATGATAATGTCTAACAATGAGATCTGTTAGAATGTGCCTTTTTGGCAGTAAGATGGGATATTTGTGGCCGTATGCGAGATTTGCATGTCGCAAATAACCGCCCACCCTGAGAATATTTGAACAATCTAAAACATGGATTTAGAGATAAAATTTTGCTTTTGCAAGATAGTGATTGATTTCCCTTTAAAGCATTGATCTCATTGTTAAACTCAACAATTTGCACTGATTTAATTAATATATGCATAGCATTAGTTAGTTCACTCGTTTTTAACAATCCAATTATTTTATCTTTTGAATTTCTACAATTATTAATAAATCATAAACAATATGCTATTACACGTTTAAGTTTAGAAAGAGAAGAGAATTTATGAAGTAAATCACTAACATCAGGCAAGTGATTTGGTACAATACCTTTCTTCTGGCACAGCATCATTCAATGAAGGAACAGAAGAGTCTGTCTAAAAAGGAAAAGTTTCATGTAAAAACTTGGGACCACACAACCATATTGAAGTGAGTAAAGTTGAAGATGATACACCACTGGTTACAAGATCTGCAGTATTTGCACTTCCACTGATATTATGCCATTGGGTAGCAGAAGACAACGTCTGGATTTTCGTCACTCTGTTGGTTGCGAAGGTCTTCCATCGGCTGGCATGGGATCCAACCCAAGTAAGTACGATAGTGGAATCCGTATAAAATTGGGTTTGTGATATAGGGTAATTCAGAGCTTTACAAGTAAAGTCCATCAGTTTGATTAACAGAAGAGCTTCACACAATTCTAGTCGAGGAAGTGAGATAGGTTTCAGTGGGGAAACTCTTGTCTTGGCTATTATTATTTGAATGTTCATTTGTCCTGTATCTGAAACAGCGTGACAGTAAATTGCAGCTGCACAAGCCTTTTCAGAAGCATTACTTAAGCCAAATAGATGAAATTGGTTGTCTGAATCGACGAACAAGAATCGTGGAATTTTGATGTCTTTGACCAATTGCACATCATTAGCAAGTTGTTCCCATTCAAGTGTAATGTCTGGAGGAACCCTTTCGTCCCGCTGTAACTGTTGTTTCCACACATGATTGTTTTATACTGGATTGCGATGGGTGACAGCCTTCCAAGTGGATCGAAAGTCTTAGCAATTGTAGAAAGTAATTGTTTCCTACACTTCTCACTTAACTGTAACTGAGTGCGCCAGACTTTCCTCTCCTCACTTAACTGTAACTGAGTGCGGGAGATTTTCCCGCTTTTCTACCCCAACGGAAACTTTTTGGAACCCGGTACGGGGACTTCTGTAAACTGAAACGCAACGGACGGACGCAAGGTCTTGTTCACATCAATCCGCAGCACCTTCAAGGGTGTAATTTTCATTTAACCGCATTATTACCTTTTAGTGTAAACTTTAACTGTAAATATTTATTTTCTTGTAATATAAGTTTAAGTACTATCTCCATCTCTGGCTATTATTCGAACTCAACCAACGGCACCATATGGAGGCACCGACGACATTCGTCAACGATTCAGAGAAACAAGAGATAAGTACTATTTTATATTTTCATTCAACGTTTGACTTGGGTTTCTCTTACTGATTCATTCCATCCATATTTCGTTTTATCAATTAATGGATGCCGAAACGGCTACAGTGCTTCGCGGCAGAGCGAAGGCTGCACTTACAAGAACTATAAATTTCATTGATAAAAATGATCAAACTTTTGACAAAAATGATATACGCAACAAGTTAGAGAAACTTGAATTAACTTATACGGAATTTGATAAAGCGGATTCTGCTTTACCTATCGAATCCTCTGAAATGGAAGAATTCGAAACAAAATATTACGAAACCAAAGCCAAGCTACAAAATATCTTAGAAAATTTATCTGTGAGAACATATGTATATAATGATAATTCTGATGTCTTTGAAAATGTCTCAAATATGAAATCTAGCAATTTTAAGTTGCCAAAAATTAATATTGAGCGTTTTTCTGGTGATTATAAAAATTGGCCTTCATTTAAGGATTTATATGTATCATTAGTGCATGATAATATGTGTTTATCGAATATACAAAAGTTTCAATATCTCAGAGGTTTATTGCTGTCAGAAACAGCAAATATAATTAAGCACATTCCCATTACTGAAACGGCTTATAACGAGGCTTGGGAAAAATTATTAGCTCGTTATGATAAAAAGAAGCAAATCATTTTTTCACTCATTAAAACCTTCATGGAACAACCTTCTTTTAACGATACTAACTCTCACAACTTACGCAACATAGCAGACACTTCCGACGAAGTAATTAGAGGTCTTAAATCTATTGATACTAAAGCAGAGTCTAGAGATGTATGATTGATTTACATTTTGTTACAAAAGGTTGATCCTAAAACGCGCCAAGAATGGGCGCAATTCTCAAATAATATTGATTTTCCCACATTTGAAGCATTTATAGAATTTTTAAATAACAGATGTACATGCTTAGAACTTTATAATGTTAGCGTTACTCATGAAAAACAACCTTATATTAATAAATCGAAATTTAACAATAGTTTAAAATGTTCTTGTTGTAAAATGAATCATCTTGTTTTCAAATGTTCTAAATTTAAAGAAATGTCTGTTAAAGAGCGTATACAACTTGTTAATAAACAAAAATTATGTATGAACTGTTTATCTGATAGGCACACTGAGTCACATTGTAATTCAACTTTTACTTGCCACTATTGTAAGAAAAAGCATCATTCGCTATTACATGATAATAATTTTAAAAATTTCGCAATGTCAGCAAATAAATCTCATCGTGCTGAAGGTCAAAACCAGACAGGAAATGATACTAATCAAAACAAAGAAGTTGCAGCTTCCGTGAACTCTATACAAACATGTTTTTCTTTATTACCAACTTTAAGCGTTAACATTAAAAATATTTTGGGGAAGAACTGTCAAGTTCGAGTTATGGCGGACAGCGGAAGTGAATCAACATTCATTTCGGAAAAATGTTTAAAACTGCTAGGCCTGAAAAGAAAAAACGCTAGATTTCAAATTAAAGGATTGCAAGATTCTAAAATCGCGATGACTAGAGGGTGTGTTGAAATAGATTTAGTATCGTTACATGACCCCAAGGTCAAACTACCAGTTAAAGCATATGTTTTGGAAAAACTAACTGCTCCATTACCAACGGAAAAATAAACGAAACACATTTCTCTCATTTAAAAAATGCCTGCTTAGCGGATCCGAAATTTTTTATCTCAAACAATATCGATATGATTCTCGGATCTGACTACTTTTTTCTATTTTGCTTCCTGGGCAAATTACTTGCTCTCAAAGTAATTTAATCGCTCAAAATTCCATTTTTGGTTTCCTAATTTCAGGCAAATTAACTGAGTCTTTAAACTCAAATTCAATGCTAAATCTTCACATTAATGGTACAAATATTGACAATCAATTAAAGCAATTTTGGGAATTAGAAGAAATTCCTAACGTAAAAGATAAATTATTAACTTCTGAAGAGCAATTTGTGGAAACACATTTTCAAAATACTTATGCATGTAATTCCGATGGACGCTTTGTTGTAAAACTTCCATTTTATAAATCAAATTCAGAATTGGGAGACTCAAAACCCGCAGCAATTTCTCGCTTATTAGCAATGGAGCGGAAATTTAAAAATAACCCAGATTTTGAAAAACAATACAAAGAATTCATGAACGAATACGAATCGCTAGGTCACATGAGCTTAGTAAATTCCAGATCCCATACTTCCAAAGATCAGAATTTTTTACCGCATCACGCCGTTATCAAGCCATCCAGCCCTACAACAAAGTTAAGAGTAGTTTTTGACGCATCTTGCAAAACTACAAATGGTACGTCATTAAATTCTCTGCTAGGAGTAGGTCCCAAATTACAAAGGGATATTTTTGAAATATTGCTTAATTTTAGAATTCTAGAATTGTATTTACAGCGGACATTGAAAAAATGTACCGTCAAATTTTAGTAGCTGATGAAGATCAGAAATACCAACAAATTCTGTGGAGAAATAACTCTAGTGAAAACATTCGCACATACAAGCTAAAAACTGTCACCTACGGTTTAGCCTCAGCTTCCTTTTTGGCCACTAGGTGTATTAAGCAAATCGCTCTCGATGATAAAGATAATCCCAACCTCTCCCGAGTTTTACAGGAAGATATTTATATGGATGATTTACTATCAGGAGCAGATACGCCAAATAACGCAATCTCCATTTGCAAGGACATTGCTCATGTTTTGAGTACTCGCGGATTTCATTTAAGAAAATGGAATTCTAATTCCACCGTATTTCTCGCTCAATTTTCAGAACATAGTTCTCATGATGCACGAGTTGAATTTTCCAAAGATTCTAATGAAAGTTCTAAAGTATTAGGCTTATTTTGGAATTCATCCAATGACACTTTTGGTTTCCAACCATCGCTTGAACTTACACCACCACTCACAAAAGAGACGTATTTTATCTGAATCTTCCAAAATTTTCGATCCTTTAGGACTTCTTTCACCTTGTACAGTATTCATGAAGATTTTTATCAAAAACTTTGGCTTACAAAAACAGATTGGGATTCTCCCATTCCACAACAATTAACAGAGGATTGGCTTAGGTTTCAAAGGCCTTTAATGCCATCAACTACCTCACTGTTCCCAGATGGGTCATCCTTACAGCAGACAACATAGTAGAATTGCATGGTTTTGCAGATGCTTCTTCATTAGCTTATGCTGCTGCAATCTACTGTCGGCAGAGACACAACGGCAAAATAAAGGTTCAACTACTTGTATCAAAAACTAAAGTAGCCCCTGTCAAACAAGTTTCCATTCCTCGATTGGAGTTGTGTGGTGCACATTTACTATCCAAGCTATTTAAATCGGTCTTACGGACATTAGAATATTATACCTTTGATGTATTCGCTTGGACGGATTCTAAAATAGTTCTCTCCTGGCTGTCTGGTCATCCTCGCCAATGGAAAACTTTCGTAGCAAATAGAACATCTGAAATTATAGAAGTTCTACCTACAAAGCATTGGAGACATGTGCCTTCTAAGGAAAATCCCGCAGATATTTCATCCCGAGGTATTGATCCTAAATGCTTACCTGATTGCAAGTTATGGTGGCAAGGACCACCCTGGCTAAGGCTAGAAACTTCTAGTTGGCCCAAGGCTGAATCCAGTTGCGATGAGGCTTCGGATGAGGTAAAAGCGGAACAAAAATCAGTCTCCATCTTCAATCTGTTTACTCACACATCAAATGATGTAATTCATGGTTTATTCGAACATTACTCTTCACTCACCAAAGTAATTCGCATTTTTGCTTATTGCCAAAGATTTATTAAAAACTGTAAAAAGATAGCATCTCAAGGATCATCGATCAGTTCATCCCATATTAATACTACTTCACTTACCTTTTCGGAAACCAAAACCGCTGAAGAAACCATCATTCGTTGGGTTCAAGGTTTTTTACTTTCAGGAAGAAATACGAAGCATTAAAAAACAGATTTCTCTGCCACCCAAAAGTCCATTACGTTCCCTCCATCCATTCATAGATGAACATGGTTTAGTACGGGTGGGAGGGAGATTGCAAAATTCCCAGCTTCCATTCAATTCCAAGCATCCTATCATACTTCCTTCTCAGCACAGTATTAGTGAACTCCTTATCAAGGAACAACACATTGCTCATTTACATGCTGGGCCGACTTTGTTAGCTCACGTTCTTCGACAGTCCCATTGGATCGTAGGAAGTAGAAAATTAATTAACAAATGTATTAGAAAATGCTTAAAGTGTAACAAATTCAAAACATCCACCACAACACCACAACTGATGGGCAATTTACCAAAACACCGTGCCACGCTGGAGAGACCTTTCTTCAGTTGCGGTATTGATTATGCTGGTCCTGTACTGATTAAATGCAACAAAGGTCGAGGGACTAAATCTACAAAGGGTTACATTGCTTTATTTGTATGCTTAGCAACTAAAGCTGTTCATATTGAAGCAGTCGGAGACTTAACAACTGATTCCTTCATAGCTGCACTACGTCGTTTTAGTGCTCGTCGTGGGGCTCCCCGCCATATTTATAGTGACAATGGAACCAATTTTGTTGGAGCTCGTCGAAAACTTGACGAAATACGGAAGTTATGGCTTTCTTTACCAACTAATGAAGCCATCTCTTACTACTTATCCAAATCTTCAATAGATTGGCACTTTATTCCACCCTCATCACCACATTTTGGAGGTATTTGGGAATCAGGAATTCGATCCGTCAAATTTCATCTGAAGAGAGTATTGGGAGAAACCATATTAACTTTTGAAGAGTTAACAACCTTGCTCACACAAATCGAAGGATTACTAAATTCCAGGCCTCTCTCCTACGTTAATGACTCTGACATAGAATGCATATCTACGCTCACACCTTCACATTTTCTTACAGGTGATGTTCTTCTTTCAGTTCCAGAGGAGCTTCCTTCAACCTCCAACCACAGAGATCGTTGGGAGTTGCTACAGAACATCAAACGGGGCTTTTGGAAGAAGTGGAGTTCCGAATTTATCTCCTCCTTACAACCTCGCAAGAAATGGCAGGACGCACAACCAAACTTGAAGGAAGATGACATCGTATTGATCAAAGAGGAGGGTCCTCCTGGTACATGGCCAATGGCTCGAGTTCTTCAAGTGCATCCAGGCAACGACGGACTGGTTCGTGTTGCAACTGTGAAAACAAGACTCAGTGTTTAAACGACCTGTTTATAAACTTCAAAAACTTCCCATATATCCGAACTAGTTCGGATATAGGGTGGGAGTATGTTTCCTACACTTCTCACTTAACTGTAACTGAGTGCGCCAGACTTTCCACTCCTCACTTAACTGTAACTGAGTGCGGGAGATTTTCCCGCTTTTCTACCCCAACGGAAACTTTTTGGAACCCGGTACGGGGACTTCTGTAAACTGAAACGCAACGGACGGACGCAAGGTCTTGTTCGCATCAATCCGCAGCACCTTCAAGGGTGTAATTTTCATTTAACCGCATTATTACCTTTTAGTGTAAACTTTAACTGTAAATATTTATTTTCTTGTAATATAAATTTAAGTACTATCTCCATCTCTGGCTATTATTCGAACTCAACCAACGGCACCAGTAATGTTCCTTTGGTTAAGGTGCCTTCAAAAGATAAAGGAGTGATTTTGAAGTAAATTACATCTGAAGCTGGATGCCACAGGATACCTAAGGTTTTTACTGTATCAACATTGTCTATATTCAAAGAAGCATTAGATAATCGCATATTTGAATCGATTGAATTTAAGAGTTCGTTGCCATTAGAAGCCCATTTTCTCAATACAAGTCCGGCACTGGACAACATTTGAGTCAATTGGTTTTGTAGTTCCAAGGCTTCAGAAAGTGAATTGGCTCCGGACATCAAATCATCAACGTAGAAGTGTCATTGAGAGCTGCTTTAGAAGCAAGAGGAAAATTATTTGCTTCGTTTAAGGTGATGGCGAGCCATTAGTTTAACACCTTACATGACATCTAGATGGCGTTGGCTATTGCGAAATTTTTGGCACAAATATTTGTGTTAAGATTCCCAAGATGGGCAATAAATTTCTCTCTCGGGTAACCTTTTCAATGAAATTCTCCCCTTCAGCGAAAGGGAACACGCGGGGGGGGGCTAAGGGAGGGTGATGGTCGTCAAACTAGTAAAATAAATGTTAGCTCTTTTTTTTTTCTTTTTTTTTCTTTTCGGGCGAGGGGTTAAAGCAGCAGAGTGAATTTTGACCATGAAAGACTTCTCATGTCTGGACATTGGTCAATCATCAAACTTTTTCAACTCTTGGACCCCTTAGAACTGTAACATGTTTTCGAGGAAACCCCTTCTTCGCTGAAGGGAATATATCTTAAAATAATATTTAAAGTATATAGATAAACATATTTTTGATATTATATGTAAAGACAATTTTAAAAAATATTTTATTTTTTATTAAAAACTTTTATGATGTAATTTTAATGTTATTTACTCATTGATAATATAAATTTGTGATCCAAATGTCACCTACGCATGCATTATACTTAGTAACTGAGATATGTGTTCACAATTTTTTACACAAACTATCGACGTATAAGCTTTTTGAAATTATCTGCAGTAGCATTTCATATTCCGTATTCAATTCGTTTTTGTATTTTGTTTTTGTTGCCAATCGCGTTAAAAATATTTTTCACTTTCTAAATACATTTTTGTGAATGGCATGAAAATGTTCATAGCTGTGTGAGAAATTCTGCGTATATAGCATGGATTGGTAACCTAAGATATAGGTCTTCTAGCTTAAATTTAAATTTTAGCATCGAATCTGTTCATATGTCGATAAATTTTTTTTTATCTTCTTCATTATAGGTGTTTTTCCCCCCACAAATGTAAAAGGTTTCAAAACATTGTACTAACTAGTATAAAATTACTTCGTGGAACTCGGGATAGCAAACAATAGTATATTCACAATCTACTGCATAAAATAAAGTTTTAAAATTCATTTATTATATTACAATAAAAGTTTAAAAAATTTTCAAATTATGTATAAATAAAATTTTTAATTTTAGTCTATGATCTTTAGATAATTGTGGCTAAACGAATTTCATGAGAACATAAATCCATTTTGCATACATATTTGTAATTTTTCTTTCCCATTTTTTTTTTTTATTGGGACTCGTGGAACACAGTTGGTCGATCAATTCTCTAGATAAATGATCTACAGAACGAAACTGTTTAATTTTTCCTGAACAAATGATTTTTAAAGGAAGAATAGGTGGATTTAAAGCAATGAAAAATTAAATTTCACGTTTTAATGAACAAACAGTATGATACAATTTTACTTTTATACAATAGAACAGGGGTTGGCAACCTATTTCACGAGAGGTACAATTCTCAGTGGTACCCTGAATTACTCAACAAATGTGTCAATTTTTGAGAGGATGGAAGATGATAAATTTATGATGGTCCTTATTATACGAAGATCTCCAGAATTATGGACAATTGCGAAATTTCGAAAAAATCGGAAAGATATCTCGAAACATAAATTTACAGCTATTTTGTGAATTATTGGATGTCATTGCTGGTGAGATTTGATTGTTTGAAAAGAGAAGATCGCGTGCACTCTGCTCTCCGCTTTTGGTTGATTTCGAAAAAGGGAAGGAAAAAAAAAATTCTCTCTGTAGCGCACTTCCTTCAATAGAATCCTCCCCTTTCTCTGCAGGGGGAAGAGGGCCACAGTCTTTATGACTGTGAAACGAAATACTTGTTCTTTTGGGGGGGGCTGGGGGGGAGTAAAATAGTGTTGAATCTTGACCATGAGAGAGATCTAAAATGGCTTTCTTACTTTTTCGACTCATGGATTCTGATAATTTGTTATGAATGCTTTATTCGTTTCTAACTATGGAAAAAATCCTATGTATTTTGCAATCTAAATTTTAGGAGCTGTTCTTGTTTTAATATAGATTTTACCGTCAAATGTCTTTTAAAATGTCAATAAGTTGTTCGCTCTCCTTGATTATAGGTGTTTTATCCACAAATAAAAAAAAAAGTTCATTTTCCATTACAAAACGATTTAGTTGTGCAAAAACAATGTATTAACGTGAATAAATTTGTTTTGTTGGTCCCGGTACAGTAAACAATGGAATATTCACAATCTAGTAGGCACTACATATAAAGAAAAACGATTTAATATTCTTTTATAATGGAATAATAAATGTTTCTAAAAGTATTACAAAATAAAGTTCTTATGTACAAAAAAAAAAAAAAAAAAAATTTCAGAAATTTCCAATTAGGTATACACTTACACCTGTATTACATTATTAAAGGTTTAAGGGAAACAATTTTGAATAGAGTTTTCTTTTAAAAAGTAGTTTTAAATGTTAAAAAGGTTAAAGGTTATCAATTTTGATATTTTTCTAAGATAGTATGCAGCTATTTCATTAAAAACTGGTTAATTATGGTTTTGACCATTATTTTACGTATGTTTGTAAAATAATTTTTAAATTTAAAAACATTTTTTTATAAGAAATGGTACGTAAATGAAAATAAGCATTACAAAATTATTTTATGTTCAGCAAAAAAAAAAAAAAAAAAAAAAAAAAGGAAGAAAGAAAGAGATATTTTGAATTTAAAATTACTTTTGTAACTTTAGAGAACGATTAAAATATCATTATAAGGGAGAGAAAATAGGCTGGCAATTAATTATCAAGCACAATTAATCAAGCATATAATATATAAACATTGCTTTTATTTTTTCTAAGAAATTTATGTTTATTTAATGAATATATGTCAATAACAATTTTTCAATTTGGAAGTTAACATTATATTTAAATCAAAGAAAATTGCATTATTGTTTAATTTTTGGGCATATTTGGTAACAAAATAATAGTTTCATTCTATGTAGGAATCCAAATAAATGGCTAAGTAAAAAATATACTTAATTATAAAAATATATATCACGGACAGTTTTTACGGTATCCTGTTCGAGAAGATATAGGAGGTCACAGTAGGCAAGAGTTCATGGTTACGGACTCGTGATCGACGTGGTGTTGCATCGTCGGTTTGAATTCTGGTGTCCCCTGCTGAAGATCCGCTATGTAGAATTGATTGATTGAATGATTGAATATTAACGTCGCACTGTTCAGCTACACGAGGGCTTTTGGCGACGGACCACGTAATTTTGAACCATGGTCAGGTGACGTGGACGACACCTGAGCTGGCACCCCTCTCCTAACTCCCACACCACACCAACGGAGGACGTTTCAGCTCTCGACAGATTTAACGTGCATCGCTGCCCTACACGGCGGGTCTTTAATGGTATTGGGCTCGAACTCGTGGCAAGGCAAGCCACGGTCCGATACCTATACCACTCGGCTACCGCGGCCGTCCGCTATGTAGAAGGCTGAACCTCAAAGCAGATGTTTGAAGTAGATGATACTATATGTTGCCAATGGTGGAAATTTTGGGAGATTGCGGTTCCAGCTCTGATTTCGTCCTCGTCACTTGATCGAAATGACGAGGTCGGTGATAGTCCCAGTGAAGCTTCAAAGCTTGACGTTAATCAAATAATCATTCGATAATATATAGGTTTCATTTCCTAATCTATATCAATCATTTTCTGTTTTTTGCTTCTACTAGATTCCTCTATATATAACGGCTCCCTCAAAGGCATATTTCGTGGTGCTCTTCCATCAAGAATTTCAGGAAGAACACATTTAAAATAAAACTTTTCTATAGTTTTGGAATAATTCCTTTCCAAAACTCTTCGTTTGCCTCTATACGCAGAGTTAACGAATCCTTTTTGCACCATAAATACAGATCACACCATTTCCGTTGTGTAATAAATAACTGACCTTGTATTTGAAAGTAAAATTTATGATTTAATGGTAAATAGATTCCCCTTTCATTGGAAAATTTGAAACCTAGACTATTTTTATTTTTTTGTAATTAAAAATTCCAGCAGATTTGATTCAAATCTCGCAGAATAAGGGCATTTAATTTCTATGAGTCCATCATCACCAACCAATCCATCGGGTGAAGCACACAAAAAGGGTTTATCTTTGTCCACAAATAAGCCACATATTTTTACTTCAGTTGAATATTCCCTCTCATACTGCTTCCGAGCGATCTCTTCGTTTGCCAATCCATATTTCATTGCTGTATTGCATAAGTCTCTACCATACACAATGCGCATCACAAGCTTCGAAAACACGGAGTAGATTTTTTCCTGCAAGCAATTTCTTTGAAAAAAGATGAGAGTCTCAACGATCTCTCATATCTCCATCGTTCAGAAGATGCTTGCCCCCTAGTTTCGCTCTCTAAATCATAGATATTTTGTACTTTTAATTTTGAAAGATGGTTTTCCATTAAATTATCGTATATCTGTACTGGCACATGCTTTAGACATGTAGCGAACATTCATTACACTGAATTTTTCTTCGAATTTATTCGAATCTAAGCCGCACTTTTTTTTCCCGATACTTAGGCTACAAAAATTCTGGTGCAGCTTAGATTCGAAGACTGAAAAAAGTTTTTAATGCTGGTAAAGTAAATTAATTATTCACTTTTTATTAATTCGCCTTTATTATTTTTTTTTTAATTTCTTTTAGTTAGTGATTGAATATAAATGTCATATTGATCAGCTACACGAGGGCTTTTGGTGACGGACCTCGTAACTTTGAACCATAGTCAAGTGACGAGGACGACACCTGAGCTTGCACCTCCCATCTCCTAACTACCACACCAATGAGAGGACGTTTTAGCTCTCAGATTTAACGTTCATCGCTCCCATACACGACAGAACTTCAGCGGTACTAGGCTCGAACTCATGACACGCCAGCCACGAGTACGTTACCTTGACCACTAGGGTATCGCAGCCACTTTTCATTCCGTAAATATATCATATATCGATAATATATTTTACACTATTTTTTTTCACAAAAATGTGCTGAGAATTTGGGGTGCGGCTTAGAATCTGAACATAATTAATTGAAAAAATAAGTTTCTGTTAATTAAATTAGAAAACAATATTTTGTGTTAATAATTGTTCCAATGGTTTATGGTAAAGTTTTACGTCAAATATAAAATCGATGGGAAAAAAAATTTTTGTTAGTTAAAAAGAAAATAATAATATAATAATAATAATTGCATTACAATAATTAGATTAAAATTTTAATTTGTGAGCAAGGAGTAGTAATTTGTGTTCTTTAGAGTTAATTCACAACTTTCGATCAAGTATAAAGTAAGTATACTTTCATTCTTCGTTAAGTCATTTCGCAGAATTTAAATATTCTTACAGACATTCCTTCAATAACAGACAAAAAAAAAAAAAATCTAAGCTGTATAATTATAAACGATTTTTTTTAAAGCACACATGCAGAAAATATTTAAAACTTTCCTAAATCGGAAAGTTCGTCAGATTTGAGATGTTAAATCTCTGTACATCATAAATCTTTTCCATTGTCCACTATTTGTAACAATTTGCAAGTTACCATAATTTCAGCTGGCGACTATATTTCAGAAAGAAATCGCCAAAAATAAGTATTCGTAGCCAAGAATAAATTCGCTTTTCAAACGATGGTGGTGCCATCTGTTTGAGATAGTCCTAACTACGCCAAAAATAATTCAGAATGAACTTAAAATTTAAAAAAGTTAATTAAGAAAAACATAAAACTTAATTCTGGCTACACTAGTCCAAAGAGGGAAGCTTGCTTTCTTATATACTATTTAATTCTACTCTAAAAAAATGTTTTTTTCTGTTAAAATGTCTTTTGCGTTTCCACCTCCTATACTTTAACATAGAAAAGTCAAATTTCATTTTGCAAAAATGCTGAAAACTGTGTAATTTTCAAAAAATCAAAATTCAAAAAACACTATCCTTTAAACAATTATTTTCTTTATATCCGTAAAAAATTTTATTATCATTGGAGCTTTTTCCTGCCCACAAATGTCTTTGCCGTTTCATCCCTATCCTTTAACATTGACCGAAAACAGCCTTAATGCCAACTGCTGTAAGCATTTTATTGAAAGGTACGGCGCTGATGCAGTTCCATAAGATAATCTTGTCAACCTTAAGTCTTGAATTGGCTCAAAAGGTGAATTACGCCAAACGATCCTCTGAAAATCCGAATCTTGTAGTGTTATTTGCCTATACATTTTTTCTATGCCTGCTGTAATGGCTATTTTGTGCGTCCTGAAGCGAAGGAGTAATGTTGTTAAGTCAGTCTGTAGCTGCGGATCAACCATTAATTTATCGTTGAGAGAAATCCCACTTGAGGACTTTGCAGATCCGTCAAACACCACGCGAAATTTATCTCCATTTTTATTGGGTACTGGGTGATGCGGGAGATAAAAACTGGAACTAGCTGGAACGTCAATCTCGTTTTCAGGGATTAACTCCATATGACCAAGTTTCAAGTAGTCATTCATGAATTTGTGATATTGATCGGAAAGTGATTTGTTTTTATTAAATCGACGTTCAATTTGCTGTAGACGATGCACAACAGTGTCTCTAGATGAACCAAGTTCATCAGTAGAGTCTCGGAATGGAAAATTGACTGCGAATCTCCCTGTTGAGTCACTAGTATGAGTTATTTTGAAATGATTCTCGCAAGCAATTTCTTCATTCGTGAAAGGTTTTGTTTCACAGAGTTCCTCTAATTACCAAAATTTATCAAGCTGAAACTCTATAGAGTTTACAACTCTATAGAGTTACAATACAGTATACTGTATTGTAACTTGCATGATTTTAAATAATTCTTTGGCAAGAAAGTTTTGTTTTTCCAAGAACAACCCAGCCGAAAATGGATTCCATTGCAGTTAAAGATTGTCCTTGAACATTTAAATGTCTATTGAGCATGATTTCTCCAAATACGTCTGCCCCTAACAAAATGTCTATTGGGCCTGGCTGGAGACAGTTGACATCTGATAATTTTAAATGCTTAAATGTATTCAAAGCAGACGCATCAACTTGAAATTGAAGAAGGTCTCAGGTGATTTTGGATAAAATTAATGAATCTACAGTAATACTTGTGTTTTTGTAAAACAGAGAGAGAGAGAGAGATGTTATTTCTAACTGAACCTGCTGCCCTTCCCACCTTTTGCGAACTTAAGCTGTCTACATTTACGTTTACGCTAGTGCGTTTAAGTTGTAATAAATTTACGCAACTCTAAAACAAATGAGCCTTGACTGGCCGAATCAATGAGTATTCTGCATTTTTGTAAAGCACCATTAATGTTTTTAACATTAGCAATTGCAGTAGGCAATAAAACAGCCTGAGAGGCAGGTACTATTACGTTATTGCTACTAATCGAGATATCCTCCGTGTGTATATCGGTTACCGTGTTGTGAATTAAATTTTTGTTGTTATTTGAAATTTTTCTATTATTTAGATTTTTTAACATAATAACGAATTATGTGATTTGGAACAGAATTTGCAAACACCTGCAAGATATTTGGAAATGTGATGCGCTTTATTTTCCCTAAGACAGTTAAAACACAGTTTGTATTTTTTAACACCATCCCATTTTTCTTTAATCGGAAGTTCTAAAAAAACTACCACACATGAATAATCCAAAATCTGCATCGCTATTGCAATTTACGCAAACATTCCAGACTATTTGTGAAAAGTATGAAAATTTTACATATTTGTGTTGGTCATTTTACTTCCGCCCGCTTCGAAGAGAACAGATGTTTTTTTCTTTCTGGTACTTGGCTAAAGACGCAATAGCGGTCGACTTGTTTAAAACGAACGAGTTAAACTCGGGGAAAGAGGGATTTTGTTTGTTTGTTTGTTCGAGAGTCCGAACGCGTAATGTTTCGGAGTCGAGTTTCCCCCTTAGCAAGAAAATTATGAATGTTTCGCAATATTCCACTGGCTGCCTTAAGGTTTGCAGGATGTCAATGCACTGCTGGGTAGTGTCAATTAGCTTTCGCAATCCTGAGCTGATTGTTGTTATAAAACAGGCTACGAAACTAATTTATTTAATGCTGCATTTATAATTTCTGCTTCATTCTCATAGCACTCAGTTGATGCATACCTCGCCTTTTATAATTATCGTTTGTTATTTGAATGGATTGTAATAAAGTGGCTGCTTCGCCCTTTACAGCGAGTTTAAGATACTGCAGTATTTAACTATCACTTAAAGTACTATTATTCCCTACACTCGCTAGAAATAAATCGCGAAACGAGATCCAGTCTATATAATTTGAAGTGAATACTGGCAATTCAATGTGAGGAAGATTTAAATTGTTTACATTAGTGTTAACAATGTTTTGGCATGCATTAGTATTATTATCATTAACAAGTTTTTTCATTTCCTCTTTTAAAATAATTTTTAGTGTATCTAATTTAGAAAATAAATCACATGCATTTCCATTTCATATTTGTTAAAATCTTCATCTGCACAAGTGCTTAAAAGATTATCGTTTAAATTATTTATTTCAATATCTATTGAATTAACATCTATTTCATAAACTTCAATAATGAATACAGAATTTTCTTGATTTCGTAAATCATCTATTTTTGAAACTAAACGAGTTAGCTTACCTTTTAAGATTTTCTTTTGTTTAAGAATGGCGTCCATGTTGCATTGTTTGTGACCTTCCTAAAATTGAAGTTCAATGCTTGCAATGATTGAGTAAATTATGTTTTTGTGCTTGATTACTTCGACAAATGTCGCAGACCGCTTTTCACTTCATCGATTAAATGTTTTGACTTGAATGCTCTGGTAACTCAAGGACCAAAGGAATGCGATGGAAACTAATCGGCCGTTTGAAGGAGCTTTATTTACTACCCCGTTACATCTGGCGGCTCTGATGCGCCCTCTTACGGTGAAAAGTAAGAAGGCGTTACAACCAAAGCCTTGGTCAAACTCTAGTAGTCCTCAAGCACTCGAACTCATGACTCTAAATCCGTTAGTCACGATATTGGGGGACATAAGTGCGGCAGAATGCTTAATTGAAAATGGACAGTGATTTCGGTGGTCGTATACATTTCTTCGAATCAAACGGTTAAAAAAAGTGTGTGTGCTTATGACCATACCATAGAAGTGATAACTTCAAATTTTGTAATGTTATTTCAGGTAATAGGTGAATAAAAAACAAGGGAATATTATATTAGTATTATCATATAAAATTATTTATTCATATGCCTGTACACATAAAGTAATATTTTTTGCTAAATATACATATTTGTTAATTAATTGCATTCTAAGAAAGAAACAATAGGTTTATGGTAGCTGAAATAGGTTATAAATATTTAAGATTCTAAATTATTTAAATATCTAATAAAAACTCCGTCAAGCGTTGTTCCGTACTTTGTCTTGCTTTCATTTGGATCATTGTTTTCCTTGTTTGAGTTGGGGTAGGGAAACTTATGCCCTGAGAGGAACAGGACATGACAGCTTTTTGATGACGTGACGAAAGGAAGGAATACTGAACTACTCGCAGTCGCTGTCAATAATATAAAGCTTGTGACATTTATTTCTTTTTAGGTCATAGACTAATATTTCCAAATTCATATTAATTTTTTGAAGTTATACTTCTTTTGGGGCGTTAGAGAAATAGGATGAGGGTAAATTTTTACGATGCGCGCGCACACCGTTCACGGATGCGAAAATGCTTTGTCTAGAACTATACAGAACGGGACAGATCATTCCCGCCATCGAAATTCTCAGGAAAATATTTCTCTTCATTTCCCTGAAGAAGGAGACAACCGGGCTTGAACTGGAGACCTCTCGATCGGCAGTTGAATGCTCTACCATTGAGCTATGCACCACGTGTCAGTGAGCCTTTGCTTTGCTTTTCGTATGAACGGATACTAAAATGTTTTGTCTAGAAATACACAGAACGGGACAGATCATTGCCACCTTCGAAATTCTCGAAAAATACATAAATATACATTTCTCTTCACTTACATGAAGATTGGGGCACCCTGGTTTGAACCGGAGTCCTCTCGATCGGCAGTCGAATGCTCTACCACTGAGCTATACCAACACCACCTAGATACAAGGCCTGGCGACTGAAATGAGAGAGGCTAGTGACGTCACATATAGTAGGTATAGAAATCCCGACTGATTTGAAGTTCACTTTACTGGCCTACCCCATTTTGATTGTTGCTCCTGTACAGTTCGCAGCTTTCTACATTTGTATTGCAGATTTTCAACTTATTTGTGACGATTTTGGATAAGATCATAAAAAATGGTCTACACATGCGTTGTACCGAATTGCAATAGCAATTATAAAGATACTGGGACAGTACAAATGTTTGGATTCCCAAAAGAGGAATATCTTCGAAAAAAATGCATACAAACCATTTCAAGAAAAGATTTTGCTCCATCAAAGTATTTGAAGGTAAGTTTTTTAATTTTATTCTATTTATGGAAATTGTAACATTTTTATTTTAAAAGTCTACAAATAACTTTAATAGGTTGTTCGATAAGACCTTTGAAAATGTACTCATTTCTTTTTCTTCATGTGAGTTTCTTAAACATTGGCAATTCATTTTTATTTATCTATAATGATAAAGGTGTTTTTTTATGAAATAAATATTTTGTAGCCTCAATAAAATTTATGTTTTTAAAAATGAGCCCAAACAAACATTGTTAATAAGACAAAAACTGTCTAGTGTTTTTTGCTATTGCTGCTTTATTTTTGTGTCATTTGCCAAATACCTTTTCGTAGAATCAACGAAAGTACCTTAAGTATTAATAGTTTGTTAGCAAAGAAAACCCATTATGATATACAGCTCGTAGTAAATGTAAATATGGACATAAGTAACCATTTATTGATTATTTTGTATATTAATATGATGTGAGATACAAAATGCAAAACACATTCACAACAACAACAACAACAAAAACTAGCTAATTTTTGAACTATTAGGATGACTTTTTAAAAGTAAGAAAAAATAAAGCTGTAAAAGTAAGCTGAAAACAGATAAACATGACTCAGCTTTAACCTCACAATTCGTTAATTTCAAAACTTCATTTTTTAAAAATCAAATTATCAGAGAAATTTTTGTCAATTCTGAAAAATATTGTTTGTTGATGCAAAACAATATATATATATATATATATATATATATATATATATATATATATATAATTTTATAGGTTTGTGAATTACACTTTTCTGATGAACGAAGATACACCGAAGCTTACAATGAAAAGACTGGAGAGAGGAAATGTGTGCCCTTAAAGCGTTTCAGACTACAAAATTTTGCTGTGCCAACTATTTTTACAGATTTCCTCACATATCTTTCTAACTCTGGAAATCCCGCTCGAGAATGTCCTGAACAGAGACTGCAAAGATTAGAAAATGAACACTTACATCACTCAATCCAAGCAAGCATTATTTCCAAGGAAGAATTCGAAAAAAAGAAATCATTTACGTCGTTTCCAGAATTAGTAGAGTGTTTAAATGCAGAGGAGCTTCAGGACATATGGACTGTTTGTAAAAATGATCTAGTAATAATTATGATGCTAGACACAATAATATCTCCTGTTATTAAAGCATCAGTAATTATAAATAAAGACTTACATTTAACAACTCACGTAGGTCAAACAATGATAGATCAACTAGGTAAGTACAAATTTCCTGTTAAAAGTTAATAATACTATTGTTGTAAATGAAATATTACACGAACTGGCTCTCAGAATAGAAATGAAAATCTCCCATGATTTTCCTACAGCATTTTGTTTTATTGTTAATCTATTAGAAAGTATGTTTTCAGATTTAGATGATGATTAAAAAATTTCACTCCATTTCTAATTAACCAACTCAAGTTTTTAACTAGTAACAAGTTTTCTTTTAGATATTCCTCTGAAATAATGGGGTTTTTTTTGTATAATTACAATCAATATCACCTCATGCCAATAAATTTTTAAGAAATTCAGGATATCTCAATATTCCCTATCCCAGAACTTTGTGCAAAATTCGTATATCTTTAAAAACTAACCCTCAAACAGAACAATCAAATGAAAATTTTCTAGCATACATAAAAAAAAAGTAAATATCCTAAAATCTGTTGACGAAACTGTCATACTGATGCTTGACGAAAACCATTTAAAGCCATATTTAGATTTTAAAGGGGGTAATATTCTAGAGATGGCATATAACAGTGAACAAGCTGCTACTTCAGCATATGTGTTCATGATTAAAATATTCTTCTTTCTCCTCTTAAAGAAGTAGTTCATATAATGCCAGTGAAAAAAATCGAAGGAGAAAAATTGTTTGCTGTTGTTAAAAAAAGCTACACTGGTGTGCAAAAATTAAGGACGAAGTCGAAAAATTAGCATATCAGCTGAACGAAGAGGCAGAGCGGACAGAAAGACCAATCAGGAGATTAAGTAAGGTGATGTACGGTAGCACATGCGCAGATATACAGGTAGACGTAATGGGGGAGTGTCTGAGTAGTAGAAAGCATGTTGTCGGTGTAAGATCAGTATTTCTGGCAAAGAGATTGCACGCCGTATAGCAGTTAAAATAGCACCGAGTTGCTGCCTCAGCGAGAAATGGCGAATAATCAATCTGTTAGACGACATCTGGATGCTTTTACCCGAGGTGGAATCATTGGGAAGTTGGAGGAAGGCCGCAGTGTGACAAGTGTGGCTGCAGAGTTCGGAATTGCTCACAGCATCATTTCACGACTTTGGAGACAATTTCAAACTACAGGAACAGCTATCCGGGGGTTCAGTAGTGGTCGTCCACGAGGAACCACACCCACAGATGACTGGTACATTGTCTTACAGGCCAGAAGAAACAGGCGGCAGACAGCGGGAGAAATCGTTAGGCACACGACACAGGCGACTGGACGACCGATATCGCGTTTTATCGTGGCCAGAAGACTGCACGGTGGTGGTCTATTTGCACGACGCCCTGTACGGTGTGTACCTTTAACGCCTGCCCATCGGAGAAGGTATTCTCTGTGGTGCCGGGAACACCGGAATTGGAGAGACAATGAATGGGGACGAGTACTCTTTACAGATGAGAGCAGATTCAGTTTGAGTAGCGATTCTCATCGCATACTCATCTGGAGAGAGTGGGGAAGCCGCAATCATCCCTCGAACATCATTGAAAGGAACAGGTACGAAGGTCCCGGTGTTCTCGTTTGGGGAGGCATCATGCTTGGTAGTCGTACAGACCTTCACATCTTCGACGCAGGTTCAGTCAACGAGACCCGTTATTGTAAGGAGATTCTTCTTCCATATGTGCGTCTTTTTAGAGGCGCTATGGGTCTGCAGTTCCTTTTCATGGACGACAATGCACCATGTCATCGCACAGTAGCTGCCGAACAGCTCTTAGAGAGTAAGGATATTGAACGTATGGATTGGCCGGCACGATCTGCGGATCTCAATCCCATCGAGCATGTATGGGATTTTCTAGGCAGACGCTTGGCAGCTCGTACCTTACCACCAGTAACGATTCGGGAGCTTCGATTGGCGCTGCAAGACGAATGGGCAGCAATGCCTCAACAACTCATTGACACCCTCATTCTCAGCATGGGCAGACGCTGTGAAACCTGCCTAGCAGTCAGGGAAGATCATATCCCCTACTAAAGACCGGACGTTTCTTGCTGGACACCCATCACAGGGATGTTTCGGCCTTCAGTCGCATTGCGCTCCATGCTACTTTTTCGATAAAGCTTCTTTTTATCCCTCTGATTTCTCTTTTAGTAAGTGTTGCTTACATATTACACATGTCCTTACGTATTGGGGATCTTACGGTATTAAATGTGTTGATTTGGAAAGCTTTTGTACAAAGTTATATTGAAAAAACCGTCTCGTCCTTAATTTTTGCACACCAGTGTATCGTAGAACTTGATGATATAGGATTCAAAGTTGTAGGTGTAGTTTCTGACAATAATTCTATAAATCGAAAAGCAATGTCAAACTTTTCTGTTCCTCCCAAATTGAGCATTGTATTTCCACATCCTTCTGATTCTTCCAATCCTTTACTTTTTGCTATTGATTCAGTGCACATTTTTAAATGCATTCGCAACAATTGGATTAATAAAAAAAATGCAAGTCAATGTTTTTATTTTCCAGATTTTGAAGATCATAATAAGTTTCCATTATTAGAAGCAAATTTCTCTACACTTAAACAACTATATGACACAGAAAGTAATAATTTAGTAAAGTTTGCTTATGGTTTAACTTTGAATGCTTTATGTCCTACAAATCTTGAAAAACAAAATGTGAAACTTGTGCTTACGATATTTAATAATTTTGTTATTCAGGGGCTTCAACTATTAGGAGAGCAACATAAACTAATTAGTTATGAAACAACATCAATTTTTATTTCTTTAATTTGTACATGGTGGAAAATATTTAATGTTAAAACACCTTTAAAGGGATAACATTTGCTTAATCCTTATCATTAATCGATTACTTTATCTCCAGACAACCAAACATGTGAATTCTTGCATAAAACTTTGTCATGGTTAGACTCGTGGAAGGGAGAAAAATTTGTACTGCTGGCAGCCTTACTAAAGAAACACATCTTGCTTTTATTCATACCACATACGCCTTACTTTTAATGTCAAAATATTGCATTAATGAATTAAAATTTCAGTATTTTCTTCCCGGAAAAATTCAAACAGATGCGTTTGAAAATCGTTTTGGGAACTATAGAAAACTTTCAGGTTCTCAATATTTAATATCAATTCGACAGTTTTATGAAGTAGAAGCTAAACTAAGAATTCAAATTTTTTTACCTCTAACTTTGGTTTCAAACACATATGGCCAGCTTAACTTAACCCTCTGACTGGATGACCCGCTAATTGAATTTCACTTCGAAAGCGGTCTACTTTTTCAAAGCTAGCTAAGCCAAAAGTGTTCCGATAAATTTCGCGAACTGCTTCAAAAATGCACGGCAGTTTAATGCCTTCCCCTGTTAAAGCCGCAGGAGGTCCTGAATTGGTTTTGCAGGGGATGATTTTATTGCTTTTCGGTCTCTGTGTTCTTCGAAACGGGAGGTTTCTTATTCACAGCTGTGGCCTAGGGTGAGGATTGTGAAATGGACATTTTCTCCACTTCACGGCCAACAGAAAGTTCACCCAATTTATTGCAAATATATATTTCATATATTTGGAAAACTTGCTCAATTTCTGATCTAAAAACCAATTAGGTTTTAAGAAATTTTAATTTTCTGAGTTTTGATTTTAAATTCGGTTTCATTTTAAAGCATTTTAGCATTCCTAGATTGAATTAATTAAAAATATTTTTTAACAAAATCCAATATTTCGTGTGAAACGGCAATTAACTACAATTTTAGTTTCTAAAATCATTTCTGTTTGCTCATGTTTTTAAGTTTTTGAGTTTTCTCACATTTACTTAATTAAGATTGATTTAAAGACCAATATATTTTTTGACACATAGTTTATATAATTTAAAAGCTCTTTAATTTCTTTTCATTATTTTTTTTTTTCCTTTTGAAAAATGCCATGACCAAAATGTACGCAGGCTACTGTGATAAATAAAACTTGAAAGGGATGGAATATGACTGAAAATGGTAAATCTAAAATTCAGCTTTTTCAGGTAATATTACAATTAGACTACAGAATACAAATGTTGCAGAATGAACTAAATATTTCCCTGATGTACCACAAACTACATTATAATAAATCTATTGTAGTTCTACACTGCAGTATTTGAAAGTCATGCTACAAGAACTTAAACTTGCTTAACTACCACGATGGGGAACTGAGAAAAAAATAGATATTGTTTACAAACTTGGTGATTTCTAGATTAAGTTTGTATAACTACTAATTTCTATATAAATATTTTGCATTTAAAACTCTTGTGAATATATAAGGTTCTGATAAAAGTGAATAATTGATCAAATTAACAGTTGTTATCAATGTTATGTCTTAGAATATTTTGAATTAAAAAAGATATTTCAGTCATATTTATTTCAAGTAGAATTTTCATGTAGAGCATAAGTTGGATAGTAACAGATTGAAAAATTAAAGCTTTACAGGCAATGGAATTTTTTTATGCCTTTACAAATTTTAAATATGTTTTTCTCAGATTTTTAATTTTGAAGATGAGAGTGTTTTCTAATCCCTGAGGCGTTTTTCCGGTTCAAGATAGAGTCTTGAAATATCTTGTAAATGTTCCCTTACATATGATCTATAAAAGTTCATATGGATTTAGGTCTGAGAGCTCTAGTTATTTTTAAAAATATCTTAATGTTAATCTTTAAAAAAAGTTGGTTTTTTTCCAGGTTTAGCCATAAAAATAATTATTAAAATTCAACAAAGAGATATATTTTAAATTTTATACTTTTTGTTTCCAATAATCTAAGAAATATTAATCACTTACAATAATTAAATATTTTTAATAATTTAACATTTTATAAAAGTTTTAAAAATTTCAAAACTGTTCAATGCTTTAAAATTGTGAAATAATGGCTTAACCTATTATTTTCAGAATCAATATAATAGTATAATTTGAATATGAAACAAAAATTAAGTTTACTGTGACAAAACTGTTTACGACTTCTACTCATACTGTAAAAAGAATGAAAGATAAATATATAACATAGTGGCAATCAAAAACACATTCATAATATGTTAAAATCCTATCCCAATACAAATTTCAATGCATTTTCCAAACGGTAGCTAAAAACAATTATATGTTTATTAGGCCAGAAATTATTTATATTTAGATATATTTTTCCTTATTTTGTACATAATGAATAATGGCAAGATAATTTGTAAAATACTGAAAGATTTTAATGAAGAAAAAAGCCAGACATAATTTTAGATAGTTAGAAATTTAATTATATAATACACAAATATGCATGTTTTAAAAGAAATAAGTTGGCTAAGAAAATGAAATTTACTAAAAATTTCCTGAATAAAGTAAATCAGATTTCATCCTCAAATACATATAATTGTAAGAAAAGGTTTTATTCAATTTACAATTAGTTACAAAAACCTTTTATAAAAAAATAATTTTAACAGGTATAAATAGCAAAAATATCAAAGAAGTATGAGAAAGACAAATACATGTCGTTTACAGAAATGTCACAATGTGATATTTTTCGAAACACGGCACTGCACACAGTCCAACATTACAGTCGTTACATTGAAAACGAGTTTTTGATGTTTAACGACTAAATCGTAAATATAAGAAACAACAGTCAAATATCTCGAGTGCAGACGGCACTCGCTGATATTTGAGTGAGAAAATTAAAGCAGCATAAAATGCGACCTCGTTTGAATTATATCTAATGTGCATATTTGGAACTGTTTAGCGTACTCGAATTAACTCAAGTGCACATGTCAAGGGTTTATATTGCATTCTAAGTCAACACGGTGGCTACTGACGAGCGACTATGTAATTTTGAACCGCGGTTAAGTGGCGAGGACGATACCTGAGCTGATAACTCCCCTTCCAAACTTCCACATCACACCAACGTAAGGACTTTTGACCTTGACGTGTATAACGTGCATCAGATCCTCTTCAACGCTAAACTTTTGTGGTACCAGGGCTCGAACACTGGACACGAGTTCATAACCATGACCATCAGGCTACCGTGGCCGCAAAAGAAAATAGCAAGTTTGAAAGAAATGTAATGGAGAAGTATATTTGAAGAAATAACTTTAAAACTTAACGAAAAACCAAAATATCAAAATTTATTTTAGGAGTAATAGTGAATATAACTTCGTACACCTAAAACCACTTTACGCAGTGTATTTTGAAAGTGAACGATTCCTCCTTTTAGAAAAACTTACTATAATTATGTCAAATTCCTTTCATTTTGCTCTAAGGGGATCCCCGAAACAACGTAATTTATTTGAAACACAAAATTACTTATGGTTGAATCTAATACAATTCCCTACAAAATGAATGAAAACCCTTTTTTATCATATAAATTGTGTTTGAATAGGAGATGGTTAGTTAATAAGAACATTTAAAACGTGTAGGCAATCTAAGGACCTGTGGCACGTGGTACAATTCTTAGTGGCACTCAGCACTACTCTACAAATTTGTCAATTCTTGAGTGGATGGAAGTTGATAATAGACCTTATTTGACAAACATCTTCTGAGAGTTATGGACATTTATGGAACTACAAAATAATCTGAAAGATAATTCTAAGGATAAATTTACAGCTATTTTGTAAATAATTGAGTGTTATTGCTAGGGGATTTAATTGTTGAAAAAAGAAAATTGCATGTACTCTGCTCTCCACTTATGATTCGGCATATCAAAGTAAAAAATCTTTCCTAATATGAAAAATATTTCGACTCCGCAAAGAAGTTGTTTAACAACTGAATGCTCAGAATCGTATCATGAATTATACCCCTGGTTTTGCGATATGAAAGAAGAGTCGTGAAAGATTTAATTTTCATTACAATTTTTATTCAACTGTAATGAAGGGAATCATTTATATTTCACTTTGTCTATTTCTTATTTAAATAAAAATGTTGGAAACATACATTTTTAATTTTTTTTATCTTTGTTGAAGAAATAGTAACATTTTATATTGTTTATTTTTATGTTAATAAATGTATTTTATTGATCCATAATTAATATAAAATAAAAGTGTAAATTTAAATTATTTACCTCTATTCTTTAAATCTGCAAATATTACCGTAAGAATCGAAGGATTTCAAAAATTTCCTACTATGTGGCACGCTGAATGATACTGACAGATTGGTTTGGCACGTCTTAGCTACTCAGTTGCTGCCCCTGATTTAAAATGTTGGGTAAGATAACCATTATATTTTTAAAATTTATAAATATACAAAAGGAAAGTATTTTGTCAATACATGTTTTAAAAGGAGTAAAGTTTACGAGAACGAAATATAAAATTGCGTTAAAATTATTGGTACTCTATCAACCGTACTTCTTTTATATATATATATATATATATATATATATATATATATATATATATACAAGAAGTACGTCGATAGAGTACCGTAGTTACTGCCAACTCGTGACAAAGAATTGGAAATTAAGTTCACAATTCATTGTTATTAAAATATATAAAATTTTACATGACTGAATTTTTGTATTTGTTCTTTTTATATTCCTTACTGAAAGCAACAAATGGGAGTTCATTACCTGCCAAATCTGCAGAGGCCTGGTTGTTTACTCCACAAGCTCCTACCTTATGCTTACTCTGCCCTACTAAAAAAAAATGCCGTCTTCTGCTCGTCAAGATCATGGAATTGCAGATATTGTTTTCCATATATTTGAAATATTATTTTTCTAACTTCTACATCAGCCTTTTAATAGTCTGCACTCCTGCAAAGAAGTCTGAATTCAAAACTATAAAAACATATCATTCCCAACAATGTCATTTATATCTTTATTTTTTATAATCTATGAATGCGTTAAACTATTAATTTGTTATCGCGACTATTTAATATTAAATGCGGAAAAAAACCGAATAAGTTTCAAACAGAAACTTAAATTGAATTTTTCAAAAATTGTCATCGATATTCTCATAACTTTTACATATTGTCATTTTAACATATCACACATCTATCTTCTATGCAAAAATCTATTATAAGTTCATCAAATGTTTCAGCATATTTTTACTCATAACGTGCAGTTTTCAACCACATTGTGAGGCCGCGGTAGCCTAATGGTCAAAGTAAAGGACTCGTAGCTGACGTGTCATGAGTTCGACCCCAGCACCACTGAAAATCCTCCGTGTAAGGGAGCGATGCTCAAGCGTCATCCTCGTCACTTGACCATGGATTAAAACAACGAGGTCCGTCGCCAAGTGAGTGAATATTATTGTCGCACTGTTCAGCTACACGAGGGCTTTTAGTGATGGACCTCGTAATTTTGAAAAATGGTCAAATGACGAGGGTGACACCTGAGATAGCACCCCCTCTCCTAACTACCACACCACACCAACGAGAGGACATTTCAATCGCTGCCCTACACGGCGGGTCTTTTGTGGCACTGGGCTCGAACTCGAGACATGCCAACCATGATTCGATACCTTGACCACCTGATACCCCGGCCACAGGTCCGTCGCCAAAAGCCCTCAGGTAGTTGTGTAGAGAAGAGAGAGAGTGCGACTTTAATATCCCCTCACTTAATTAAATGATATGAAATTTAAGGAATACTTGAAAAAATATTAGAAGTCGAATATATATATATATATATTAAAAAATTAATCTAATGATAATTTTAAATATCCAAAGAATTATTAGTATTTATGGTAAATATATGTTTTTCAACTGAGTATGTGAGACACGCATAAATATCTTTTTCGAAATTCCAATGCAGAATTTTAGTGGAGCTAATACAAAATTCCTAGTTTTGCATGGTTAAGATTATAAAAATGTCCAAATTTTAATAACCTTTTCTTCAGTCAACCACTAATGGAACATGAATGATGAGGCGCATTTTGCATAAATATATATTTTTTTAACTTGAATTGAAAAAGGATCTTTATATTTATTTATTTGCGCAAATGTTAACTGTAAATTTGTCCAGATGCTTTTAAATACTCTTTATATGAAGATTCAAGTTAAAAAATAGAAACTTGAAGTTAAAGTTCTCTTTGAGTGAAATTAATGTTCAGACATTTAAAATTCAAATATAATTTGTTATCTGAACAATACAAAACAAGGGATTCTATGTAAGATGCCCTGAATATCTGGCTTTAAATTATGATAAACTAAAAGATTTAAATAGGGTTTTTTTTAACAATACATATAAATTTTTTGCAAATAATGTAATTCAGAAGCTTAAAAATTATTCATGTTTAGAAGTGTCCGAAATTTTAAAAGATTTTAAATTTTGAACCTTTTTTTTTTATTTTTTGACACATAACAAAATAATCATTTTTAAAAAAAATCCCTGAAAGTATTGATTAAAATAAGAAAAATGAAACAGTAAATTATCCTCAATGTTTTAATATATAATTTGAATTTAAATACTACAGATATTTTTTAAAAACTTAGACATACATTATAAAAACTTAATTCCATTTGAGAATTTTAAGGTAAAGAAAAAAATGAGAATTCTCAACTCGTTGACTCGCTATTTGTGTAAACTTTAGGTTGAAGATTTTACGATTGCCACAGGAACCGGTCTCCCCGTGAGCCATAAAATTTCCACTCAATGCCCATTATGTCTCCCCGACCGTCTCTAATTATCTTTCAAGATCGTAAACCTTTAAAGGGGGAAAAGAATTCGGAAAAATACGACCTTACCGGTTTTGAACACATTACTTGAGGGGGAAAAATCTGTTTGGTTCATTTTTGGTGAGTCCCCGGCTTTAGGAAAAATTCAGTGTGGTCCGTTTTCGAAGCCTCTCTAGTAGGGCGGAAAAATCCGTGCTGTCCAGTTGGAGGGTTAAAAGACATTCATTTGGAAGATTCGTGTAATGAAAATCCTTTAGAGTCATCTGTATTGCATAATTTTAATATTACACTACCTGAAAAAGATTTTCGTGATGCTCAGCTGTATCTACCTGTTTTAACGTATTTAGCTGGTGTTTGTGCTAGAGTAGCACTTAAAAAATTAAAGTGCGGCTTTTGTTCCAAATCACTTGTTCTTAATAAATCTTTTGAACTAAATTCTAACTATGATTTAATACTTAACTTAGACAGAGGAAGTTTATTGTGCCCTTCTCCAGATGTTGTTACAATAGTGCTCTACAACTACATAATAGTTCAGAAACTTCTTTCTAATGATTATGAAAATATGTTTCTTAAACAAAATAATCAACGTCAAATTGCTTCAGAAATATCGATTAGCTTGATAAATTCAAATGAATTTTTTTTATATGATGAACCTTGTAACAATGATCATTCTTCTGAGCTAGTTTTAAAGCATATTATCCTCACTTCTACAAATGCATTATTAAATAACTACTGTAAGGAAAAAATGATATTAAAAAAGTTGAAACGAAGAAAAGAAAAATACATACTTTATTAGCTAAATAAAGTACATTATTTTTATGTATGTGGGTGCATTATTTTTCTATATATATATATATTTATTTTTAGGTGTGTATCTGCTTTTATACATGTATGATTTATTTAAAAAATATTCTTAACTTACTTTACGATAACTTGTCATATTGCCATTTGTAGGAACTTTAGGTTTGATAATTTTTAATGCTTGTTATTGCAAAGAGTGTGTGTGTGTGTAAACTTTTGTTTATTACTGTGCATGGTACTAATGAAGTTTTACAACACATTTGATTCCCTTTGGTAACAACGTATAACTGAATAAGTACTTTTGGGAGAAAAAGTACCAACGATTTAATGAAAGAAAAGTAACTGTGACAACATTTAAATAAATTGTGTAATCTCTTTTTATGTATGTACTTATTTTCCTGTATATATCTATAATTTTATAGTATAGATTTTTCTCTAAAATATATTTGAAATTTATTTAATATTTCTTAACGTTGTGATTGTATTTGATACCAATAAAGTTACTGTTTTTAAATTTGTGTGTCCTTTTTTTTCTTTTGATTTGCTCGAAAAAAATACCTACTTTATTAACTAAATGAATTACATTTTTAGGCATGGGCGTATTATAACTTATTTTACGATAACTTGTTATATTGTTATTTATAGGAACTTTATTTTTTGGTAATTTTTAATGCTGCTATTGCAAAGAGTGAATTTTTTTTATTACTGTGCATGATACCAATAGTTTAAAACATTTAACTTGCATTTGTAACAATGCATAATTGAATAACTATTGTTGGAGGGAAAATATAGAAACATTTTAAGCAATGCAAAGTAACTGACAAACAGCTAAATAAACTGTAATCTGTATCCGTGTACATATTTAATTTCATGTATGTATCTGTAATCATATAGGTATGGGTTTAACAAAAAAATTTTTTGTCAAATTAGTAATGGTAATTTTTCCTGCTGTTAAGCAGACAGCAAACTTTTGTTTATTAATTTGATACCAATCAAGTTTTAAAACACATTTAACTACTCTTGAGAGAAAAAGTACTAAAAATTTAAGGAAAGAAAAGTGACAGACAAACAGCTGAATAAACTGTGTAATCTATTTTTAAGTATATATTTATTTTCCTGTATATATCTATAATTATAGAGGTGTAGATTTATCTACAAATATATTTGAAATTTATTTAATACTACTTGATGTGCGATACCAATAAAGTTACTGCTTTTAAATTTGCATGTCGTTTTTTGTTTTGAAAACTAATTCTAATTTTATTTTATTTTAAAATTAAGAAATAATGATAGTTATGTAAAACAAGAAATATACGAATACAAAAGGCTCTTATAATTTGCTGCAATGCAAGGTGTTTATGTTCAACGCAATGCGCTTGTAGTTAATAATCATATACTTTCAATTATTATTTAAATAGGAAAAATAATATTTACTCATGATTTATGTACATAAAATACAATTTAATGATTAATTTACTAATTTTTTTTAATCTCCTGTAAAAAAAAGTGTATAATTAGTTTAATAACAAATGTATTTAAAAAAATGCATCAGAGAAACTCCGTAGGCGATGGACGATCTCTCCCTACTAGTAGTGACGTTACAAATCAGTGGCCAGGCCTTGTATCTAGGAGGCGCTGGCTATACACCTGCGTCAACGAACCTTTGCTATGCGTTCCGTAGGAACGGATACGAAAATGCTTTGTCTAGAAATATACAGAGCGGGACGGATCATTCCCGCCTTCGAAATTCTCAAAAAAAATATTCCTCTTCACTTCCCTGAAGAAGAGAACACCCGGGTTTGAATCGGGGACCTTTCGATTAGCAGTCAAATGCTCTTCCACTGAGCCATACTCCCTGTGTCAGCGGACCTTTGCTTCGCACTGATTTGTGACATCACTACTACAAGGAGTAGACCGTCCTTCGCCTACGGAGCTTCTCTGATGCATTTGTTTGAACACTTTCTGTTATTATATTAAACATACTTACAGGAAATTTAAAAAAATAGTAAATTAATCTTTAAATTGTGTTTCATGTACATAAAACATAAGAGTATAAATATTAGTTTACCTATTTAAAAAACAATTGCAAGTATATGATTATATATGTATTTACTACGAACGCATTGCGATGAATATAAACACATTTATTACATTGTAACAAATTATAAGAGACTTTTGTATTTGTATATTTATTTTTGAAGGTATACTTATTTTTGGGAGTTAGGGAAAAAGAATGATGGTAATTTTTTACTATGCACGCGCACACCGTTGTCTAATATTTTAACATGCCACTTTGTGAGTGCTATGGGACTGATATTTTTGGATCATAATAACTATTGCTTTAACCATGTCAGTTGGGACGCATCCCCCTGTGCATTCCCTTCCATCTACAGCTTTTTGGCCAATATCTCGGCACCCGAGCCTCACAGTCCATTCGGACCTGGCTCATTCGACCCCTTTCTATCCGCTCTTCCAGTTATTTCTGGCATAGTTTTTAACCGTCTTAAACTTTTTAAATGTGCTTGAATTCACAATATCTTCATTTATCAGATAGAACATTAAAACCAACGTTACAGTCCTCTTGCTCTCCATTGAATTCTCGACGACAGACACTAATAGGTTAATACCTAAAAATCTAACTTAAATCACAATATCTACAATCTTATAATCCCAAAAAGTTTTGCATTGAGTTCCATTTTCTTTTTGTTATCCTAATATTATAATTGCAAAAGTTTGTATGTATGGATGTTTGTTACTCTTTCATGCAAAAACAACTGAACGGATTTAATGAAACTTTACAATAATATAGCTTATATAATAATATAATTTTTTCCTGCTTATTGTGGCTTTAATTATATGATACCGTGACTCACGTTTTTAAGTCAAAAAATGATTTGTGAAGCTTTTTGTAAATAGAAGCTTAGATAATGTGGTAATTATGTATTAGCATCACCACAGCAAAGTTGGTGCCATGCGAATCCCACCTTGATACCAAAGCAACAACGATTCTAACATATTTTATATAAAATCAGTGAGATTTTGGTGGAAAATGGCGCGATTGATGAGGCGTAAATTTGGCTGTGGTGACGATGATACGTAAATACTGATAATAATTACTTATTCTTTAACACAAATATCAGTGTATTATTTTAGACAATGAAATTCACTTCTTAACTGATTTTATTCTTATGTCCATAGATAATAATAATCTGTTACAAAAAACTTTATTGCTTTTCTTTGTTCAACGACAAATTCTAAATCTTGTTTATTGTAACAATAAAGTTGAAAATCCTAGCTAGCAATATAACAAAAAGAGAATATAGTAATAAATAAATTTTTCTACACACATTTTTTTAATGATTTTAATATGCACGTTTGGTAGTAACAAATTGGTCCTTATATCAAAATAAATACGTTTATCTCTTCTGGACCATAATAATAAAATTTAGTTTGCATGTTTCTTTTGTTGAATTGAAATCCGCCAAGAATGTTCCGGTGGAATTGATGTTAAAAATTCCGTTTGGGCTCTATTAGATTTAGACTTGAAATTTAGCACATATATTTATTTTACGAAGTAGAGATCCATTTAAAGTTCCTTTTGTGGAAATTCACTTGACTATTGGGTTAAGCGAGCGCAAAAAAATCTTTCTACTTCTATATTTTAGATATTATTAGAAATTCTCTTAATTCTGACCTTTTTATATCAAGAGGCGAGAGTTACAGCTATGAATATATTTTCAATATAATCAAATTCTTAATGCTAGATATCAAAAATTTATGAATATGTAAACAGTATTTATTTATACAACATCATGAAATACACAATGAAGCGGGTAGATAATGGCGAGTCAGCTATAATTTTGAACTATTTTGCAACTGATGAAACATGGAATTAACCAATAAAAGAAGAGCAATAAGCTCTTTTCCAGACCAAACTGTCACGCTATTAGGTTGGAAGTAGGTAAGATGTAACGCTAAAGTGTACCAATATTCAGGCAATGATTTAATTTCAAGCTTTACATACTTTGAGGCTTACTACCTTGATATCAAAATCAGGTAAATTGTAGCCCAAGCACAACCCTGGATTGATAATACAAAAAAAAAAAAAAAAACATGTAAAAAATCTTGTACGTAAAAAAAAAAAAAATTAACTTAAATCACACAATATTGGCAATATTCTTTCAGTTACATTTTTCTACTTTTTTGTTACAATGGAATTTGACAATAGAGGAAAAGGGTACTTACGTATCGGCGTCACCTCAGCAAAATTTGCTACATCAAAGCAATAGATTCTTATGTGTTTTATATGAAAAAGAAAAAAAAATCAATCAAATTTTTGTGAAAAAAAGTGCCAGTTTGGCTGCGGTGATAAAAAACATGCATCAGGAAAACAGTAACCTTTTTCTTTTTCAATGGAAGGAAATGTTGGTACTTCCGTTTTATCGCACCCCAATGTGAACATTCAAAATAACTCTCCAAGTTAGTAGCTTTGATCTTCACTTAGAATAAACTTGTGTTTGCAAATGTTTTTATTAAAGTTTAAATTTTTTAAGGGATTAACTTTAAGTTAAAATTTCCAAATTTCACTCATCGGTAACTTCTTTTTTTTAAAAAAAAAGTACTGCGTTAATGAATTCTTTTGAAAAAAGGGTTTTATTTCAGCAATAACCTGTTTTTCCATTAGTTTAATTTGTCACTCTTTTTGTTATACTGCTAGCTAGGATTTTCCACTTTATTGTTACAATAAGCAAGATTTAGAATTTGTCGTTGAACAAAGGAAAGCAATTAAGTTTTTTGTAACAGATTATTATTTTTTAACATAAGAATAAAAGCAGGTAAGAAGTGAATTTCATTGTCTAAAATAATCCACTGATATTTGTGTTAAAAAATAAGTAATTATTATCCGTACTTACGTATACTCGTCGCTGCAGCCAAATGGTATCAAGGTGTGATTCGCATGGCGCCAACTTTCCTGTGGTGACGCTAATACATAAGTACCACATTATCTAAGCTTATGTTTACAAAAAGCTTCACAAATCATTTTTTGACTTAAGAACTTGAGTCACGGTATCATATAATTTAAACTACAATACGCAAGAAAAAATTACAGTTTAGAAAATAAACAAACATAAAACTGTGTGACACTAAAATAGAAATTATAGTATTAATTTAATACAAAACAATTCATATCCTAAGGCATGGGAAATCTAATGTTATTATATTTGTGTTGCAAATCCAAAAAATGAAATTTAGAAAGAACATTTTTTTAAAACAACTTTTTCGAAAAAAAAATGTAATTCCACCACAATGAGTTAAAAAAAACTATAAATAAATATATTAACAATAAAATGCGCTAAAATACCCCAAGAAACTGCTCTTAACATTAATTTTCGCAAAGTTGACTTGACACGTTTGATGACATCATATCTCCATTTAGCTGAAAAATCGCTTAAAAATTGAATTTTAAAAAAATCTAAAACGAATCTCGAAAAAAAACTCTTTGAGGTGTTCAGGATAATGACCTACAGCTTCTACATGCCAGGTTTCAGACTTCTGGGTTTCTTAGTTATGCCGGTACCGCTGAAACGCACAACATATATAGACGATGTTGAATAAAAATACGTGTAATTCATCAATGATTTGGTGCATCGCAATTTAAATAGTTACATGATAAATTAATGTGTGTACCTTTATTTTCTATTGATTACACAGTGAAAACTAACTTCCAGGGAAAGGCCATAGGTGCAGCAGCTAATGGTCAAAAGAGAATCAAATCAGAGAAACAAACAAAAATAGTAGTCCAACAGCATATATAAAAAGAAAAATCGTTCATTGTGTCCCTATAGTGCAATGAATAAAATTGAGCTTTTTTTGCAAACATAATATATTTTAAAGAGGGTAGAGCCATTGCAGAGCAGTGTACCCAAAATTTAAAAATAAATTTTTAATGAGTGTTCATATTGCAATTTCGCTTCACAGAAAAGAATGATTTCACAAAAACATATATATGAATGCAAAAGAGAAAATTAACATGCTAAAAAGGTAAATAGAAATAAAAAAATGAAAATATAAATACAAATTATAACAGAAAAGTAATAATAGTAGTATGTTTCTGCTATGGGAACTATGAGTAAAATAATCTGAAATAGATAAGTTAAAAGAAAAACATATGTCATAAAAACCATTTTCCTAAAATATACATATATTAGGAAGCCTTCAACTGGAAAAAAATAAAATTAGTAAGAACTAAAATTTTAAAAAATAGATAAAATAAGCCTACTTTGTAATAAAGCATTAAATTAATATTATACGACGAAAGGATGATATTCTGTCTAGCATCTATATTGCATTTAATATAAAATTTAGATGTAATACAATAGTAAAAAAATTAAATTAGTAAGAACCAAAATAAAAAAACTATATAAAACAGATTGATGTTGAAAAAAATAATTTAAATCAAAGGGTTATCTAAAAAAGAAAAATTAAGCCCTAATTTTGAAGGAAATTTTTAAATATAAAAAATTTAAACATGAACAAAATAAAGAAATAAATATGAAGTAACTTATATAGAATATAGTAGAAATTATAACATTAATTAAATTACATCTTTTTTTTTGAAATTACGAAAAAGGATAAAATACGTTGAATGTAAAAATGGTTCGGAATAATCAAATGGATAAGCAAAACAAATGAGACTGTTGCCAAAACAACTAACTAAAAACCCAGTTGTTGAAAAAAAAATTTGAAAAATCACTTAAAAATTTAATTTAAAAAAATCTGAAGGGAATTTCGAAAAAAACTCTTCGTAGTGCACATCATGAGGACCTAGAACAATTATGTGCCAAGTTTTATATTTCTGGGTTGCTTAGTTTGGGCTGTAGAGGTGAAACACACACGCTTAAATTGTGTTTTATTAATATAGATGACCGCAAAAGTTAAATGTATACGTATTATACAAAAAAAACCACTAAAAAAACTAAAACACTAAAAATATTAACTTATGAATGATCTCTAGAATAAAACATTATAATCAAACTTTAAATTCCAATTAAACGTCATTTACGAAAATCTTAATTGTTATACAGTTGTACAAAGATTATTATTGTGGATGACCCAAAATCTCATCTAAATTAAAAGTGAGAAAAAAAACATAGGTCACGGCACCAAATGATGCGAGGCCACAGCAATAAATTATTGGTTTAAGTAACCCAGATTCGGTATTCGTAAATCGCATCATTGCCAATGTTAAACAAATAAAATTATCTCCATTAATTACTCATTTCGTTTAAGATACAGTTAAATTTATTGATGCATAAGTAAAAATTAAGTTTACAAAAAAAAGTAATGAACGAAAATTTAGCTTTGAAGGGAGGAGTCCATGGGCAGTCCCGGTTGGGTTGCGAGCTTCTGCTGTTAATTACGTAGTAGTTGCAATTTGGGGGGAGAGCGTCTGCTGAAAACTCGGGTGCGTTCCATTTTATTCTGAACTCCATCACGCCAAAATACCGGAGCCGGACTATTTACTGTCCTTTGAATTGCGCATCTGATTGGACAATCCCCATCGCGCAATTCTACAAGTCATGAAATGTATGCGTTCACTGAACTCAGAAAAGCGCAGGAATCCCTTGACACTCCCCACCGAAGGAACTTTACCACATCCAGTCAAGGGAGGGGGGAATCGTAAAAAACTTTCTAGAAAACAAGGGATAATTTCTAGTCTCCCATCAATATATAGGGAACTAATAGTAGAGGAATTGAAAAAAAGAGTATGATTTGTCTGTATTGTTGTAACAATACACACCCGGTTTGTCTCGTTTGGCTGAAAAACCGGTTTTCGATGCCAACTTTTGTTATTGTTTTAACAGTTACATTGTTACAACAATTGAGACGAATCTAAATTGGAGTCGAAAACCGGTAATTAAATTTAATTGATAAATTAATATTTGAAAAAACTGTATTAACATCAAGTGTCATCCACTACATTTTTAAAAAATTTATTTGGATTGGATTGGATGAAAAGAAATTATATTGTACTGACGATTAAAAATTTGAACAAGATAAATATATAAATATATAGAGAGAGTGAACTAATTGCGAGAATTGTGTGTGAATGAAAAGGTCTGATTTTAAAGCAATAAAAAAACCAAACTTTTTTTTTAAAAAAAGGAGATTTTGAATGAAATGAATTGATTGATTTGAATATAGCTAATTCCATTAAAACTTTTTAATTTCTTATGAATTTCATTAAATTTATCAATAATTTGATTTAATATAATTATTCCAACTTAACAAATGATTAGAAATTTGTATTGTTTTCAGTACAGCAATTATAAATCAAATAATAAATAGTTTGTTTTCGATGTAATTTAATTACGAAATTAAACCAATGCTTAAATTAAGCCTGATTAAATTCATTAGTATTTCATACTTCAGAAAATAATGTTGGTAAAATGCAAATTCTTCCTCCAAAATGTATACATAATATATGTAGAGAGAGATACCTTATTTTTAACTTGCTTTTAAATTAGTATTAATGATACAAAATTTAGTCTTGCATTTTTTTGGTATAAATACTGTTGTGAAAGAAATTTTTAGGTATACAAATTTTCTTTTTTCGTATTTTATATAAAAATGACACCTTTAAATTAAAGGATGCTTTATATTTCACTGAGAACGTGATGACTACTGGCCATTTTCTAATTCCATGAATATTAAAACTAAACTCAGGGGCGCAACAGCCCATGAGGGTCAAAGGCCTACTGTGCCCATATGTATAATTTATTGTTATAGAAATTAAATATTGCAAAGTGTAAACAGGTAAAAAGAATCTAAAGATAATTTTATTAAAATCATTTCAGTAATACACACAAGGATTCTTTTTAAACTTTCGTTTTATACCAGCAAAAAAAACGAGATGTTTTATTATTATTATTATTTATTTATTTTCCCATAGATCTCATTTCAGTCTTTACTCTCTTGAGGGCAGAAATCTTTTTCTCGCTATTCACTAGGCGGTGGTACATTTGCTGTAATTTTAATTTTTTCCTCTTTTTTCACCCTCCAATAACTTGCGCCTTAGCCTTAAAAGTGGCTTCGGCTTTAGATTACTATTATGTTTACATTATAGAATAGACTTTCAAAATTTTATTTTTTGAATTATAGATTTCTGCGTGCACAACTTATTTATTAAAGCTGATATTACCGTAAAAGAACTAAGCAACTGTCACCCAGCCATTACGGTGGTTATGTCCCTCGGCTTGTAACCGAGTGGGTTCGAATCCCAAGTAAGACTTGGTTGTATCTTCTTCGGGAAAGAAGTCGGTCTTTCGCCTGAAATGGATTCCTGTCTCGAAAGGAAAAGCAGCGCACCTCTTCTTGTTAAATGCTGGGATCATCGTTTGTAATAAAATCTGTATTCTTCTGTGGTTGTGTTTTATGTTTTCTATTCCTCTATCTCACCTCTTTCGTATGTATCCCAGTAATAAACACACGACAACAACAACAACTAAGCAATTGGTTCCAAATCACATACAAATAGGAATTTTAATTTGGATAGATCTTGGTTCTCCCAATTTTGAAATGCAGTTCATGAATTCAAGGATAACACCAGTTATTTAATTTTTCTAACTTGCATATTACACTACGTAAAAAATTTGTGTGAGTATCAATTCCATTATTAAAAAATGCAGCATTCTTTAATATGTGATATGAATAGTGGCGCACACAAGGGGGGTCCTGACCTCTAAAGCCCCCAAAGAAAGAGAAACGGACACGGGATGGTTTTCTTATTTTATTACGTGCCAGCTGCAAAGATCGTTGCTTGTCGGAAGGAATGCATACAGTGATCGGATGGAATGGTCAACTAAAGATCTGTAGTGAAAGAAGCATTTCTCATTCTCATTTATTTTATATTGGTTCTCATCACACACTGTCTTAGTGTATTTACATCTTGTGAACTAACTGTCAGGGCAGTCTCTCGAAACTATTCTAAGGGGTTGCCATATTCAATTTCGGACCCATGGTCGGGTTTACCACAGAGTATCCCCCAGTGACTGAGGGCGACAACCCAAGGGAACGACATTAGTTTAAAATTTTACAAACATTATTATATTATTTTGATCATCTACACTGGAATAAATACATTACCAATTTTGAATATGAGATATATATACACAAAAATAAAATATAAAAATGAAATATATACAAATAAAATATTAAAAAAAATTCCAACTGAAAGCTCTTCTAGAAGGAGGGGGGAATATTAAGTGACATAAATGGCTAGTTTTTTTTTGGAAAAGGTACATGCCTTCCTGATTTTGTTGTAAAGATTGGTTTGTCATTAGTAGATAGTTTAACATCTATTATGCTTTTGTTTACTGTAGGTAGAGATTCACACACAGTTTCTGAGAGAAGATGAGCGGGTTTGACGCGATCTAAAGAAACTGTAGTTTTTCGACCATTAACGTCAATGGAGATGGTTTTATGTGTTCTGGACAGAACTTTATGTAGTCCAGTATACGGCTGACGTAAAAGGGGTTGCACACGATCTATTCTTAAAAAGATATGAGATGAAGATTGTAGTGAAGGATGAATGTAGTATTGATCAGTGCAGAGTGAGCATATGTTGCCATGGGATTCAGTAGTTGCATTCTATTACAAAGATTAGTGATGAAATTATTGTCACAAAAAGGAATGTTGGACACATCAATCATGTCACTAGGCGTAGACGTAGGTTTATACCGCACACAATTACAGCACAAGAAGATTGCAGATCTTCTTTAACCCTCTAAGTGGATACCTTCCTCCTGAAAAGTTATTCCGAAAGCATTAACTCTTATTTTGAAGTTCGCTTTAAAAATGCAACAAACTTCTTTCCTTTCCCCCTTTTAGAACTTGGGAGGTTGAACGAGGACAATTTTATGACCTAGTTCGGTTCCTTTGTCAAGTAAGAACCAAGAGATCAATCGTTTACAGCTAGCTGTTAAGTTGCCTTGGGCAATCTTGTATGAGAGCTGTAGTGGAATTCGGCGTTTCTTTCTCCTATATGTTCAGTCACAGTAAAATTAAAACAAAATGAAGGGTAAAAAAAAGGAAAAATGAAATAAATAGTATGTTAGAAGTTGAAAAATAATTATATTTTCTTGAAACAAAATTTATTTTTCTGTCATTTTTTAAAAATTAAAAAACTATATATATATTTTTTGGTATTGCGATTTGAACCAGAAAAAAGCATCCTGTATTCATTTTTGAATATGAGAGTAAGAAAACGCGCTCACTCTCCTGTTTTTTTAAAAAAAGTAATGAGGTAAAAAGAGCAATAGAACTATCTCATTTTTTAAACAATAACACAATAAATGGTGCGTACGGTGATATACATACGATGATTATATTTATGAAATAAAACCGATCTTTCTCTATTCAGTTATATTTTTAATTTAAAATAGCATAAAAAAGGATTTCAATACTTTTAATTTATTTTAATTAAAATCATATAAAATATATTTTTATGTTAACTGAATATTTTTCGGAAAAATTTAAATTTTCCTTCCTAGTGTTCTCCTTTTCGAACTTCTTGTATTAAATAAAAATTCCTTTTCTACATCGGCATTTGTGATGGACATAACACACATTCAGTCAATAATTTTTAATTTTAATGGGGGATATACTTCTTCAAATGCGCATGACAGTACTTCTAACCATTTTCTACTCAAGTTAAATTTCTTATCTTTCTGTTTCTTTTATTACAAGGAAAAATGTCACACATCGATAACTACATTTTCACACAATTCAGTCATTACAAATTCTAATGTGAGAAAAGTTCTCCCTAATTAATTTTGTCTTTCAAAACAGTACACTTAAAACAATTTTGTTCAGTGAAGTTAACCGAAAGTTCCACAATGTATTCATACCAAATTTTAAAAACAAATTTAACACTTGGAAATGCATCCTGTATTAAATTTTTCAGTATACACAAATATTTCCTGCTGTAGGGAAGATATAGTATGAGACGTGGTGTGCGGTTGTGAAAGAATGTTTTCGTACGTGTAGACTATGTTTGAAAATTTAAATATCACTGAAGCTGATCATATAACTGCAAATGAACCTTATTTTAATGTGTGCTGGCATCAAAGTAAAACACTTTACAATATTAAACAGCCTATGGGTTTATACTCAATATCAAACTATTCGCAAAATGGCTTACAACTTCTATTCAAATTGTAAAGAAACTGAAATATAAATATATCTTACTGCAGTCAAAAATATTCATAATATGTAAGTATCCTATTCCTCCACTTATTTCAGTACATTTTAAAAACTGTAGCTGAATGCAATTTTTTATATTTATAAACGAGGCATAAAAGCTCACGCAGTCGTAAAAATGTCCTTATCATTTTTAAATATACTACTATAAAACGTATATAGATTGTAAGATCAGTTGTAAAATCCTAAAAGCTTTTAGAGGAGCTAAAAACATTTAATTTTGGATTGATCAAATTTTTAATATAATACACAAATATACATGTTATTAAGCAAATACATTTGTAAAATCAAACTTCCTTCTGAAATAAACGTAGTTGAAAGAAAAATGTTTAATTGCAAATGAGTGGAAATACATGTTTATCTAAGGGGTATCCCCAAAGTGTGAGGTAATCCTCAAACTTAAGACTCAAACTCAGTGGCACAACAAACCATGAGGGCCAGGAACTACTGTGCCCATCATAATACACGTGACCATTGGACGCTGAGGTGCATGAACAGATGTCCCGATTTGGTGGTCTGTCTGAAGAGAGACCTTCAGTGTTTAACCCTCTAAGTGGACACCTTCCTCCGTAAAAGTTATTCCGAAAGCGTTTTACTCTTATTTTGCTATTCCCTACAAAATGCAACAAACTTCAATTCTTTCCCCCTTTTAGAAATTGGGAGGTCGAACGGGGACAATTTTATGACCTAGTTCGGTTCCTTTGTCAAGTAAGAACCAAGAGATGAATCGTTTACAGCTAGCTGTTAAGTTGCCTTGGGCAATCTTGTATGAAAACCGTAGTTCTACTCTGTCGTTTTCCCCATATATTCAGTCACAGTAAAATTAAAACAAAATGCAGGGTTAAAAAAAACATGAAATAAATGGCGTGTTAAAAGTTGAAAAATAGTTATATTTTCTACAAAAAAAATTAATTGTTCTGTCATTTTTTAAAAATTAAAAAAAAATAGTTTGGTATTGCGATTTGAACCAGAAAAAAGCATCCTGTATTCATTTTTGAATATGAGAGTAAGAAAACGCGCTCATTTTCCTGTTTTTAAAAAGAGTTATGAGGTAAAAAGAGTAAAGGCCCTATCTTTTTTTTAAACATTAAGACAATAAATGGTGCATATTTATAAAATAAAACAGATATTTCTCTATTCAATTATATTTTTAATTTAGAATAATATAAAAAATGATTTCAATACTCTTAGTTTATTTAAATTTAAATCATATAAATGATATTTTTATGTTAACTCAATATTTTTCGGAAAAAATCTAAATTTTTATTCCTAGTGCTCTCCTTTTCGAACTCTTTGTATTAAATAAAAATATCTTTTCTACATCGACATTTGTGATGGACATAACACACATTCAGTCAATAATTTTTAATTTTAATGGGGGATATACTTCTTCAAATGCGCATGACAGTACTTCTTACCATTTTCTACTCAAGTTAAATTTCTTATCTTTCTGTTTCTTTTATTACAAGGAAAAATGTCACACATCGATAACTACATTTTCACACAATTCAGTCATTACAAATTCTAATGTGAGAAAAGTTCTCCCTAATTAATTTTGTCTTTCAAAACAGTACACTTAAAACAATTTTGTTCAGTGAAGTTAACCGAAAGTTCCACAATGTATTCATACCAAATTTTAAAAACAAATTTAACACTTGGAAATGCATCCTGTATTAAATTTTTCAGTATACACAAATATTTCCTGCTGTAGGGAAGATATAGTATGAGATGTGGTGTGCGGTTGTGAAAGAATGTTTTCGTACGTGTAGACTATTTTCGAAAATTTAAATATCACTGAAGCTGATCATATAACTGCAAATGAGCCTTATTTTAATGTGTGTTGGTATCAAAGTAAAACACTTTACAATATTAAACAACCTATGGGTTTATACCCAATATCAAACTATTCGCAAAATGGCTTACAACTTCTATTCAAATTGTAAAGAAACTGAAATATAAATATATCTTACTGCAGTCAAAAATATTCATAATATGTAAGTACCCTATTCCTCCACTTATTTCAGTAGTACATTTTAAAAACTGTAGCTGAATGCAATTTTTTATATTTATAAACGAGGCATAAAAGCTCACGCAGTCGTAAAAATGTCCTTATCATTTTTAAATACACTACTATAAAACGTATATGGATTGTAAGATCAGTCGTAAAATCCTAAAAGCTTTTAGAGGAGCTAAAAACATGTAATTTTGGATTGATAAAATGTTTAATATAATACACAAATATACATGTTATTAAGCAAATACATTTGAAAACTCAAACTTCCTTCTGAAATAAACGTAGTTGAAAGAAAAATGTTTAATTGCAAATGAGTGGAAATACATGTTTATCTAAGGGGTATCCCTAAAGTGAGGTAATCCTCAAACTTAAGACTCAAACTCAGTGACACAACAATCCATGAGGGCCAGGAATTACTGTGCCCATCATAACACACGTGACCATTGGACGCTGATGTGCATGAACAGATGTCCCGATTTGGTGGTCTGTCTGAAGAGAGACCTTCAGTGTTTAAGACCCGAAGCAAGCTTGGTACTCATTTATCGACACAATTTAGCGGGGATAAAAGGCAGAGTCGACCTTGCTCAGCCCGTTAATAGAACCCCAGACCTGTGGTGTGGAAGCACGATACACTACCACTCGATCCTCTTCGGTGAAAAATAAAATTTAATGTTAAAATCTTATATAAATCCCTAATGAATGAGGGAGTCCAAACTTTTTTTCATGTATACTGTTTAGACGGAAATGGTTAATTATGAACATTTCACAAGTTGCATAAATTAAAATTAACCGTTATAGTTTACATAAATTTTTAAGGTTGCAAAAGGTGTATTTCGGCTGCACGAATTAATTTTAAAAGGAATACGGTTACGAAAAAGTAGTACAAATCTATCTAAAGTAGGGTTGGTTACCTTACATATTGTCAAACACAACAATGTATTGGAAGCCAATTCCACAATTCGTTGTTATAAAAATGTATGGAAAATTACAAGATTTATTTTTGCATTTGTAATTTATAATATATATATATAATTTTTCCTGGGAACTTTAAAAGCTAGAGCGGCATCCATCAAAACCGCGAATCTCTCTCTGTTTTTCCAGATCGCCCCTGACTAAGCCGGCTCTACCAAAGTAAGTGAAAATGCCGTATATTGTTTGTCAAGATCATTTTATATCAGACTGCATTTTTCATGTATTTTAGATGGTCGTTTTATATTTTCTACATCAATATCTTAATGTCTGAATTTAAAATTACATAAAATTCTTGACATTCGCATCAATGACCATGATAATTTTCATTAGTATATGAATGTGTCATCAAACGATTACATGACTAATATTAACATATTATTTTACCATTTAATTAATATTAAGTATAACATAATGCACACAAATTTTCTGAACTTTAAAATAAATATTTCGAAAACTGCTTCAGATATACTCAAAATTTTTCATTCCTCCGCTTTAGCTTCTCAGTTTTGCTTCTATGTAAGAATTTATTGTAATTGTATATTCATCAATTTTTTTAGTATATTTTTTGCTCTTAGCATGCAGTTTTCAACTGAATTGTATGAAATCTTCGAAATATATTAAAAAATACCAAAGAAAAATATAAAAAATTTGAAATTTTTATTATACTCAAACAATTGCTAAAACTTATGGTAAATAATTTTTAACTGCGCGATGCATTTTTTTTTCGAAATTTCAAATGGAATTTCTAACATAAAATTTCTAGCTTTATACGGTCGAGATTTCAAAAAATATCCAGATTTTAATTACTTATTCAGTTAGCCTTTAAAAAAGATAAATGTTTAGGTATATTTTGTATAAATAGATATTTTTGAACAATAATTCGTATGTTTTTGAATAGCTCGAATTTAAAATTGATTTTTATGTTTATTTATATGCATAAATGTCTACTGTAAATGTTTCCGTATATTTTTGATTACCATTTATTCAAACATTCAAGTTATAAAAAAAATGTGTGAAAATATTCATTCATGTTGTCTTTGATGTAAACTGAAGTTCAAGCACTTAAAATTCAAATATAATTCGGTGTATTTTAACAATATATAACTAGGCACTGTACTTAAACTTCCCTGAACACTTGGGATTTGAAATCTAAAAAAAAAAAAAAACTAATAAATCTTAATTAGTTTTTTTTTTTCGTTATTATTTTTATCAAAGTGTAAGAAAATGTTTCAAATTATTTGATGAAGTTTAAATTTATTCATTTTTAGTGGTTGGAAAATTGAAAAGGTTTCAAATTTTAAAGGGTTTGGTGTTTTATTAATTTTTTCGGTATTTTATAATAAAATAATCATGTTTCAAAAACTGAAAGCTTTGATTAAAATAAGAAAAATGAAGCGAAAGAATATACTTAAAAAAAGATAATTCGTCTAACTGTATAAAATAGCAGATAGCACTGACACGCCCCAACTTGTTACAGTTTCAAATTAATATGAAACCAAAAGGGAATTGTAATATATTTTACTTATGCGTTGGGACTTTTCAAAACTTTTAAAATACGAGGTAACAAATAAACACTTCCTGGGTTCTAAAGAAATTTCCCCCCGATTTTTTACGATTGCCCCAGGGTCAAACCACGGGGTTTCCTGCGAGCCATAAAACTTCCTATCAGTGTCCTGCTGTGTTGCTTCCACCGTCCCCAATCATCTTTCAAGATGTTAAACATTTAAAAGGGAGAAAGGATTTTAATAAATTACGGCTAACCCGCTTTTGAAAACGTTACTTGAAGGCAGAAAAAGCCGTGCAGTGTATTTTCAAAGCATCTTTACACTGACAGAATTTTCCGTGCTCTCCGCTTAGAGGGTTAACTGCAGTTCTTATGCCGAGAAGAATGATGGGGACTATTTCAGACCATGTATCATTTTCATGGGCTTAAATGTCCGATTTTAAATGTGGATTTGATTCCATTTGATTTCGGATATGTTGTAGTTTTGATCTTTGCAGTTCCCAGCATGCGAGTAAATTCAGCGTATATTGATGAACGCATCTGGGTTCCTTGATCCGAGGTGATTACAGATGGGCAACCAAAACGAGAGACCCACGTGTCGAAAATTGCGCGGCAAATGGTTTTCGCTTGCATGTCTGGAATTCGGATTGCTTCTGGCCATCTGGAGAAGCGGTCGATTACCGTAAATAGATAATGATGACCTTCAGATGGTGGCAAGGGACCGAAAATATCTATGTGAATGTGACTGAATTTGGCATCAGGAACAGAGAATGTTCCTAGAGGTGTTTTAGTGTTCCTTTGGATATTCGATTTTTGATATGATGCACAACACCGGACCCATTTCTTTATTTGGCATTTCATGCCAGGCCACACGTAGCGAGAGCAGATGAGTTTTGTTGAATCCCTGGATGTGAAAGATTATGAAGATGATTAACCCTCTGACTGGATGACCCGCGAATTGAATTTCACTTCGAAAGCGATCTACTTTTTTAAAGCTAGCTACTCCGAAAATGCTCCGATAAATTTCGCGAACTGCTTCAAAAACAAATGGCAGTTTAGTGCTTTCTCCTGTTAAAGCCGCAGGAGGTCCCGATTGGTTTTGCAGGGAAGGATTTTATTGCTTTTCGGTCTCTGTGTTCTTCGAAACGGGAGGTTTCTCATTCACAGCTGTGGTCTAGGGCGAGGATTGTGAAATGGACATTTTCTACACTTCACGGCCAACAGAGAGTTCACCCAATTTATTGCAAATATATATTTCATATATTTGGAAAAATTGCTCAATTTCTGATCTAAAAACCAATTAGGTTTTAAGAAATTTTAATTTTCTGAGTTTTGATTTTAAATTCGGTTTCATTTTAAAGCATTTTTGCATTCCTAGATTGAATTAATTAAAAATATTTTTAACAAAATCCAATATTTCGTGTGAAACGGCAATTAACTACAATTTTAGTTTCTAAAATCATTTCTGTTTGCTCATGTTTTTAAGTTTTTGAGTTTTCTCACATTTACTTAATTAAGATTGATTTAAAGACCAATATATTTTTTGATACATAGTTTATATAATTTAAAAGCTCTTTACTTTGTTTTCATTATTTTTTTTCCTTTTGAAAAATGCCATGACCGAAATGTACGCAGGCTACTGTGATAAATAATACTTGAAAGGGATGGAATATGACTGAAAATGGTAAATCTAAAATGCAGCTTTTTCAGGTAATATTACAATTAGACTACAGAATACAAATGTTGCAGAATGAACTAAATATTTCCCTGATGTACCACAAACTACATTATAATAAATCTGTTGTAGTACTACACTGCAGTATTTTAAAGTCATGCAACAAAAACTTAAACTTGCTTAACTGCCACGATGGAGAACTGAGCAAAAAATAGATATTGTTTACAAACTTGGTGATTTCTGGATTACGTTTGTATAACTACTAATTTCTATATAAATATTTTGCATTTAAAACTCTTGTGAATATATAAGGTTCTGATAAAAGTGAATAATTGATCAAATTAACAGTTGTTATCAATGTTATGTCTTAGAATATTTTGAATTAAAAAAGATATTTCAGTCATATTTATTTCAAGTAGAATTTTCATGTAGAGCATAAGTTGGATAGTAACAGATTGGAAAATTAAAGCTTTACAGGCAATGGAATTTTTTTATGCCTTTACAAATTTTAAATATGTTTTTCTCAGATTTTTAATTTTGAAGATGAGAGTGTTTTCTAATCCCTAAGGCGTTTTCCTGTTCAAGATAGAGTCTTGAAATATCTTGTAAATGTTCCCTTACATATGTTCTATAACAGTTCATATGGATTTAGGTCTGAGAGCTCTAGTTATTTTTAAAAATATCTTAATGTTAATATTTAAAAAAAGTTGGGTTTTTTCAGGTTTAGCCATAAAAATAATTATTAAAATTCAAGAAAGAGATATATTTTAAATTTTATACTTTTTTGTTTCCAATAATCTAAGAAATATTAATCACTTACAATAATTAAATATTTCTAATAATTTAACATTTTAGAAAAGTTTAAAAAATTTCAAAACTGTTTAATGCTTTAAAATTGGGAAATAATGGCTTGTAAACTAACCTATTATTTTCAGAATCAATATAATAGTATAACTTGAATATAAACAAAATTAATTTTACTGTGACAAACTGTTTACGACTTCTACTCATATTGTAAAAGAATGAAAGATAAATATATAACATAGTGGCAGTAAAAAACACATTCATAATATGTTAAAATCCTGTCCCGATACAAATTTGAATGCATTTTTTCAAACTGTAGCTAAAAACAATTATATGTTTATTAGGACAGAAATTATTTATATTTAGATATATTTTTCCTTATTAAGTACATAATGAATAATGGCAAGATAATTTGTAAAATCCTGAAAGATTTTAACGAAGAAAAAAGCCAGACATAATTTTAGATAGGTAGAAATTTCATTATATAATACACAAATATGCATGTTTTAAAAGAAATAAGTCGGCTAAGAAAATGAAATTTACTAAAAATTTCCTGAATAAAGTAAATCAGATTTCATCCTCAAATACATATAATTGTAGGAAAAGGTTTTATTCAATTTACAATTAGTTACAAAAAACCTTTTATAAAAAATAATTTTAACAGGTATAAATAGCAAAAAATATCAAAGAAGTATGAGAAAGACACATACATGTCGTTTACAGAAATGTCACAGTGTGATATTTTTTCGAAACACGGCACTGCACACAGTCCAACATTACAGTCTTTACATTGAAAACGAGTTTTTGATGTTTAACGACTAAATCGTAAATATAAGAAACAACAGTCAAATATCTCGAGTGCAGACGGCGCTCGCTGATATTTGAGTGAGAAAAAAATTAAAGCAGCATAAAATGCGACCTCGTTTGAATTATATCTAATGTGCATATTTGGAACTGTTTAGCGTACTCGAATTAACTCAAGTGCACACGTCAAGGGTTTATATTGCATTCTAAGTCAACACGGTGGCTACTGACGAGCGACTACGTAATTTTGATCCGCGGTTAAGTGACGAGGACGATACCTGAGCTGATAACTCCCCTTCCAAACTTCCACATCACACCAACGTAAGGACTTTTGACGTCGACGTGTTTAACGTGCATCAGCTCCTCTTCAACGCTAAACTTTTGTGGTACCAGGGCTCGAACACTGGACACGAGTTCATAACCACGACCATCAGGCTACCGTGGCCGCAAAAGAAAATAGCAAGTTTGAAAGAAATGTAATGGAGAAGAATATTTGAAGAAATAACTTCAAAACTTAACGAAAAACAAAAATATCAAAATTTATTTTAGGAGTAATAGTGAATATAACTTCGTACACCTAAAACCACTTTACGCAGTGTATTTTGAACGTGAACGATTCCCGTTTTAGAGAAACTTACTATAATTATGTCAAATTCCTTTTATTTTGCTCTAAGGGGATCCCCGAAACAACGTAATTTATTTGAAACACAAAATTACTTATGGTTGAATCTAATACAATTCCCTACAAAATGAATGAAAACCCTTTTTTATCATATAAATTGTGTTTGAACAGGAGATAGTTAGTTAATAAGAACATTTAAAACGTGTCGGCAATCTATGGACCTGTGGCACGTGGTACAATTCTTAGTGGCACTCAGCACTACTCTACAAATTTGTCAATTCTTGAGTGGATGGAAGTTGATAATAGACCTTATTTGACAAACATCTTCTGAGAGTTATGGACATTTATGGAACTACAAAATAATCTGAAAGATAATTCTAAGGATAAATTTAGAGCTATTTTGTAAATAATTGAGTGTTATTGCTAGAGGATTTAATTGTTGAAAAAAGAAAATTGCATGTACTCTGCTTTCCACTTATGTGATTCGGCATATCAAAAAGTAAAAAATCTTTCCTAATATGAAAAATATTTCGACTTCGCAAAGAAATTGTTTAACAACTGAATGCTCAGAATCGTGTCATGCATTATACCCCTGGTTTTGCGATACGAAAGAAGAGTCGTGAAAGAGTTAATTCGCATTACAAATTTTATTTAACTATAATGAAGGGAATCATTTATATTTCACTTTGTCTATTTCTTATTTAAGTAAATATGTTGGAAACATACATTTTTAAATTTTTTATCTTTGTTGAAGAAATAGTAACATTTTATATTGTTTATTTTTATGTTAATAAATGTATTTTATTGATCCATAATTAATATAAAATAAAAACTGTAAATTTAAATTATTTACCTCTATTCTTTAAATCTGCAAATATTACCGTAAGAATCGAAGGATTTCAAAAATTTCCTACTATGTGGCACGCTGAATGATACTGACAGATTGGTTTGGCACGTCTTAGCTACACAGTTGCCGCCCCTGATTTAAAATGTTGGGTAAGATAACCATTATATTTTTAAAATTTTATAAATATACAAAAGGAGAGTATTTTGTGAATACATGTTTTAAAAGGAGTAAAGTTTACGAGAACGAAATATAAAATTGCGTTAAAATATTGGTACTCTATCAACCGTACTTTATATATATATATATATATATATATATATATATATATATATATATATATATATATATATATATATATATATATATATTATATATATATATATATATATATATATAAGAAGTACGTCGATAGAGTACCGTAGTTACTTAACTCGTGACAATGAATTGGAAATTAAGTTCACAATTCATTGTTATTAAAAAATATATAAAATTTTACATGACTTATTTTTGTGTTTGTTATTTTTATATTCCTTACTGAAAGCACCAAATGGGAGTTCATTACCTGCCAAAACTGCAGAGGCCTGGTTGTTTACTCCACAAGCTCCTACCTTATGCTTACTCTGCCCTACTAAGTAAAAATGCCGTCTCCTGCTCGTCAAGATCATGGAATTGCAGATATTGTTTTCCATATATTTTAAATATTAGTTTTCTAACTTCTACATCAGCCTTTTAATAGTCTACACTCCTGCAAAGAAGTCTGAATTCAAAACTATAAAAACTTATTATTCCCAACAATGTCATTTATACCTTTATTTTTTATAATCTATGAATGCGTTAAACTATTAATTTTTTATCGCGACTATTTAATATTAAATGCGAAAAAACGAATAAGTTTCAGACTGAAACTTAAATTGAATTTTCAAAAAATTGTCATCGATATTCTCATAACTTTTACATATTGTCATTTTAGCATAGCCCACATCTATCTTCTATGCAAAAATCTATTATAAGTTCATCAAATGTTTCAGCGTATTTTTACTCATAACATGCAGTTTTCAACCACATTGTGAGGCCGCGGTAGCCTAATGGTCAAAGTAACGGACTCGTAGCTGACGTGTCATGAGTTCGACCCCAGCACCACTGAAGATCCGCCATGTAAGAGAGCGATGCTCAAGCGTCATCCTCGTCACTTGACCATGGTTTAAAATTACGAGGTCCGTCGCCAAGTGAGTTAATATTAACGTCGCACTGTTCAGCTACACGAGGGCTTTTAGTGATGGACCTCGTAATTTTGAAAAATGGTCGAATGACGAGGGCGTCACCTAAGCTGGCACCCCCTCTTTTAACTACCACACCATACCAACGAGAGGACATTTCAGCTCTCGATAGATTTAACGTGCATCGGTGCCGTACACGGCGGGTTTTTGTGGCTTGATTGATTGATATGATTGAATATTAACGTCGCACTGTTCAGCGACACGAGGGCTTTTTGGCGACGGACCACGTAATTTTGAACCATGGTCAAGTTACGTGGACGACACCTGAGCTGGCACCCCCTCTCCTAACTACCACACCACACCAACGGGAGGACGTTTCAGCTCTCGACAGATTTAACGTACATCGCTGCCCTACACGGCGGGTCTTTAGTGGTACAGGGTTCGAACCCGTGACAAAGCAAGCCACGGTCCGATACCTATACCACTCTGCTACCGCGGACACGGGTTTTTGTGGCACTGGGCTCGAACTCGAGACATGCCAACCATGATTCGATACCTTGACCACCTGATACCCCGGCCACAGGACCGTCGCCAAAAGTCCTCAAGAATTTGAGTAGATAAGAGAGAGAGTGCGACTTTAATATCCCCTCACTTAATTAAATTATATGAAATTTAAGGAATACTTGAAAAAATATTAGAAGTCGAATATATATATATATATATTAAAAAATTAATCATATAATAATTTTAATATCCAAAGAATTATTAGTATTTATGGTAAATATATGTTTTTCAACTGAGTATGTGAGACACGCATAAATATCTTTTTCGAAATTCCAATGCAGAATTTTAGTGGAGCTAATACAAAATTCCTAGTTTTGCATGGTTAAGATTATAAAAATGTCCAAATTTTAATAACCTTTTCTTCAGTCAACCACTAATGGAACATGAATGATGAGGCGCATTATGCATAAATATATATTTTTTTAACTTCAAATTAAAAAGGATGTTTATATTTATTTATATGCGCAAATGTTAACTCTAAATTTGTCCAGATGCTTTTAAATACTCTTTTTTTGAAGATTCAAGTTAAAAATATAAACTTGAAATTAAAATTCTCTTTGAATGAAATTAATGTTCAGACATTCAAAATTCAAATATAATTTGTTATCTGAACAATACAAAACAAGGGATTCTATGTAAGATGCCCTGAATATCTGGCTTTAAAATTATGAAAAACTAAAAGATTTAAATAGGTTTTTTTTTAACAATACATATAAATTTTTTACAAATAATGTAATACAGAAGCTTAAAAATTATTCATGTTTAGAAGTGTCCGAAATTATTAAAGATTTTAAATTTTGAACCTTTTTTTTTTTTTTTTTTTTGACACATAACAAAATAATGATTTTTAAAAAATCCCCCTGAAAGTATTGATTAAAGTAAGAAAAATGAAACAGTAAATTATCCTCAATGTTTTAATACATAATTTGAATTTAAATACTACAGATATTTTTTTGAAACTTGCATGGACATACATTATAAAAACTTAATTCCATTTAGAATTTTAAGGTAAAGAAAAAAATGAGAATTCTCAAATCGTTGACTCGCTATTTGTGTAAACTTTAGGTTGAAGATTTTAGGATTGCCACAGGAACCGGTCTCCCCGTCGTGACCATAAAAGTTTCCCCTCAATGCCCATTGTGTCTCCCCGACCGTCTCTAATTATCTTTCAAGATCGTAAACCTTTAAAGGGGGAAAAATTCGGAAAAATACCACCTTACCGGTTTTGAACACATTACTTGAAGGGGAAAAAATCTGTTTGGTTCATTTTTGGTGAGTCCCCGGCCTTAGGAAAAATTCAGTGTGGTCCGTTTTCGTAGCCTCTCTAGTAGGGTGGAAAAAGCCGTGCTGTCCAGTTGGAGGGTTAAATAGTGCTCTTAGAAAGGATGCAGGGACGAAAGGTTTTGGAACTCCTGTTGAAATGTCGCAAAGCAAATCGCAATCTGGGGTTTGGTATGGTTTCAGTTCTAATTTAAGAGATGATTCATCAGTCTGAAGAAATTTTTGAAGGTCTGGATCATTTTTCTGTACTAATGTACATTCTTTAAAATTTAAAATTGGAGATATAGTAATAGAATCCATTTCGATTCTGGAAAGAGAAGCAGCAACTGTGTTCTCGGAACCTTGCACATGTTGTATGTCGGTAGAATATTGGGAAATTAAATCTAAGTGGCGTAATTGCCGAGGAGAACATTTATTCGGGTTTTGTGTAAAAGCATAAATTAGGGGCTTTTGGTCAGTATATATGATGCAGTTTCTGCCTTCTTAACATTTGTTTGAATGTTTTTTATAGCCAAATAAATTGAAAATAGTTCCCTATCATAAGTCGACCCATTTTGCTGACTTTTGTTAGGTTTTATGGAGAAAAAGGCTATAGGTTCCCATTTCCCTTGTGATAATTGAAATAAAGTGCCACCAATAGCAATATTTGAAGCTCTACCCATAGTCTCCATTTAGCCCCTGGAATAGGATATATTAAAAGGGTAGCTTCTGCTATAGTGTTTTCCGTTGCAAGAAAAGCTTGTTCTGCATTTGTATTCCACTTTAATGGTTGGGATGATTTGCGAATGAGATTTCTTTTGATTTGTATGCCCTTCTAAAAACTGAACTAGGGGGGGGGCGAGTATGTGTGCGGCTTTTGGTATAAAACATCTGTCAAAGTCCAAAAATCTACGCAACTGAGTTAACGTGTTTGGCTTAGGAAAATTTAGAATGCATTTTACTTTATCAGTTAGAGGTTTAATTCCATTTTCTGACAGATTAAAGCCCCAAAAAACTATTGTTGATGCACCCAATATATGCATTTAGAAACATTTATACGAAGACCATATTCGTCTAATTTTGAAAATAGGTTTTTTAAGTGTTGATTATGTCCCTGAGAATTTTTAGATGCAATTAAAATGTCGTCGACAAATGCGTAAATACCAGGTAAGCCACGAGTGACTTCGTCTATAAAGCGTTGCGGATGCGCTACATAATCCGAATTGCATTCGTGTTCTCTCAAATAAACCAAACGGAGTGCAAATTGCTGTTTTATGAATATCATCTGGGTGAATAGGAATTGGATGATAGGCTTTTACTAGATCTATACGACTAAAAATTTTTGAGCCATAGAATTCAGCTGTAACTTCAGCAATACAAGGAATGGGGTATTTATCTTTTAATGTTTGAGAATTTAAAGCTGTATAATCGTTAACAGGTCTCCAATCTAAAGTACCTTTCTTAGGAACAATGTGTAGTTACTTTTCGAAGGTCGCAAATGTTCCAGATGCATCATATTTTGAAATTCTGTTTTCGCAATTTTCAAACGATCTGGCGCCAACCTTCGGGGTTTTGCCACCACAGGAAGACCTTTGATTATTATGTAATGAAACGTGTTATGTTTCACTGGTTGATTTGGATTAGGCAATTTTGTGATAGAGGGAAATTCTTTCAAACGTTTATGATAAATTGTATCTGTAGAAATAGAAATTTGAACAGAATGGAGACTAGTATGCTTTAAATGGCCTACTGATTGTAATTTTGTTTTTGTGTCTCTAAGGCATTTATTCCTGAGATCTGGCACTAATTCAAAATAATGGAGGAAACCTGCTCCAAGAATAGGTGAACTAACATCGGCAATCAGAAAAGTCCACATGAAATCTCTTCTTAAATTAAAATTTAAAGTAAATGTTTATTGCCCATACGTGTTAATTGCGGAAGAATTCGCGGCAAAAAGAGTTTGTTGAGAAGCGTTTCATTTTTGATAGACATTATAGTAGGGATTAAAAACACGTAGGAGCCGGGGTCGACCAGAAAAGAGATATTTGTTATACGGTCTCGAATGAACAGGCGACGTGATTCTTTGAGCAAAGAATAAGTCGCCATTATTCTTCGCTTACTTCGTTTCCCTGCTATGTGCATGGTTGAGCACATTTTTTTGCTCTACATTAGCGGACTCACTAGAGAACCAATTTCAGCTAAACGACGTTTCTAACCCAACACAAGACAACAACCATACTAGGCTGGTTTCTAGGTTCTTCAATAACGAAAATAACTTCGACGATTTACCTACTTACACTAAACCCTCCAAAATTTTTAGAATAATAACTTCAAAATCAGAACGGCCCCAGGCAGAGAAGGCATCATTACTAAAATTTGTAAGCATTTCAATAGATCGGTCATTTTTCAGATTACTAACATAATTAACAATATTCTGAAAGTGGGATACTTCCCACAAATATGGTGGTTATTCCGCTTCTAAAACCTGGGAAAGACCCTACTCTCCCAGATAGTTTTCGTCCAGTTTCCTTGTTACCAGTTCTCAGTAAAATCACTTAGAAAATTATTCAAAAAAGACTCTCTATGTCAACATTTCAACGATAACGACATCTTAATTCCCCAACAACACGGCTTCCAAGACGGACTCTCCCCTTCACACCAGTTGCTGCGCGTGGTGGAGTATATAAAGACAGGATTCCAAAGCCGGAGCTGTTTTCCTAGATATTCAGAAAGCTTTGGATAGAGTATGGCATGTGGGTCTACTCTACAAATTAATTAAAATTAACACTCCTCCCCACTTAATTAAACTAATTTCTTCATTCCTCACTAACCAATCCTTTTCGGTGAAAGTAAAGTATTCCTTCTACTAACAGAAGAATTAACGCCGGGACGCCTCAGGGTACTTCAATTTCTCCTATTTTGTTCAATATTTATGTAAATGACATTCCTAGAACCAGCCAATCCACGATTTGCATGATTGCCGATGACACGGCGATCCCAGCACGAAGTGATGAGCTTCAACTCGTTACTCACTTCTTACACAAACATTTAGCTAAACTAGAAGATTGGTTCTCTACCTGGAAAATTGCTCTCAATGTAGCAAAAACAGAGGTCGTCTTCTCACACCACATCAAAAAAGAACCACCGAAATTATACACACACATACCCTGGTCTAAAAACACCAAATACCTAGGGGTAATCCTAGATAAAAGACTCACTTTTAAACAACACATTATCCGCATTCGCAGAAATTTTAACATTTCCGTTGCTAAAGTTTTCCCTTTAATTGCACGGAAATCCTGTTTATCTCTTTAAGAAATAAAATGCTTATTTATAAACTCGTTCTCAGACCAATTCTCTAATACGCGAGTCCAATCTGGGGCCACGCAGCCTATTCTAATATCAAGATGCTGGAAACAGCCCAAAATAAAATTATTAAAATCATATAACCGACTCTTCATGGTACATAAGAAATGAAGATATCAGAACCACGCTAAAACTTAAAACTGTCAAAGATTTTTTCAAAAAAATAGCTACAAAATTTTTCAATAATATTGATTCTCATACTAACCGAGCAATTGCAAGTATCGAAAAATACAATGTTAATCCTTTATTTAATAGACCTCGCAATATTTTAATTTAATTCTAGTTTTCTCACCTTTTTGGCAATCTAAAACTTCGAGCACTTTCAAAATTAACAGGACTCACTCTTGACCTATGGGAACAGAGTAGGCCGACCAATAGCGAAACGAGATCTGGTAACGCCTCGGCACCCAGAATCCCTTGTCGTTGAGGTGGTTTTCGGAGCACATAGTCCCGTCGGACTCTAATCTCCTATCCTGAAATTTAGGTGACTGTACAAAATTTACCATTGCCCTTTTTAATAAAGTACTTAGATATGATTAAAATTTAAGTTAAGAAGAATTTGAATATATAAAAATATTATGCGAAAAACATTTAAATGAAAAGTTATGATTAAATAAAAAAGTTCTTTTAAGAGCTGGAAATCATTATTCGAAGCGTCCATTAAGTGGGCGGAGTTACGGTGGCCAATCGGGTTGCAGCAAGAACCAAGATCAGAAAGTGCGGGAAAAAACATCAGGAGGTGGGAATATGGACTGTGGGGTGAAAGAGAGCAATTTTATTGGCCGAGCCAGGAGTTCAGGTAATTGGGTATAAGGACTTGCAAGAATTAGTAGCCAATCAGAACGAACTGCGATTCAACAGAGTTGGATCGTAGTAAAATTTCGAAAAATAGATTTAAATAATAGAAATAAAGAGGATAAAAAAGTTAAAAATTAATTAAAGTCAGGATCGACCAAGATGTCTCTTGGTCTACGAATGAAGGGATAGGTTGGATAATGAGAGATCTCTTGAATAGATGGGTTTTCATGCCCGTCTATATTACTGAAAAAATTTACTGCTAGTTTTCTAATAGATTGTCTGATGGTCGGAATTTTAAGAGCTGATCGAATGTCAGCGTTCCTCATGTACCAGTGTGCATCGAGGATTTGTCGTAATATAACATTTTGGGAGCTTTCAATGAGATTGATATTGGATCTTGCTGCATGTGCCCAGATTGGTGAAGCATACGTCAGAAGGGGTTTTAAGATCAGAGTGTAGATAAGCAATTTATTATGTCTATTTAATTTAGACTTTTTGCCAATAAGGGGAAAAAGATTACTCGTAGCATTTTTAAAATTATTTCTAATGTGTGTAATATGTTGTTTGAACACGTGAGGTTTTTATCAATAATGACACCAAGATATTTGGTGTGTAGAGACCAGGGTATTCTTTGGTTTTGGAGCGTGATTTCAAAGGGCGGTCTTTTTTGAGAAAAGGATATTGCTTCAGTTTTCGAGGTATTTATTGCGATTTTCCAAACGGAGAACCAGATTTCAAGGTGAGCCAGGTGTTCATTGATGTTTTGTGTCAGTGTGTTGGGATTGTAATGTCTACTTAAAATGGCCGTGTCGTCCGCATACATACAGATCATGGTGTTAGTAGTTTTAATTATGTCATTTACATATATATATAAAGATTAAAAAGGACAGGCCCCAAGATAGAACCTTGGGCAATGCCGGCTTTTGCGGGTCTAGTTTGAGAGAACGTTCTGTTAATTCTAACAGTGAACGAGCGATCACTGATGTAGGATTTTAATAGTAGGATTAGTGGGGGTGGGATTTTATAAGTGATTAATTTAAAGAGAAGGCCAGTGTGCCAAACTCTATCGAAAGCTTTCTGAATGTCAAGGAACACTGCCGCATCATGTTGGTTTCTATCAATAGCATCTTTGATATACTCAACTACGCGGAGTAGTTGATGGGAGGTGGAGAGACGAGGACGGAACCCGTGCTGCTCCGGAACGAGGATGTTTTCGCTCTCAAGGAATTCATTTAATCTGGTAGAGATAATTTTCTCCGCCAGCTTGCTTAGAATCGGTAGAAGTGAAATTGGTCTGTAGGATTCAGCCAATTTGGGATTTTTCCCAGGTTTGAGTATGGGGATTACAACAGCAGTTTTCCATGCATTCGGAAAGTTTCTGAGTTTGAACATGTTATTAATGATGTTAGTAATTTTAAAGACGGTAATGAGGGGTAGGTTTTTGATCATTTTATTAGTAATCCCGTCTCTTCCCGGACTTTTCTTGATTTTAATCTTTTTAATGTAATTTAAAATTTCCGATGGAAGAGCGGGTGGAATAGCGTCAGTGGTGTTAGTGTGATCATTAATGTAAGCGTCGACGATGGAAGTAATAATTTGGTCTTTATGTGGATTATGAATGTCATTTAGTTGGAATTGGCTCTCGAGTGATTGAGCGATTAGATCAGTTTTGTTTGAATCACTGAGAGCGATACCGTTAGGGCCATTAAGGGCGGAAATCGGGGAGGCCTTTTTCCTGAAAGCTCTGGCGGTTCCCCAAAGGGAGCCGTCTTCAGCATCCAGGGAAGTAAGGTGATCCTCCCATACCTGTTGTCTGTATTTTCCTACTAATCTTTTAATTTTATTTTGGAGTCTATTTAATTCAGTTTTATGTTGAGGAAATCTAGTGAATTGCCATAACTTTCTGGCTTTATTTCTCTCCCGGAAGAGGTGTTTGAGCTCACCCTGAACATATGGTGGCTCCGAATGGGTCATTGGCCTCGATGCTTTCTCGTGTGCGTTGAGAATCTCCGAAGAGAGTTCTCTGACTTGGGACTCAATCTCTGAGGTAGAGCTGGCCTGCGGGAGATAAAGATTTTCAGTATCTGCGAGTGCTTTCGTGAAAACATTCCAATTGGTATTTAGCTGGGGTGGGGGGAGTTCAAAATTTGCAGTTTTGGGGAAGTGAAGCTTGATGGGGTTGTGATCGGAACTTAATTCAGAGATTGAGTTAATTTTTCAGGGCCAGTTTAAGTTTTTGATAAGGGCGTAGTCTATAATTGGGGCTGAAGCAAAACCGAATCTGGTAGGGGTAGGGGGCTAGGACTTCAATGCTGTTATTAATAACATAATGATGCAGTCTATTTCCTCTGGTGTCGCTCACAGGGCAACCCCACGAGGTATGCTTGGCATTAAAATCACCAACTAAGATGGTGATATTATTGATATTAAAAATTGGGTCGAGGGCGACACCCAGGTTTCTGAAATTTTGATACGACGGCGGAATGTAAGTCGATCCGATGATAATCGGCTCATGATCTATGGGAGTGAGCATGATGAGGGTCGCCTCGACACCAGTTACCTGGGGCGGGGTGGGGACATGGTAATGAGAAATACAATTTTTAATGAGGATTGCAGTTCCACCCCTGCCGGGGGCTGGGTGGGTCCTGTCATTCCTGTAGCAAATGTAATTAGGTATTTTGAAAGAATGCTCTGGTCTCAAGTGTGTTTCTTGTATTAAAAATAAGTCGGGGGCGTGCTTATCAATGAAATCGCGTATCTCAACAATACGCGATCTCACTCCGTCAGCGTTCCAGGAATAAATGGAGCCCGAAAAACGAACTATACATTATTAACAGTTAGGTTGTTAAGGGAGGAGCAGACTCCTCTTAGCAGACAGTTGAGTTTGTCTGCCGGGTTATTGCAGTTGAAAGATTTTTTCATCTCACTGAGTAGTGAGGGAAAGAGGCTAAATATTTTTGGATTTCGAGTATGGCTTGTAAAAAGCCAAACTCGTTTGAATCGGATTGGGTAGCATTAAGTGCTTCCAGATTAATATTATCATTTTTATTATTTTCGGTTTTGTTAGACGCCGAGGAGGCATTCCCGGGTGCTGCCATCTGTTGGGCTTTTTCAGGGTTTAAAATTTGAGCATAGGTGATTCCAGGTTTAACCGGGTTATTATTAATGTTTCTTTTTAAATTTTCGACCGGTGATTTACTTTTACCTTTTTTAGGTTTAGGGAATTGGGGGCATTCTTTAGATGAGGCCATGTGGCCTCTGGTATTGCAATTGATGCAGAGGGGGTTTTCTATCCTTTCCTTAATCTCACACGCGCCTGTTCTGTGATTTGCACCACATTTCAGGCAGCGGGTTTTCATGTTGCAATTCTGACTCGCATGGTGAAAGAAATTGCAATTGTAGCATTGGGTGATTCGGTTTCCTTTCCTAAATGGGTCGAGTTTTATCTGCATGTACAGACAGCTGCGCACCTGAAAAATGTCATTGACATGTTCATCGCGCTCTATCTCTATCATGTAGATAGGTAATGGGGTTTTAGTGATGAATTTTCTTATAATTGGGCAATTTTAACAATGTTAATACCCTTTGCTACAAGATCGTTCTTTATGTCGACTGGATCTATGTTATCAGGGAGACCTTTGATTACCAGTTTAAGTGGTCTGGTAGAGGGGGGCTCAATCACGTAGTGCTCGAGCTCTTTTTCTTTAAGGTAATTTGTTATGTTTCTATGGTCGTCTGCGGTCTGGGCTTCGATTTTAATATACCCCCTTGTGTGGGTATTAGTGGCTGTGGGGTATGAGCGATGAAGTTCTTGCAAGATTAAATTATACGCATCAAAGATTTTCATAAAGATCGGTTTGATTTTATACTTAGGTGGGGAGACGTCCTCGGCGTCGTCTTCTGCAGTGTTGAGGGCTGCAAAAGCATTAGTAGTTGCGAGCTTCTCCATTTCTTTAATTGGGATATTTTTTGTTGTTTTCTTAGGGAAAACAAATTCATCATTATTATTCTTATTACTATTAATATTAATTTTAGCGTTATTTGTGGCTTTTGCCGTAAATTTAGCCGGTCTGATTACCGGTTCTGCGGTTCTTTTGACCGCTTTATTTTTAGAATTATAATAACAGAGGGCAATTGGGCAAGGTAAATAGTCAGCCAACTTACCTTCCAGGACAGAGATGTTTTCATTGAGCGTCTTGAACTCCTCCTCCAGTTTGGACTTCGTTTCTGTCGTCGCGCTGGGAATTCTGTTTTCGAGATCAATCATGCTGGTGACGTAATCTCTTCTGATCTGGTAAATTTCAAGTTCTTTTCCGATGCTCGTGATTTGCGAACATCTGAGTTCAGCAGGGAGTTTAGGAGTGGGGGGACCAAGGTCCTCCATGGTAATACAATGGTCATCGACCGGAGCTTCCATTAGACTCGACTTGCTTAGGCAAGATCCAAGGCTGGAATGACCCAGAATCCCTTCATCTCGGACACACCTACTCCAACGGGTTTTGATAGGCTGCCCCCTGATTGGACCGCTCACACACAGAATCAACCTAATCCATTCTTAGTCTTCCGTTTGGGGCGAAACTCAGACGAGACGAGATTCTTGGCGATGCGGGTCTTCTCACCCTCAATGATTTTTAGTCCGCTCTTAAGCGGAAAAGTTTTTTTTTCAACTTACACAATCAGATCTCACAAATACAATAATGCATCTTATTCACACACCACTCTTAAATTTCTCATTTATATACACTCTCATAGTAAATTTTAAATTCATAATAAAATTTTCACTATCAATTTTCTCACTTAATTTTACAATTATGCAGCAATAGGCTAAGAGAAAAGCTGAACTCTTGTAACCACCCAATTATTCATGAAAGGAGCTTGCCTGCGGGAAGCAGGTACTCCAGTAATCCATCAACCTACCAAACCACCTGTGAAACCAGCAAATCGAAAAATCACGCTTATTCGAAATACTCCTTTCACAAGATTTTTGGTTCCGACGATATGGAGAGCGACCACGAGAGATTGAAAGGCGATCGATTCTTTCATTTATTGTTTCTATTTCACGAAACAGTTTAGATTCTGATATTTGCTCCTTTTTATTAGAAACAGCAAAAGTTTCAATAGGAGATGGTGAGACTTCGAGAATTCTGTCCGCAATGTCAACGGCTTTGTTTAACGTGAGGTCAGAAACAGCAACTACAATCGTTTGAACCGAAGATGGCAAACGCTGAAGAAATAACCCCATCATCAGTTTATCATCAACATTCAAAGATTCCGCGCGTCGTTTCATGTTACGCAGCAGTTCGGAAGGTTTTCGAGAACCTAATTCTTCCCCTGAAAAAAGTTTCCGCGCCTCCTGTTGAAACGATTCTTCTGAACGATTTATGAGTTCGTTTTTTATTTGCGCGAAGGGGTCTATGGCATCTGGATGCATAAGGATATCGGAACTAAAGACGCGGTGTTGGGAGGGAGAGTAGCTACAAAATATAATTGTGCTTAGTTACAGATTCAGTTATGGGTTTGGGGGTTGCTAGGGCAAATGTACTTTCGCACATAATGAACCACAAGGTGGGATCGGATATATTATAAAATGGTATTTATACAGCACTTACTTCCGACATTGTGCAAGGTTTTAGAACAAAATTACTAAATAAACAATGAATTATATATACATTCAATAATAAAGCGCTGTAATAATCAGTAACATTATAGTTAATCAGAATTTGGCACTATCATCTATAGTACATGATATTTTTAGCATGTATCATAAGAATTTTATATCATCAGAAATTATTATATGCAATTAATTAATTTTAGCATTAAAGATAAAAAAAATTAAATAAGATATGAAATTAATAAAACAATTAAATTAAATTAAAAGCACCAGAAAAATGAAACACAAGGGAAAAATCCACTTGACTGTGAAATATTTACAGCTAAAGATGCGTGCCACACCCGGAATCGAAACCAGGGAAGTAGATACTCCGATCCATGAATAGGCGTTGAATAGGCGTTTTCTTTTGGGCGTCCGGACTGTAAACAGTCCTCAATCCCATATCGTGAGAGTCTATGATGCTGGGCTTGGCAAAAGTGGTGTTTTCCATTCTGCTGAGTGGCATGCTGGTGATTGGTTGAGCGATGGAATCCGGGAGGCGTGGCTTATGTTCTTCATCTGGGTGGTGAGTTTTAAGAATTTTTTGGCTTGGCTGAGAGCTAAGATGTTGCTCTGTGATTGGATGCAGGGTACAATCCATAAACAAAGGGATTGAGTCTTTATTTTAAGGCCAACGGCCATATTTTCAACAAATAACTTTATCCAACAGATGGCGTTGTTTGCAACTCGGATGACGTCAAAGCGATAATGTTTGTAAAAAGATAACCCTTCGTTACTATAGTAACGGGGTGTGGTTAAGAAATGATTGACAGATATAGTAGGTTTCAGAACGCATGCGCAGGTGAGGACAACGGGGTGAAAAAGGGGAAAAGAAAGTTTTGTAAAAGTGCTGTATTTTAGAAATGCCACGGAAATGGTTGCGCAGTCTTTTTTTTTTTTAAATCCGTGCAAATATTTTGGGATATCCACGAGTGAATGAACAAGTACGTTTAGATTTTCTTGGGTATCATAAACATTGCCCATAGGGTTAAGAATAAAGATAGAATTTAAAAAGGAGTTTTAATTTTTGGAGGAAGGATTTGATAGACCTCCAGTTTTATTTTTGTAGAGATATCTTTTTTATTTGTCTTAGCGTATTTAATTCATTTTTTTTTGTTTGATAGGTGTGTAATTAATTTCTTTCTGCTCATATCTTAGATACAAATTGTATTTGAAATTGCTATTTAAGAACACTCATCAGGGAAATAATCATTTTCAATTTGAGTCTTTCACAAGAAAATGTTACTTTTCCAAGATAATAACCTAGAGCAATTTTTTCACAAATAGTTTGTATAATTCTGTTTTCAAACATATCTATTTCTTGTTTTACAAATTAATGTTATTATTTCCGATAAGCATGGACATATGACGAAAATTTCACTAAATTACAATCGTCGCTAAATCTGAAAAAAAGTTCGTTATTTGGAAAATTTCGTGAAATGGTGATTTATCTTTCAATATAGTTTAAAACCACTTAAAACAAATTTCAAATTCACATAACACTATACATTATTATAACATTAAAAAATTGTCCACACACCTTTTTTGTAAGTTAATATACCTATCAAAAAGAATTTGGTTAGGAAAGCAAGGGGAAAAAAACAACTTTGTCAAGAAATACTCAGTATCTCCAACTTTGAAAAAGAACTTTTGTATTATGATTAACGGATTTTAATAACATTTTCCAATTTTAAGCCTACAAGTAATTTTAAATATGCATATTTTATGACCAGTAATTTTAAGAATGTGTGTCCTTCAATTTAACAACTGGTTAAGTCTATTAATTTTGTTTGAGTTTTTTCGTTTTAAAAAGAAATGTTTTCTCTCATTCCTCGCATCTTTGCAGTGCACGAAATACCTCATCAGGCGTATTCAAGTTTAATCGTTTCAAATGATTTTACTTGCTCATTACATCACACGATGGTCCAAAAATATTTAAAAAACAGAGAGAAAAAAAATTGAATTCCACGAGAAAAAGTTCGATAAATGGAAAATGCACTTACCTATTTGGAGGTTATTTGGCGAAGAAAATCATAGAATGTTCTTGGTTCCAGGAAAACGTTTGCGAAATAGAGGTTTTTAAAATGGAGGGCCGACTATATTATATTCATCGAATTAATTTCCAAATTAAGCTTCCTTTTCATTACGCTTCCTTAAGTTGGTATGAAATTCAAAACTTGTTTCGTTGTTGAATTTTAACAATTGTTCTTATAGATAATACGAGAAAAAGCATGAATATTGTTAAATTTGGAAACCTGGAAGAAATATGAACATTTTAAAAATATTCACTTAAATGTTTTAAAATACTAGCTAGAGTTATCAGAGAGAGATCTAAATTTATATAAAACTTTTATAGAACAGATATGTATATATAAGTATATTCAAAAATTTTCAAAATTATTTTGAACAAAAAAAATTGATTGAATAGAAAACCCTTTCATATCTTCCCAAATGAAAATCTGAATACATTTAAAATTTGTAAAAGCATAAAACAGAAACTAATAATGTGTCTGTAAATCTCTAATTTTTGAATACGTTTTTTTCCAACTGAAGAAGGTTGTAAAATAGCTTGTAATTTTCTATGAGACAAAAATCGTTTGAACCTATAATTATATCACATAGGACAGGGGGGCGAACCTTTATGTGCCATTTTTTCTAAAGAAGTGCCACCAAATAATTTTGACTTGTGATTATTGGGAAAATAATAAAACTTATTACTAAGAACACAAAACTCTTTATTTACTGCGAAAAATTCCTTTTGCTCTGTATAATTGTAAATGTTTTAATTATACGTGTAATTCAAATTAAAGTAACATTAGTGTGATTTCTATTGTTGCAGATTGGATGACAAATAACTTAGATAAGGATTGTAAGATATTGCTTTTAGTAGAATACATGCGCAATAGGAGTCATCAGCCAATCGGTTTTTAAGCAATTAATTATTTTTGATGTGGTTCACTTTTTGACAAGTGGATGTGCGATGTGTTTCGAAATGCCGTTTTACAGACCATGTTCTGCATACCACTATTCTAGAACATAAAACACACACCTTTTTTTGTCGCCTTTACTAATAATGCCATATTTCTAGATTCACCCAATTTGAAATTCTCTGTTACACTTACTATCTTGCCCTTTTTATTTTTTTCCACTGAATTAGCCATGTTAAATAACACTTAAAATCATAAATATAAAACAGAGTTGTGTCAATGCAATCGACTATGCTATGCGTAGACAAACTTTGCAATTGTAGTCCTCGACCTAACTAAGGCAAACGAATGTGCTACCGGCCACCCTATGACTGATCACTCGCATTGGTTCGTAATACTTCATAGTGAACTTTGTTATTTCGAAATAAAATGCCAACTATTTTGATCGCTGGCGTGCCCAAAATATTGTGTCGCGTGCCAATGGTTCGCCATCCCTGATAGAGGAGCTAATCTGGGACTGCAATGTAATGATATTAATAATAAATCATCATTATTGTTGTTACTAAAATCAATAACTGTAGGAATAAAAACTTGAATTTTACTTTTACGTGCAGCATAGAATAAGTCTAATTGTCATACATCACTTTGACACTATTGGTACTGCAATTCATGGTTAGCTATTCTGTGATTAAGGTTTAATTTTTTTGATACCTATGTAATTATCTTTTTATGGATCCTGTCTAAGAAAAGTTTCATTTTTAAAATTGGTATTTTAAATAAAATAACGTAGTATATATATATATACATATATATTACATACGTTCAATAAATGTATATTAATCACTTGAATGAATGAAATTATATACTAATGTTTAAAACGACACTTTGTTATACGCACATTTTGGCTTTTATTAGTATGTGTATTTTTAGGTTACTAATAATTTTTGAATTGTGCGTTCATTGAAGATATTTAATTAACATAGTAACTCTCTCTCTCTCTCTCTCTTTTATAAATCAATAAAAGTTATTGGATTTTAAAAATATGAAGAAACCAACGAGCTGATTATTTAAAATGACAAACAAGCAGGAAAAAAAATTCTTTGGGAGGATTAGAAATTACTTTCAAACAGCTAAAGGAAACACATTAACAGCTAGAGTGCACAAGTTTTTTCTTGCACAACCGAATCCTGCAACATCAATGTACGACGAGCAATATTCGTCTTTAAACAGTGAAGAAGGGCAAACGGGTGAAGCAGTCGTAAAAACCACAGTCTTTCCCTCCCCCCTCCATTGTGGAGGGACCAAGAGGGAGACACCAGATACTTTTTTTGTCTTCAGTTGCTTCCCTATCCAGTTTATGGAATTCTTAGTACACAGTTTTGTCGTATTTTCATAAATACAAGAAATAATGACACTAATTTATAAAATAAGAAATGGAAATGTGGTTAAAAAAGATTATAACAATTTATGAAAAAGTGTTCTTATGATCATTTTCACAGAAAAATGACGTTTTCTTTTTAAAGATTTGTATCGAAACTTATTATGTTCTTGATGAGAGTTTCTTATAAGGCAATTCAGAAATTCAAATTTAAGTACAATTTGTTTCTACCTTCTACATTTTCTTAAACATGATGCCACATAATGTAGCCTATTTTCTGGGCTACTACATTAAACGAAGATGTTATTTGGTTACCAAACACACACACACATGCGTAAAAATTAAACAATGTGTTTGAAATGAATTAGGAAAGGAGCTAATAATTTTCTTTGAGACAAAATTCGTTTTAACCTATAATTATATGTTATATAGAAGCTAATCTCTTATTGTTATCTAATGGCATTAACATCAAATTATTATTATTGTTAATAAAATCAATGACAGTATGTGACTTAAAATTTGAATTTTCATTTACATGTACAACATAGAATATGTTAAGTATATTGCTTTGCGACACTTTTATCAACGATGTAATTCAGAATTCGAGGAATGCGTAATTATTCGAATCTTGGAGTACACAGGAACGATGAATAGTGAGTGAGTGAATATTAACGTCGCACTGTACAGCTACACGAGGGCTTTTGGCGACGGACCGCGTAATTTTGAATCATGGTCAAGTGACGTAGATGACACCTGAGCTGGCACCATCTCTCTCCTAACTACCTCATCACACCAATGGAAGGACGTTTGAGTTCTCGACAAATTTAACGTGCATCGCTCCCATACACGACGGGTTTTTAGTGGTACTGGGCTCGAACTCGTGACAAGGCCAGCCACGATCCGATACCTTAACCCAGTGCTTCTCAAACTTTCAATACTGGTGCCCCCCTTTTCAATCACAATTTTTATTGCACCCCCCCTTATACATAATAATTTACTGAATGCAATAATAATGCACTTTTACGATAAAGCAACAATATTTATTATAAACCGTACAAATTCATGACATAAGTATTAAATTTTGTATATGTTACTTTTAAGCAAAAAAAAGTTAAGTAATAGGATAATTACTAAGTTATTTTTCCTTTCTCTGATTTTTAAATTGGAACATATTACAAAATGCGGTGGTTGCTTAGAAGACAAAATATAGATATCAGCTAAATATAGAAAATGAACTCAGAGGGTCAATTTCTTATCTTGAAACTCCTTTCAAAAACTTTGCTCTGTAAGACAAGCCCATGGAAGTAGCTAATAATTATCAAACTTGTTCTTAATTTAGTATTAATTAATTAGTCCTAAAATACTCTGTGCGCCACTCATACATTAAAAGCAGTGTTTCTCAAACTTTCAATACTGGCGACCCAATTTTCAATCATAATTTTTGTCTCGCCCCCTGTACAACAATAATGTATTTACTGCAATAAAAATGCACTTTGAGAGAGAGACACTAAAGTTACAATACGATCTTAATTATAAACCGTACAAATTAATACGATAAGTATATTAAATTTTGTGTATATTTTAAGTAATATATATTTTAAGAAAATTACTTAAAATATATATTACTTAGAATTATGTTATTTTCCTTTCTCTAATTTTTAAATTGGAACAGATCGCAAAATGATGTATTTAATTAAAGATTTATTTCCTTCAGCATTCATTTCTCAAAGCACAAATGTCATTAGAAAAATAGTCTAGTCAATATCGCTCTCTATCATATCCGTCACATCTGGCATTATAGGGTACATTTGCGTGAGTCTGGGCAACCTATCGGACGTCTGCGTAAAACATGTAAAAATGCTTTTCCTGGTACAATTCCAGTCAGTTTTGGTCGACTCGATACTCCTATAGCTACCGAATCTAGCTTGAATGTACATTTTTTTAAATTTCCATGTTAATTGTAATTCACGGTAATTAAGTATTTACGGCAGTAGATTAAAACAATATCATACATACATTTTTTAAGTCGTAAGCAAACATTCGACCATAATAAAGAATCAACAAGTACACAGACGAACGAGCATGGTTCCGAAAATTAAATCAAGGCGATCTTCTCAAAAATACTTAAATTTTGGATTTACCACTACTGAAGTAAATGATGGAAGAAAAGCCCCAGCTCGATATGTGTTAAAACTTACAAATCTGTAGAACAACATGTGAAAGTTGTTTTTAAAACATGTAAAATGATTTAGCTATGTTGGCAAAGAATTTTTAAAAGTATTTTCAGGATGAGGACAGCTTGGTAGCAAGTTACGAGTGGATTAGGGATCTATTTCAAGATACTCCAGAAGGGCTCTCAACTTCCGAAGAAGAAATCTTCATAGATTTCACATGCAGTGAAAAATTAAAAGGGGCAATTTTGTAATAAATCTCTCTTTGAATTTGGGGTAGAGGTGGATGAGGAATTATCTGTACTGAAAACAAAAGCACTTCGTATACTATTACCATTTTCAACATCCTACCTTTTGCAAACCGGATTTTCTGCAGTGGATGCCTTGAAGACAAAATATAGATCTCAGCTAAATATAGAAAAATAACTCTTTAAGTGTCAATTTCTGATATTAAAACCTTCCTTTGAAAAACTTTCCTCTACAAGAAAAGCCCGTGGAAGTCCCTAATAATTATTAAACTTGTTCTTAATTTAGTAATAAGATTGATTGATTGAATATTAACGTCGCACTGTTCAGCTGCACGAGGCTTTTGACGACGGACCACGTAATTTTGAACCATGGTCAAGTGACGTGGATGACACCTGAGCTGGCACCCTTCTCTCCTAACTACCACACCACACCAACGGGAAAAAGTTTCAACTCTCAACAGATTTAACATGCATCGCTGCCCTACATGGCGGGTCTTTAGTGGTAATGGGCTCGAACTCGTGACAAGGCAAGCCACGATCCGATACCTATACCACTCGGCTACCGCGGCCAAATTCAGTAATAAGAAATTATTTATAAAATACCTTCTTCAGTACTGATACATCAAACGTATACTGGCTGAAACACCGACTCTTCGCACGAGTTCATTTTTTAAAAAAATAAAACATTATTCTTGATATAATAGCTGAACTGTAAGGAGAGTAAAACTGTGTGCACGACATTGTATACAAAAATGTAAAATGATTTTTTTTAAGATAAATGCTATAATTGTAAATAACTGTTTAAAAGAACTGTAATTTTAAACCTCACACAATTAGCATTTAGAATTAATGTTAAATTATGAAAAAGAATATAAAATTCTGATGAAGAATAATTGTGTTACTTTTTAACATTTAAAGCAAGAAGACTTCAAAAAGTTTAACCCGGGAGCAGGCGCGTACTCGATACTAACATTAATGGTAGTGCGGGGGGACTCAGTCACCCCAATCATTTGTTCAGAATTATTTTTACTGTACACGATACAAATCGGAATTCTAGTGAATATTTTAATTTATAGAAAGTATACTTACCTTCTTTCAAGGACTATTCAATTCTTTGATGATTTGAGAAAAAAATCCAATAAAACTGAACTAAAATGATTCAAAAGTACAAGACCATAATATAGGACGCAAATCAGACACTTTTCAATTATCCTACAGAAATGTTAAACCAATCAATTCTTTTCCAAATATCGCAAAACTCAATTATTTACAATTTCCTTAAGCGAAAAGCAAACGCATGAAAGATGGGAGGGAACTCTAATATTGATAATAACCATACCATAAGATTGAAGGTCAATCAAATGATTAGCAAACGTATACTATGCAGCCTGGCTGAAAAGTGAATAATGACTTCCTTTTCTTTTTCTACAACTAATGTACAGTATTTCAATAATAGTTACAGCGGTGAATTGTTTATCTTCTTAGAATTTTTCTCAGGGTCTGGGTTTCGTTTTTTCTTTTAACGAGTAATATTTTATGTTAAAACGTAATAAAAAAAATCTCTCATTGAGGAAAAACAGCAAATAAAACAAAATGTTTTTTTTTTCTTTAATTTGGTTTTGGGATCAAAGATAGCTATTTGATGACGGAAAAAAGCCAGATAATAAATATAAATTATGTCAGTGTGTTGTGTGTATTTTTTTTTATGGAAGAAAGCATTTTGTTTTACTTCTCTTTCCGGTTATTTTTTTAAAAAAAAATCTTTAAATTTTCGATACGCTCGCGCCCCCCTTGTAGGGTCATCGCGCCCCCGCAGGGAGGCGCGCCCCACACTTTGAGAAACACTGCCTTAACCACTCGGCTACCACTGCCACATGACTATGTTCAAACCTCCTCCAGTTGGTGTGGTGTGGAAGTTAGAAGAGGGGGGTAGCTCAGGTGTCATCCTCGTCACTTGATTATGGTTCATAATTATGAGATCGGTTGCCAAAAGTCCTCGATTAACGAAAAAGTACGACGTTAATATTCACTCACTCAACTCTTATTAAAAGTTGTACTTTTATGTTATTAAATAATTGTGCTGTAATTACTAATAATTGTAATTACTAATTTAATAATTTAGTAAAAGATTTAATTAACATCTTAATTCTTATATAAATCAATTCAAATGATTGGAATTAAAAAATATGACAGAAACTGATTGTTTGGGATAACAATAAATAAATAAATAAAATTGCTTTGCTCCCAGAAAAACAATTTTTCTAACAGGCTTCAATAATAAAAATATGAGTTAATAGCCATTTCCCTGAAAGAACCGATTATTCTCACAAATATCTCTCTTTATAAAAACAAAAAGGTTTTTCTTGATGCTGTAATAAGTCTACTTCTGCTTAAGGTGAAGTTAATAAAAGAAACTACATCTTTACAACAGCTATATGACTTGTAGTAAAATCAAAGGAATAAAAAAAGAGTTTGCCTAAAGTAGGATCGAACTTATCTATAATACTAAAAAAGCCGGTCTTTCAGTCACAAAAATAAATGAAAATCAGGTATAATAAACTGAGATGATCTGAGATTACAAGTATTTGCGATGAAATGTTTTAAATGGCCATTTTCAATAGGAAAAAATATTCAGGAAAATATTCTTAAATATAGAAATTATTCTTGCACTTTTGTTTCGTCAAATACATGTTACTTTTGTCCCCTAAGTTTTTAGACAAATATCGGGAACAAATGTGTTTACTTGAAATAGTTCATTGATAGTGTCAATTTTGGTTGATTGATTGAATATTAACGTCGCACTGTTCAGCTACACGAGGGCTTTTGGCGACGGACCACGTAATTTTGAACCGTGGTCAAGTGACGTGGACGACACCTGAGCTGGCACCCCCCTCTCCTAACTACCACACCACACCAACGGGAGGACGTTTCAGCTCTCGACAGATTTAACGTGCATCGCTGCCCTACACGGCGTGTCAATTTTGGACAATATTGCTAACCATACGATTAAACAAAATGATTGGCATTTCTTGTATTGAATCCAATAAATTCTTAGTTTCAGATACCACTGTATAATCATTTACATTAATGAATTCTTCTAGGTTGTTACGAGTTTGTTCAAACACTGCTTTAACCGAATCTATTTTAGCTTCCCAACGGGTAAAGCAAGATTGTCTTAGAGTAATGCTTAAATGCTATAGTAGAATTTCACATCTTTCTAGATGTAGAAAATAAGCATTGAAATATCCAGTCCCAATTTTTATAGTACATATTACTGGAAGTGACATCACAAACTAAAAAATTAAAAGATGATAGGCATGCTATGAACATAATAAAATAAATATTAATCATATAACTAACTGATGTGCACCTATAATAACCTAATTTTGTTAGCATCTACAAAAGTTAATCCTAATATAGATGACTTGGTAAAAAAAAAGAGTAATTCAAAAGCCACATTAAGTAAATACTAATTGTATAATAATTATTTAAAATTAAATGTTTCAAGTTACTCGTTTTTATTTTGTACCTTACTTAATTGAATTGAACCTGTAAAAAGTGTATTAACTATGAAACCTAAATTTTCACTTCTATATTATTTTTAAATTTCTTACATTAAAAAAAAAGTGCTATTTGCGTGAACATTCCACAATAAGCCTATAAGTAAAATTTTTTTACGTTTCCATATTTGTTTGATGGATATGTTGGAAGCGGCACTCAAAATTATTTTTATCAAATCGTGGCACTCTTTTCAAAAAGGTTGACCACCCGTGTTCTTGGGGTTCAGTGGGTAGGAAAGTTTGAAGATCATTTTTGCAGAATAACCCCACTATCAGTGCTGAAAATAGAGTCCTCCTCTCCCCATTCCACAGCTGTGTCATGTGCAAACAATTCTCCTTTTTGCGGCCATTCTAAAATTTAAGCAAAAACTAACAGTCAGCTGATCTCAAGGTCACTTGACCGTTGCCTTTTCAAAAGGATTTCATAGGGAGTAGTTTCTTGACGTAAGTTTAGGGTTGCTTTATTTTTTACTCAACCCCCTCTTTTTTCATGTAAAAAAAGCAGAATTACTGATTCTGCAGTGATTAAAGTCCTTATTCGTGTAGCAAAATATTCTTTTTCATAAAATATAGTATTATTAATGTGTATTTAAGCAGTTTACGCCGTAATTTTATTCTAAAGTAACGTTTTAAAACTTTTATATGTATATTGCATACACGTAGCGCCATCTGCATACTTTGTAATAAAGCTTGCCAAATATGGCGTCAGAAAATTCTGGAAGCAAGGATTTAAGTATTTTTCAAAATTTTAAAATTTTCTAGACTATTTCTGATATTTCTACATTTCAAGGCGGATTTATATGAGCAATTTACGTTCTCAGCAAAAGTTTTACGCCTAAATAATGTGATTTCATTCTGCAAAAGTACCCTAACCATTTCAGTACATTTGGCAGTTCCCCTTAAATGCTCGTAATTGACAATGTTTTCTTCATGACCATCGATTTAGTAAAAGACTGTTTACAAGTTTAAATTTTTGCGTGAAGATACGGGGTCACCATTGTAGTGAAAGAAGCATTTCTCATTCTCATTTATTTTATTGTGGTTCTCATCACACACTGTCTTAGTATATTTACATCTTGTGAACAGACTGCCAGGGCACAGACTCTCGAAACTATTCTAAAGGGTTGCCATATTCAATTCGGGACCCATGGTCGGGTTTACCACAGATCCTTATCAGAAACAGGGGTCCTATTGGAACTTTCACGGCGAACAGTTTTTGCTTGAACAATAGAGAAGGGTCGTTTTATCTTAGAGTTCAAATGCGACGCACGACCCGTTTGCAATGTAGGGAAGTTTCTTCCGCCGAAGTGGCAGGTAATTGTTTAATCCATCCCCAAGGCTTTTCATCGTATTTTTAGCAGCGACAATTCTAAACCAAGATAGGAGAGGGGTTCAAATACTTGAAAACTACCCTACATGTTACACTATGAATTTCTTTTTCTTCTTGTCTTAAACCATGGGTGTAAATTATGACCGTTTAAAGCCTGCATTGCAAAAATAAAAAAAATAAAAATTGCTCTGCACCACACATACAATATTTTTTCAACAAACACTGAAATAAAGATTAATTCTATATAATTTTACTAAAATAAATTGACTTCTTTTATAATTTTTTAAAAATTTGAATTAGATATGTATATGTACATATTTCTTTTAAATTTGTAAAAGTTTCGTTTCATTTAGTTTGAATTTTATAAAGAGGGAAAAATCCAAATTAATGAAATGGATTGATTTGCTTTTGTTAAACAAGCAAATCGATGTCAGGGTCAATAGACGAGTTTTCAAAAATTAAATAGCATTAATTTTAATAATAAAATTGTGGTAGTTTTTGAAAAAAGCTATAAAATTTTTTAGAAATATTCCCAAAATTTCGATGAGAGAGATAACTGCATTTTTAAGAATAACATTAAAACTGCGTTTGTAATTGAGTAAACAAATTTTGAAAACAAAAGGCAAATGATTATAACATTTGAATTTGACTCTTTTCTCCCTATAGTGAATGCGGTGTGGCAGTTAACCCTCTTAGCTTCCACCTGAAAAGTTATTCCGAAAGCGTTTACTCTTATTTTAACATTCTCTTTAAAAATGCAAGACTTCTTTCCTTTCCCCCTTTTAAAACTTGGGAGGTTGAACGGGGACAATTTTATGACTCAGTTCGGTCCCTTTGTAAAGTAAGAACCAAGAGATCAATCGTTTACAGCTAGCTGTTAAGTTGCCTTGGGCAATCTTGTATGAAAGCTGTAGTGCAACTGGGTCGTTTCCCCTATATGTTTAGTCACAGTAAAATTAAAACAAAATGAAGGGTGGAAAAAAGGAAATAAATAGTGTGTTAGAAGTTGAAAAATAATTATATTTTCTTCAAACAAAATTTATTTTTCTGTTATTTATTAAAAATTATATATATATATATATATATATATATATATATATATATATATATATATATATATATATATATATATATATATATATATATATATATATATATATATATATATTGGTATTGCGATTTGAACCAGAAAAAAGCATCCTGTATTCATTTTTGAATATGAGAGTAAGAAAACGCGCTCACTCTCCTGTTTTTTAAAAAAGTAATGAGGTAAAAAGAACGAAGGCCCTATCTCTTTTTTTAAACAATAAGACAATAAATGGTGCATACGGTGATATACATACGATGATTATATTTATGAAATAAAACCGATCTTTCTCTATTCAATTCTATTTTAAATTTAAAATAACATAAAAAAGGATTTCAATACTTTTAATTTATTTTAATTAAAATCATATAAATGATATTTTTATGTTAACTCAATATTTTTCGGAAAAAATCAAAATTTTCATTCCTAGTGTTCTCCTTTTCAAACTTCTTGCATTAAATAAAAATTTATTTCCTACATCGGCATTTGTGATGGACATAACACACATTCAGTCAATAATTTTTAATTTAAATGGGGGATATACTTCTTCAAATGCGCATGAAAGTACTTCTAACCATATTCTACTCAAGTTTAATTTCTCATCTTTCTGTTTCTTTTATTACAAGGAAAAATGTCACACATCGATAACTACATTTTCACACAATTCAGTCATTGCAAATTCTATTGTGAGAAAACTTCTCCCCAATTAATTTTGTCTTTCAAAACAGTACACTTAAAACAATTTTGTTCAGTGAAGTTAACCGACAGTTCCACAATGTATTCATACCAAATTTTAAAAACAAATTTAACACTTAGAAATGTATCCAGTTGTAGGAAATAGGAGAGTTATTATACGAGGCGATGCATTTGGATGTAAAACTCAGTTTATTGTTAGAGTTTTATCATCTGCTCTCGGAGGGATACGTGCGCTAACAAGGAAGTCTGAGTCCGGAAAAGAGAGGGAACGAAAGCGCGGGGTCGCTTTTGTAGAAAATCTAACGCATGCGCAGATTGCATTAAAGGTGCTTGCGCGAGTAAGCACTGCCCGCAATTGCTCTAGATCCTGCGCACGCACAGATCGTAATGAAAAACTTATGAGGAGTTGATAAACTCTACAGAGTATCCCCCCAGAGAGTATGCGAACGATAAATACATACAGAATACAATTACTGAAATACAATAAATGGTACATAAAACAATATACAAACATTATATACATGGGAAATGGATAATACAATTTGTAAGGGTTGAAAATTTACATAATGTTAAAATAAATATGAATGAAAATATCATGGTCTACACAATACAATAAAAAAAAACAATGATTTGCGCAAAATACTTAACAAGATTTTGAAAATATGTACATTTAGAAATTGCATTTTATATGAAATGACAGTAGCATAGGTTTCAATAGTAATATACATATGAAATCAAGGTATATGTTGCAGATTATTCACATGTAGAATTATTTAACTATGCATATTAAATGTAAAATGTACTCACTAATTCAACTTTACAATAACAATTGAAATATTACATTATTTCAGCAGCAAGATAAATTCTTGGGGTTGTGAAAGTTAAGAATCAAAAGTTAATCCTAATGTAAACAAACAATTGGGATTCTTACTAAGACCAGAATTAATAACTTGACAGTTTATTATTTAAAACATAAGCAATCAAAATGTACTCAATCACTAGTAATAGACTCATAGAAGGCATAGGAATTAATGGATATTTACAAATACTGGCTGAACACAGGCAATTTCTATATTGTTGACAACACTGAAATACACAAAATGTACACAATATTTCTGACAAGTATTTTAAAGAAGTTGAAAATAACTTGAATTTTCAAGAGTTAACTTCTCGCACACTTACATACAAGGCATAACATTGTTAATACAGAATTATTAGCAGTAAGTATTAGTAGTGTCAGTAATAAAGTAATTAATAAATAAACTTTTGTATATATAAACACGTATAACACTAGTTTAGAATATAAAATTTTCCACTATCAATCACAATGAAAAATAAATCTATCTAATATATACAATGTTGAATTTCCTTTTGTTTAACACAAGATTTGATACATAAAGTACATTTTCTTTTTAAAGTTTGGAAGAAAGAAAATAATTAGACAAATATTATTATTGATATACCATTTATCAAAAGGTATTTGTAATATTAATTCATATGTGCTATTAATTGTAGTAGTCTGAACTTATATAGTTTTTAGATTTGTAAACACAGAAATAAACAATTGAATAAAAATATATATACATACTAAAATGCTTGAAAATACACAATTCACCAATTAATATCTGAAATATAATTATCTTAAGTGTTTGAAATTTATACAAAAGGCAATTTACTGTAAATGTAAATAAAAAAATTACATACATATTATGTTATATACTGTTCCAGATCTTTGGGAAATCTGACATGTCTTCCACTTCTAGTCTTGTTTACAGTTTTCTCATTTGGTTGAGGTTCAGCTTTATTTATGTGAGACATAGTTTTGTCTTTTGAATGATGATCAGTTTCATCTGTTTGTTGCTTTGATATTCCAGTAAGAGGAATATCATCGGTGTCATCCCAGACATAAGCTGGTTTTACACGATCAATGGAAACTGTCTTCCTTTTTCCATTTATGAGGATGGTGAACACTTTGTCTGTTCGACGGATTACTTTATGAGGTCCTGTATAATTTTGCGAGAGTGGTGGCTGGACACTATCAATTCTTAAGAAAACATGTGAACAGCTCTTTAATTTAGTTGGCACAAAAATAGAGCTATTTGAATGAGCAGATGTAGGTGTCGGTTGTAATGCTCTCATTTTCTCACGTAAAAATGATACATAAGTTTGGTTGCAGGTAGTAGTAATCTTGTCTGTGGAGAAAAGATCAGATGGCAATCTGAGAGTAGTTCCATAGACAAGTTCTGCACAAGTAGCATTGATGTCTTTCTTCACAGCAGAACGCATGCCGAGAAGTACAATTGGAATGATTTCGCTCCACTTTGAATTCTCATGTGCTTTGATGGCACTTTTGAGATGGCGATGCAGTCTTTCAACAAGACCATTGGCTTTTGGATGATAGGCACAGCATCGTATTCTATTTGTGCCGAGAATATTACTCAGCTCTCTGAAAAGGCTTGATTCAAAGTTTGTACCTTGGTCTGTTGTTATAATAGCCGGACAACCAAAACGTGATATCCAAACAGATAACAATGCTCGACATACTGTTTCCGCAGTCATATCAGCAGTTGGGATTACTTCCATCCATCTCGTAAAGCGGTCAACTACTGTCAGGCAGTAACTTTGACCATTGGAAGGTGGAAAGGGACCAATGAAATCAACGTGAATTTGGGAAAATCTGGCATCAGGTAAAGCAAATGTACCGATTGGTGCTTTAGTGTGCCTATAGATCTTGGATCTTTGGCAAGGATGACAAGAGTTAACCCATGTTTTAATATCACGCCTAATATTTGGCCATACAAAACGTTGAGTTGCTAATTTGGTAGAGGCAGCAATTCCAGGATGTGAAAGACCATGGAGATGTTGGAAAACAATTTTGCGATAATCCTTGGGAATGAAAGGTCGAAAAACGTTGGTGGAAACATCACAAGTAAGAGTAATATCTTCCAAAGGAAAATATTGTTGCTTAAGTGTTAAAGATGTTGAGTTGGTTTCAGGAGTTGTTTAAGTTCCTCATCTACCAATTGGGCTGCAGCAATGTCCTTGTAATCGAGACAACTTGCTTGGGAAATGGAATCAATTTCGATACGAGATAATGCATCTGCTACCAAATTCTGAGTTCCAGGAACATGTTGTATGTTCGTAGAGAACTGGGAGATAAAATCCAGGTGTCTAAGTTGACGTGGACTACCTTTGTCAGCTTTCTGTTGAAAGGCATAAATGAGAGGTTTCTGATCAGTGTAAATCACAAACTCTCTTCCTTCCAACATGTGCCGAAACCTTTTGACTATTGTGTATATGGCCAGGAGTTCTCGGTCGTAAGTAGACCAGTTCTTTTGGGATGCAGATAATTTCATGGATAAGAAAGCAAGTGGTTGCCAGACATTGTCATGAAATTGTGCTAATGCACCACCGACAGCAAAATCTGAAGCATCAACCCAAATGCTAAGAGGTGCATTTGGCATGGGGTGATGTAACAGAGTAGCATGTGCTAGGGCTTGCTTCACCAGTTCAAAAGCTGTAGTAGCTTCGTCCGTCCATTCTAGCGCTTCTTCAGGCTTGATTTTGACCTTTCGCTTTGGACGTTTTTTATTTCTGATGCCTTTTAAAAATTTTACTAAAGGTGCAAGGATATGGGCAGCCTGTCTAATGAAACGTCTGTAGTAATTCAGCATTCCAAGAAAACGACGCAATTGAGTGATGGTGGTTGGTTTAGGAAATTTGAAGATTGCTTCTACTCTATCCTCTAAAGGCTTAATTCCAGAACTGCAAACTTGAAAACCAAGGAAATTTAAGATGGGTACTCCAAAAGTACATTTAGAAGGGTTTATAGAGAGTCCATATTGATCCAACCGTTGAAAAAGCAACCGAAGATGTTGGATATGCTCGGCTTCAGATGATGATGCAACTAAAATGTCATCAATAAAAGCATAAACAAAATTTAATCCCCTTAAAATCTCATCAACAAAGCGTTGAAAAGTAGAGGCAGCATTACAAAGGCCGAATTGCATTCGAGTGCTCTCATACAATCCGAATGGGGTTATTATTGCAGTTTTATGTATATCCTCTTCATTTATAGGAATTTGATGATAGGCTTTAACTAAATCTATGTGTGAAAAAATTTTTGCCATGCAGCTCTGAAGTGAAATCTAAAATGTTTGGAATAGAATATTTATCTTTTTAGTTTGGGCGTTTAATGCACGATAGTCACCCACTGGCCTCCAATCATTAGAATCTTTTTAGGTACTATGTGAAGAGGTGATGCGTAATTACTTTTAGATGGTCTAACATGACCTAAATTCAACATGTGCTGGAATTCAGATTTGGCAATTTTTAAACGATCGGGAGCTAAACGTCTTGCCTTAGCAAAAACAGGTGGACCAGATGTCTCGATAAAATGCTTAATATTATGCTTAACCTCTTGTGAGAAAGAAGGCGGTTTGACAATTTCTGGGAATTCTCTCAAAACATCATGAAAAATGCTTTCACCAGAAACGAGTTTAATGGAATGCACTTCAGGAGAAACGAGTTTACAATTTGTACTAATTTTAGTTGCATTATCGATTAATTTTCTATTGCGAAGGTCAGGTGAAATATTAAAATTGTACAAAAATCAGCTCCAATGATTGGTACAGAAACAGAAGCTATTAAGAAAGGCCATCTAAATACCCTTCGCAGATTTAAATCGAGGGTTAAAAGTCTCTTACCGTAAACGTTGATAGGAGATGTATTAGCGGCTGACAGTTGCTGAATACTGTTGCCTTTCCTTTTCTCGGAAAGTGAAGCTGGGAGAACGCTGACGTCAGATCCGGTATCGATGAGGAAAGCGGTGTTGGATGATTTGTCTTTAATGAAAAGGCGACGTGAAATATGTGGCTGCGAGAAGGTAGTCGCATTTACTCCTCGCTGGATTCGTTTTTTTTTATAGCTGCATGGTGGAATGCATTTCTTAGCTCGTTCTTGAAACTTTTTGTGATACCAACAACAAGATTCCCTGGAACGTGAAAATGATCGATTTCGGGAACGATTTCGTGGGCGAGAACTATTTCTTCGTTCTGGAGTTCTTCTTTCTTTCATTGTAAGATCGTCTATCCTTTTATGCAGTCTCTCGATTTCTTGGAGGATACGATTTTCGCTGGATGAAGCGATGGCGTTTGTCGAAAGTGAAACGGTGGGAGTACTCACTTCAAGGATTCTGTCGGCGACTTCTGCGGCTTTCTCGACGGTTATTGGCGTGATGGATGCCAAGATAGTTTGCACTGCGGTCGGTAGCTGCTGAAGAAAAAGTTCCAACATAAGCTCCTCCGGAACGTTGTGCGAAGCTGCACGCCTATTCATTGTCCTGAGGAGTTCTGAAGGCTTCCTGTCTCCTAGCTCTTCGCCGGTTAACAGCTTCCGAATTTCTTGTTGGGACGACTCGCCGGTTCACTGGATCAGTTGAGCTTTAATGGCGCCGTAGGGATCCGTTTCATCAGGAGTTATTATTAAATCCCTTACAATTGCGGCGGCTTCCGGTGGCAGGTTGGACACAATATAATTAAATTTTGTGAAAGTGTCCGTAATCGCCTTCGGTACTCCGAGGGCAAAAGTTCGTTCGCACGTGGAGAACCAGAGTTGAGGGTCATTGAAATTAAAAGGAGGAATTTTAACTGCAGTTATTTCCGCCATTTCTTCAGTAAAATAAATATTCAAATAAAGGTTGATTTTCGTGAATTGTTCGGGTCACCAATGTAGGAAATAGGAGAGTTATTATACGAGGCGATGCATTTGGATGTAAAACTCAGTTTATTGTTAGAGTTCTATCATCTGCTCTCGGAGGGATACGTGCGCTAACAAGGAAGTCTGAGTCCGGAAAAGAGAGGGAACGAAAGCGCGGGGTCACTTTTGTAGAAAATCTAACGCATGCGCAGATTGCATTAAAGGTGCTTGCGCGAGTAAGCACTGCCCGCAATTGCTCTAGATCCTGCGCACGCACAGATCGTAATGAAAAACTTATGAGGAGTTGATAAACTCTACACAGTATTAAATTTTTCAGTATACACAAATATTTCCTGCTGTATGGAAGACATAGTATGAGATGTGGTGTGTGGTTTTGAAAGAATTTTTTCGTACGTGTAGACTATTTTTGAAAATTTAAATATCACTAAAGCTGATCATATAACTCAGCTTTTCTCAAACTGTGGGGCGCGCCCCCCTGGGGGGCGCGATAATCTTACGAGTGAGGCGCGAGCACATCGAAAATAAAAGATTTAAAAAATAATTAATTTAATGGAATGAATTAAAACAAAATATTTTCAGATAATAAAAAATGCACTTTTACTCTGATATAAGTTATAGGCGATATTTTAAGTCATCAAAAATAAAAAATTATCTATCTTTGATCCTATAACCAAATAAAAAATATTTTATTTAATTTGCTGTAATCCCATGATGAGAGAGTTTTTATTACGTTTCCTTTTTTAAAACTAACATTCTACTCTTTCAGAGAAAAAACAGATCCCAGATCCGGAATCGAAAAAATTTAGGAACATAAAAAAATTCATCACTGCCATTATTTTTGAAATACTGCACATTATAGTTGTAATTTGTTTGACCTTCTAATTTATTGGTACAGTTAGTTATGACCCCTCTCTTATGTGTGTTTATTTCTCATTTAAGGAAGTTGTAAGTAATGTATTTCTCTGTTGTGCTTCAAAACAGTTTTATGATATTTGGAAAACCACGGAGAGTCCCCCCTTTGATGGATTACTTGGCCAAAACTTAGACCAAGATGAGTTATTTCAAACATATAAAGAATAACAATTGTTTTTAGCAGTAACATACATATTATCATAATGAATACACTTTTTACCCGGAAGTGGTCGCGCGGGACACATAGATCACGAAATTGTTAATTCTGGCAAAACTGTTTATTTGTTACCGAAGAAAAATTGAAAAGTCCTTGAAAGTAGGAAAGTAAACTTTCTCATAATTGAATTATTCACTGGAATAACGATTTGTATCGTGTACAATAAAATAATTATTAAAAAAGGAAGGATTGGGGGGGACTCAATAACCTTGCTCCCAGGTTAAAACATGTTGAAGTCTTTTTGCTTTAAATATTAAATATAATACAATTATTCTTCATCGGAATTTTATATTATTGTTCATTATTTAACATCAATTATAAATGCTAATTCTGTGAGGCTTAAAATTAAAATTCGCTTAAAACTAATTATAATTTCAGCAATCATTAAAAAAAAACATTTTACATTTCTGTTAACATTGTCGCCCACTTGGCTTTACTCTCCTTACAATACAGCTATTTTATATCAAGAACATTTTATTTTCTTATAAATGAACTCCTGCAAAGAGAGGGTACTTCAGCCGGTATACTTTTAATGTATCAGTGCTGCACAGAGTATTTTGTAACTAATTAATTAATACTAAATTAAGAACAAGTTTAATAAGTATTAACGACTTCCATTGGCTTGTCTTGCAAAGCAAAGTTTTTATAAGGAATGCTTATGATTAGAAATTGACCTTCTGAGTTATTTTTCTATATTTAGCAGATATCCATATTTTGTCTTCCAAGCAGTTATCGTATTATACAATATGTTCAATTTAAAAATTAGAGAAAGGAAAAATAATCTAACAATTATCCTATTACATAATTAATTAATTTTTTTTTGCTTAAAAGTAGTATTCAAAATTTAATACTTATGTTATTAATTTGTATGGTTTATAATTAAGATCTCGTATTCTAGCTTTAGCGTCAAAGTGCATTATTATTGCATTTAGTGCATTATTAATGTATAAGGGGGGGGGGGGCGCGATAAAAATTGTGATTGAAAAGGGGGGCGCCAGTATTGAAAGTTTGAGAAGCACTGATATAACTGCAAATGAGCCTTATTTTAATGTGTGCTGGTATCAAAATAAAACACTTTACAATATTAAACAGCCTATGGGTTTATATTCAATATCAAACTATTCGCAAAATGTGGTTTACAACTTCTATTCAAATTGTACAGAAACTGAAATATATAAATATATCTTACTGCAGTCAAAAATATTCATAATATGAAAGTATCCTATTTCTCCACTTATTTCAGTACATTTTAAAAACTGTAGCTGAATGCAATTTTTTATATTTAAAAACAAGGCATTAAAGCTCACACAGTCGTAAAAATGTCTATCATTTTTAAATATACTACTATAAAACGTATATGGATTGTAAGATCAGTTCTAAAATCGTAAAAGCTTTTAGAGGAGCAAAAAACATGTAATTTTGGATTGATCAAAATTTTAATATAATACACAAATATACATGTTATTAAGCAAATACATTTGAAAAATCAAACTTCCTTCTGAAATAAACGTAATTGAAAGAAAAATGTTTAATTGCAAATGAGTGGAAATACATGTTTATCTAAGGGGTATCCCCAAAGTGAGGCAATCCTCAAACTTAAAACTCAAACTCAGTGGCACAACAATCCATGAGGGCCAGGAACTACTATGCCCATTCCAATATACGTGACCATTGGGCGTTGAGGTGCATGAACAGATGTCCCGATTTGGTGGTCTGTCTGAAGAGAGACCTTCAGTGTTTAAGACCCCAAGCAAGCTTGGTACTCATTTATCGACCCAATGTAGCGGGGATAAAAGGCAGAGTCGACCTTGCCCAGCCCGTTAATAGAACCCAAGACATGTGGTGTGAAAGCACGATACACTACCACTCGACCCTTTTCAGTGAAAAATAAAACTTAATGTTAGAATCTTATATAATTCCCTAATGAATGAGGGAGTCCAAACTTTTTTTTCCCATGTAAACTGTTTAGACGGAAATGGTTAATTATGAACATTTCACAAGTTGCATAAATTAAAATTAACCGTTATAGTTTACATAAATTTTTAAGGGTGCAAAAGGTGTATTTTGGCTGCACGAATTAATTTTAAAAGGAATACGGTTACGAAAAAGTAGTGCAAATCTATCTAAAGTATGGTTGGTTACCTTAGATATTGTCAAACACAACAAAGAATTGGGAGCCAATTCCACAGTTCGTTGTTATAAAAACGTATGGAAAATTACAAGACTTAGTTTTTGCATTTGTAATTTATATGTTTTTTCCCCTGAGAGATTTAAAAGCTAGAATGGCATCCATCAAAACCGCGGTTCCCTCTCTGTTTTTCCAAGTCGCCCCTGACTAAGCCGGCTCTGCCATAGTAAGTGAAAATGCCGTATATTGTTTGTCAAGATCATTTTAAGCTGACTGCATTTTTCATGTATTTTAGATGGTCGTTTTATATTTTCTACATCAATATCTTAATGTCTGAATTTAAAATTACATAAAATTCTTGACATTCGCATCAATGACCATTATCATTTTTATTAGTATATGAATGTGTCATCAAACGATTACATGACTATAATTAACATATATTATTTTAACCATTTAATTAATATTAAGTATAACATAACGCACACAAATTTTCTGAACTTAAAAATAAATATTTCGAAAACTGCTTCAGATATACTCAAAATTTTTCATTCCTACGCTTTAGCTTCTCAGTTTTGCTTCTATGTAAAATTTTATTGTATATTTGTCGATTTTTTAGTATATTTGTTTGCTCTTAGCATGCAGTTTTCAACTGAATTGTATGAAATCTTCGAAATATATTAAAAAATACCAAAGAAGCTATATAATAAAATTTGAAATTTATATTATACTCAAAGAGTTTCTAGAACTTATGGTAAATAATTTTTAACTGCCCGATACATTTTTTTTCGAAATTTCAAATGGAATTTCTAACATAAAATTTCTAGCTTTATACGGTCGAGATTTCAAAAAATATCCAGATTTTAATTACTTATTCAGTTAGCCTTTAAAAAAAGATAAATGTTGAGGTATTTTGCATAAATAGATATTTTTGAAGAATAATTCGAATGTTTTTGAATAGCTCGAATTTAAAATTGATTTTTATGTTTATTTATATGCATAAATGCCTACTGTAAATGTTTCCGTATATTTTTGATTACCATTTATTCAAACATTTAAGTTATAAAAAAAATGTGGGAAAATTTTCATTCATGTTGTCTTTGATGTAAACTGAAGTTCAAGCACTTAAAATTCAAATATAATTCGGTGTATTTTAACAATATGTAACTAGGCACTGTACGTAAACTTCCCTGAACACTTGGGCTTTGAAATCTAAAAAAAAAAAAAAAACTAATAGATCTTAATTAGTTTCTTTTTTCATTATTATTTTTATCAAAGTGTAAGAAAATGTTTCAAATTATTTGATGAAGTTTAAATTTATTCATTTTTAGTGGTTGGAAAGTTGAAAAGATTTCAAATTTTAAAGTGTTTGGTGTTTTATTAATTTTTTTTTTTTTTTTTGGCATCTTATAATGAAATAATCATGTTTCAAAAACTGAAAGCATTGATTAAGATAAGAAAAATGAAGCGAAAGAATATACTTTAAAAAAGATAATTTGTCTAACTATATAAAACAGCAGATTGCCCTGACACGCCCCAACTTGTTACAGTTTCAAATTATTATGAAACCAAAAGGGAATTGTAACATATTTTACTTATGCGTTGGGACTTTTCAAAACTTTTAAAATACCAGCTAACAAACAAACACTTCCTAGGGTGTAAAGAAATTTCCCCCCGATTTTTTACGATTGCTCCAGGGTCAATACGCGGGGGGTGGGGTTCCCTGCGAGCCATAAAATTTCCTATCAGTGTCCTGCTGTGTTGCTTCCACCGTCCCTAATTATCTTTCAAGATGTTAAACCTTTAAAAGGGGGAAAGTATTTCAGAAAAGTACGTCTAATCCGGTTTTGAAAATGTTACTTGAAGGCAAAAACCCGTGCAGTGCATTTTTGCAGTATCTTTAAAATGACGGAATTTTCCGTGCTAACCGCTTGGAGGGTTCAAAGAATGATATAGTATTTTCGTTATCTCGTCTTTCCTCTAAAACAATTTTCAGAGATAACATTTACAATCATTAAATATTGACTAAAATTTTTTTAATTTGAAACAAGTCTGAAAAATGTTAATAAAATTATTCAAGAAAGTAGTTAATTTGAGAATTACAATATAGCAAATTAGATGATCAAGTGTATCTTGCAAAAAATTGACATACTACAATGTTAAAAAAAAATAAAACTATTTAGGAAAAATTGAGTGCCAGTGTGTGATAAAAAATATTCTTTATTTTAAATATAAAACATGTCTTCAAAATAATCAAAACCTGCTTATAAAAATCGATAATCCATGCATAATTCAATTCAAGTGAATTATTGAAGGACAACCAGCTAAGAAGGTGAATTAAAAAAACAAACCCAAATTTTAAAAAAATGAATAAAAGTTTATAAATTTTCTTTAAAATAAAATTTTCTGTAAATATATATATATATATATATATATATATATATATATATATATATATTGGTATTTTATTTGCATATTTGTACAAATCAAATATTGATTTTTACCTTAAAAATTATTATATAAATTTATCAAAAATAGTTTTATTGTAAAAATACTATATAAATATAATAATATATAAAAATATATATAAAATATACAGTATGTAATAAATAAAGAAGATAATAGAAAAAAACTTTTAAAAATTAAACTTTTTCATATTCAATACTATTTTTCTCAAATTTTTAATTTCATATTTTAGTAACAAGAATTCTTAAATTAAAAAAAAAAATATCAATTGTTCCAAAGAAAATTGGCAATTTTATGAAAAGAATCAATGCAAAGGAACTGTTTTATGAGCGTTTGCACTAAAGATATTATTTTAAGACTGTTTGAAAATTTGTTAGCATTCAAAATAAGTTCAAAACAGACATTAAAAATTCCTTTTTTTAATGTATTCTTTTTAAAAAATTTAATTATATTTCGGACTATATTATGTTGCTTAAGAACCACACTCCACCACCTATTTCTAACTCTAAATTACGTATTGCTCTAATTTCGTGACGTAACCAGGAGTAAGATCTAATAGACGACAGCCATATTTGAATGATACTCGCTCTATTTGGCGTTTGGGCACATTTTGAAGTGACAGACAACCAGGTTATTGAAGACTCCCCAAGTTTCCACTCCAACGAATGTTTGTAATGGATCCAAATCTAATATAAAGATATGTACTATTTTCATATGTGGCCCGCAGGATTGTAAAGTTGTTCCAAAGTGAACCACGAGGTCATTTGGGTTGCCCACCCCTGCCCTAGAAAGAGGTGAGGGAGGGGGAAGCCCCACTTAGATCGAAGCTAGGAACTTTACTTTTACTGTAGGGGGGACAAACTACCGGTTTCAGAATGGCGGGGGTAAGCATCCCTCCTTTCCTTTTTAGGGGTGTTTATGTCCGACTGAAGCCGAATGAGCGTTATACTCCCGAGCGTGGCATTCATTCAAGTTCACTCTCAAGCAAATCACGCCAATAGAAGTTATTACTTCAAAAAAGTTATGTGGCTTAGAAATGTAAATATCGTTTTCTAAAATTAAAGCTTGCCACCCGAAGGTGGTTTCTTTTCTTCTGAATACTAATTGAGATTTCTTTATGTAAGTTTTCTTCCAGATTTAATATTTTTGAGAATTCTTTTTTGATAATTTTCCGTTTCCCACGCGTCATTTGTTAATACATCTTTTTTCGGTTATTGATTAATATCGGCCTTTCTGTCTCCATCCGCTCTGTTTGCCTTTATTTTGTTTTTGTCTTCAGTTCATTCCTAGCTGCTCGCTCTTACAAGCCGGTTCCGACAGCGGGGCTCCTCCAATAATTCGCATAAGTGGCACCATCTATTGGCTATTATAATTTTTAAGGCATTTTTATATTGAATTCTGTTAGTGTTAGTGTAGATTTTTATTTTTAATCAATTTTCTATTGTTAAGCAATTTTTAGCGATCCCATTTTTTCAATTCGAATAAAAATGGAAAACAATGCACACAAGTGCATTTTTTGTGAAGAAATATTTCCAAAAAAGTTTAATTTAAATAGACATTTGCGGAATGTTCACGAACAGGAAATAAGTGACAAAGCAACACTACAATGTCCACTGTGTCCTGTTTTAAGTAAAAACACTGAGTAATTAAATCGCCATATTGAAATATAACATGACTTAAAAATTGAAAAAGAAGAGCTGAAGTTTCAAAACAATGAAGAGTTTCTAATTTGGACATCCAAAGAAGAAAACTCCAAGATCTGTAAATTTGTCCAACACAGAGGAGCAGAGAAGAGGTGGACTGTTGATTTCACAACTACCACATATTATTGTTATAGAAGTGGTTACTTTAAACCCAATAGTATGGGTCTTCAGCATTTAAAAGTAATGGGATCAAATAAAATTAATGCCAAATGCCCTGCAAAAATTATTGCAAAGCAATTTAAAAGTGAATGTATTCAAGTGAAGTATATTAAGACTCATGTTGGTCATGAAACTGAATTGGGACGTTTATCATTAAATGAAAATGAAAGGAAAACAATCGCAGTGAAGTTGGCCCAAAATGTGCCCATGCAAACTATTTTAAATTAAGTAAGGAATTCATTTTCAAATGAACTTGAAAGAATTCATCTATTAACAAGGCAAGATATTGTAAATGTTGCAAAATCATACAATTTAAAAAAAGATTACAAGTACCATATTAATGATGCAATTAGTGTGGACATGTGGGTGAAGAAAGTGAGTGGTCCTGATTCACCTGCAATATATTACAAGCCACAAGGTGAATCTTCTGAGGATATTCCACTTGAAAAAGATGATTTTTTACTGGTACTGATGAATTCAGCACAGAGTGAGATACTTCAAAAGTTTGGAAATAACATTGTATGTATGGACTCTACACATGAGACCAATGGTTATAACTTCCTCTTGAGCACAATTTTAGTAATAGATGATAAATGTGAAGGTTTTCCTGTATGTTTTATAATTTCAAACAAACAAGATCATGTCGTATTTCAGTATGCTCTAACAAAAATCAAAGAACGTGGACTTAATATTGAGGCTAAGGTGTTTATGTCTGATATTGACAATTCATTTTAAAATGCCTGGATTGAAACTTTTAAAACTCCAGAGTTTCGATTATGGTGCATCTGGCATGTAGATCAGGCATGGAGGAAGAATTTGAAAGTAATTAAAAATCATGAAAAGCAGGTTTCAGTTTACCAAGAATTATGCTCAATTCTACAAGAAACAGATGTATTAGCATTTGAAAGGATGCTAGAAGAGTTTACATTACAATTACAACATGCAGGTGCATTAGAGTTTGCAAATTATTTTAATAAATATTGTTTCCTTCATTGTGAAAAATGGGCATATTGTTATCACAAAGGTTTAGGGATCAATACAAATATGTCCTTGGAAAGATTACACACAGAACTATCATATATTAAAGGGAAAAGTATCTTCAAAACAAGCTACGTATTTTAAGAAATAGACATAATATCAGTAAATTAATGGAGTTGGATGTTTTTGAAGAGGATGATATTTGGTTAGTAAAATCTTCCACTGTAGTTGGTGAATTTTATTCAGCCACAGAAAAATTTAAATGTAAGCCCAGCTGCCCTGTGAAATGCCAGTCATGCAACAAATGTTTTCACGATTACCAATGTTCATGTATTGATAATTCTATCAAAGGAAATATGTGTAAACATATACATTTGGTTTGTATATATATGAGCAAAAGAAATAAAGATTTTGAAAGTAGTTCCCCGTTATTAAATGTTAAGGAACCACATGATTTAATTATTGATGAGAAAAATGCTGATGATGAAATAGAATGGCATGTTAAAAATTTAAAAAGTGAAAGTAAAGAAAACAGTTATTTACTTTAAAAAAAAACAGGAATTATTAACTGCTTTAGATGACTGTTTACAAATGTCTCCTAACAAGCAACAACAAACCATCAAGATTGTCCAGGAAGCAACAATAAAATTGCAAGCATTAAATAGCAACAATTCCCATTTAGAAGTCAAAAAACACAAATAAAGAACCTGCCAATAAAAAAATTGAACCCCAGTTCCATTTTAAAAGCACAAAAAAAAAAAAAAAAAAAAAAAAAAAACCAGCACAGAAAAGAAAATTAGCATTGACAAAACCTTCAGCTGTAGAAAAGATGAAGTTAACAAATAAATTGTTGATGAAATCGGCACACCTAAGTGAAAAACAATAATTTGTGCATTCATGTTGACTATATTTTAATAATATGTTGTATTTTTTCTCCACACTATTCCAAATTATTTAAATATATTTAAAAAGTTACATTTTGTAATAAAATAATGAGAAATAAAAGAGTGATGTTTGATGATTTTTTTCTTTCTTTTTTGGTATGTCTCGTATGTTTACTTGCTCTTATGGTTGCTATTTTTAACTATCTCTGCTGTCACTAAATCTGTGCTTACTTTTATAACAATATTGTTAGTACCTCTATTTGCAGTAAAGAGTATTGTTTCCGTCTTGTTTATATAATTCTGTGTTTAAAATATAAGATTGCTTTTCTTTGCCCACATTCTTAAAATTTCTATCATTATTGCATATAAATATAAAATATATTATGTATCTGTAGACTTTATTGTCGAGACTTTTGAGACTTGATTATTTTCAGATCTTAAATGTAATTTTCTTATAACAAGATAATTGATATTAATGATTATAAATTTTAGTTTTAGTCAATATAAATGATTTTATTAAATTTTTTTAATATTAAAACTATTTATAAGATGAATTGATTGGTGTTTAAATTTTCACAATATAAACATTACAATAAATCTAAGTATTTCTCAGCTATGTTCAGATTTATTCAGGAACATTGAAATTCAAACACAATTTCGTGTTAAAGCACATAACTTTAGTTTTAAAATAATTGGAATTAGAATTCATTTAAAAAAAGTATAAGTAAATAAAAATGTTTTTTTCTTATAATAATTATACGAATCAACAAAATTAACAAATTTAGAACTGCAGATTTGATAAATTTATATATTCATTGCTTTACATATAATAAAAATGATTTTTATTAAACTTATCAGCGATAAGATTAAGTCAGATTAAATAGTTCAGATTTTAAGAGAAATAAATTTAATAACTTCATTTTTATTCTGAATCATAATTGATATTTACTTTTCAAATTTTGTCCAACTTTTAAGTTTCCTAAATAGTTTAAAAATAATTATAACTTTCGAATTGCAAAGTGAATAAATTTATATTCTGAGCAATCGCGTCTATTAATAATTTTAGTTTTAATCAATGTACATTTTTTAATGAAAAAATTTCTAATTCTAAAATTAATTATAAGCTGAAGTGGTGTGTATAACTAATTTTTCATTAAATAACAGTTACTATAAATATATTTCTCAGCTATGCTCCTGAATGAACCAATTTTCCAGAAACATAATATACAATTATGTTTTAATTCGCGTAATTTTCGTTTCTAAAGTAATTGAAATTTGGATTAGTTTAAAAATTTTTTTTTGGAAAAATCATAGAAATAAAAATAGTTTCAATTGTTACCGATAGATGGTGACACTTTAAAAAAATGTACATTACAGGAGGAGCCCCGCTGTCGGAACCGGCTTGTCTCGCTCTTTTTCCAAAAGACGCTGCCATTGTTAGTGGAGTTCGATGGATGCTAGATGTTCACTTGACCCAAAGTTCTGTGTTAAGAAAGCGGTGGTAAGTTTTATCATAAAGTTCTTTTATTGTTTTTATATTTTAAAAGTAATTTGTAAATTTTTCAAACATCTTTATCAGTTTGAAATATTTAATATAATTTGTCGACAAGAGCGATTGGAAACACTGTTAATCATTCCACGAACGATACTTTTAAGTAACATACAGTGGACCACAAAAGTATTCGTACACTTGTAATTACCAATAAAATTTTAAGTTTTCGACTAATAAAAATTAATATATATCGGAATTATAATTTTTGTTATATCTGCAACGTATTCTAAATTGAAATAATTAAGTTTTTAAAAATAGTATAACTTTTATTTTTAAAAATGAATAATCAAAAAGCTACTAAACAATAACGCCACAAAAGTTTTCGAATACTTAACAAAAATCTCAACTAAGCTTTAAATATTATATTTCTTTCTTAATTTGGTACTTAGTAGGATATCTTATAGTGTTCACAGCAACTTGAAACGTCTTGGTATAGATTTAATCAGTTTTTGTTGAAATCCTATTATAGCCCACCCCCTTAGCGAAGATTTTGGAACTAGTTTGATATTTCGGCGCCAAGCGCCGCTTGGCACGATAGTGGAATCACGCGAAGCAGCTCTTGTCGGTGCTGGAATGCAATCCAAGATGGCGGCGTAGCAGTAATTTAATGATCACAATAATTTTAAAAAATTGTTTAGAAGTAAGTATATTGGAATGTGTATTTCATTTTTTTTGCCATGTGGCGCCAAAATGAGAAACTCGGGTTTTTCAAAATGGCATCAGAGACGAAAAACTCCTTAAAACCGTGTTTCTTTCGAAAAGGTGTGGGGGAAAGGAGAGGCGGACTGACGAAATGGTCCAAAATCAACTGTTGGTTTCTGAGGGGTGGGGGATGACGAAATGGTCAAAAATCATGAAATGTTTGAATTGAAAGAATTGTGTAGTACATTGGAATATGTATTTCATTTTATTGCGAAGTAGCGCCAAATTGAGAAAGTGGAGTTTTTCAAAATGGCGTCAGTGACGAAAAACTCTTTAAAACCGTACGTTTCGGAAGGGGGGGGCGGAGGAGAGGCGGACTGACGAAATGGTCGAAAATCAACTGTTGGTTTTCGAAGCGGGGATGGTGATGGAGATGGTCAAAAATCATGAAATGAACGGATTGGTTGTTTTGTCGAATCGGGCACTTATCGCGCCAAGTGTTTTCTCGCCAAATCGATAAATGCGTAAAATCTGGTAACCCTTTTGAATTTTCCTTCGTTTTCCAGTGAAGTCGCTTTTTTGGCGAAATTTAGCGCGTGCGCAGTAGATTTCTTTAATTTTAACAGTATTGGCGATATCGCGGCAAGTTAGCGCATTCGTAATTGTTTTTTTTTTTAACAGTTTAATTCTTCAACGGTCTTTTTCGCGCATGAGCAGAAACCTTTTTTTTCTTTAAAAAATCCGTTACATAGGAAACTGTTATTTCTTTTGCTCCGGTTTGGTCAGCTGTTCGGCTTCGTTTTGGGAACTACTTTTTGCAGGTAATATTTTTATTTCTTTCTCCGCATAAATTTCAAAAAGATTGCCATGATGTCCAGCGATGCTCTTAGGATTAGTTTGAATGAATGCATGAAAAATTACGATTACTATTGTTAAAGGTTTTTTTGCCATGTTGCCTGTGCTTGGAAAGAAAGCTGTTTTAGAATGGTGCATGTGTGTGTGTGAAAGAAGGTTTGATTGGATCATCGTATGTATGTCCAAAATGTGGGAAAAGTATGGAATTTGAGAGAAAGAACGGGTAGGAAAGTGAATGATGGTTTTTGAATGGTACTGCAAAATTGAGTCCAGTGTGAAAGAGTATACTCATCATGTGTTTAGGAGTGTAAAGAAAGGATTTTGGTTTGAATTGAGTAATATGGATTTGCGTGCACCGTTTTGTTAGTGATGCAAAAATAAAAATGTTTTGGAAGGTGCTCTCAGAAATATGCAGTAGCACACTGGTATAATTTCAGCAGGCAACTCATCGTCATCATAAATGTCGGGAAAAGCAGCATTTTTTAAAGGTAAGTGAAATTATTTCCATTTTTAAATGCCTGATTTTTGCAGTGATTTTCAGTTTCTATAAACTTTAAAATGCTATTTATAATGATTTTCCTTCCGTCATCTTGAATTTCGCGCTCCGGCGTTGCGTGTTGTGGTAGGGTTGCAACTCCGAAACACAACACGCAAAAACGCGCCAAATTGGCAATTTTTCAAAATTTAGCGGAGAAGTGCTGGATTCGACAATTTCACCAACGGATTTTTTAAATGGCGTCAGGGACGTCTGAAAACCGTACGTGATTTACATTGAAAAAAAAAAAGGACGAAATGAGCGTTTCGCAGAGATAAAATTGAATACACGATAATTCATCATTTTAAAAAAGCATTTTAAAATCCTTTTGTAGCGCATGATTTACATTTAAATAAAATGATGAAATGAGCGTTTCGCACCGCCTTCTTACCACTTTCATCCAGGAGAACAAAAAAAAAAAAAAAAAAAAAAAAAAAAAAAAAAATCAGTTCGCTTTTGGCAGCCATTCTTTATAAAATCGATCATTTAAAAACCTTTTCTGGAAGAAAATGATAGGGTTGCCATATTGTAACTTCCATTGCCAGAAATTTGGCGACATAAGTGGGCCCTCCTGGGATTCAATTAAAAGAGAAGGGGTAGTAAAAAGGGGTATAAATCATCCCATTGTAATAAAATAAAAATATTACATGTGAATACTCATTGCATAATAATTATAAATAAACATAATAATTATGTATAAACATAATTATAAAGAAATAACATAATATGTAATAATATTTACAAATAAATGTAAGAAATCAATTATAAGTAATAAATATTATGATTTTTACATATAATTACAATTACCTTTTTATATTACAGTATTCACAAAAAAACATAATAAATATTAAAATTATTAATGAATATCAATTACAAAGTACTGAAAATTTGCAATCTAATATATATTATAAATGCGAAAGTTTGTGAGTATCTTTGTGGGTCTTTCACGCAAAAACAACTGAATGGATTTTAATGAAACTTTACAGTAATATAGCTTATGAATCAGAATAACACATAGGCTAAAATTTATAAAGATATTGTGAGAAGTTTTCAAAATATAAGGACAATTGTCAAGAAAGTAGGAAAAAATTCTGCCATTTGCAAAAAAGCCTGTGGCAGCATTCATCTTTTTTATCCCTTCTGTTTTGTCTATGCCATGCCTCAGTGCGCTTTCGCGTTTCATTGATTCCCTTGATCAGTGTCGTCACTATTTTTATTTCATAATAAAACTAGATTTCAAAGGAGGGAGAGGTGGTGGCAAGATTTTAACATAAAATAAATATAACAAAAAGTAATATTAATGCATTACACTTCTTGATATATGTTATTTACACTATTTTAAGCGTTCATTACACAAAATTTGTAACTATGACAGTGGAAGGAAAACTATGAAATTAAAATAAAATATCAAAATGTTTTTATCATTTAGTTTTTTTTTTTTTTTCTTTTTTTGAATGTTTTTTTTCAGTACATGTAAATATATATCTACGCTTCCCCCATACTGTTTTTTTATAACTTATATATATATATATTAAAAGTATTTCTATTAATTCATTACTAAATTAATTATTTGTAAATTAAAAAAGTACATTGTCTATTATTTTGGATACTAATACATTTCAGAGACATTTTTAAGCTAACTAAATCGTTTTCTTTTTATTGCTTCACATTAATAATTTTTTAACTAATGCAATATTTTTTTTAAAAAGTCATAGATCAAAATTTGAAGCTATATTTTATCTGTAAGGGGGGAGGGGAAGAGGAAACAGTAATTTTACACTAAAAAAACCGTGTTATGCCGGGCTAGAGGGAGGGGAAAAAAACCTCTCTTAAATCGAAAATATGTGGAACAAATTTCGAAAAAGGGAAATTTAATGAAATAATTTTAGAAATTACTCACATTGCGTGCGTACAAACACACACATAATTGCTGGCATCATGAGGGAAAGAGAAAGCCCGTGCAAAAAGCCGGGCCATGCAGCTAGTATTTTATAAGCTCTGCAAGTTCCTTCAACGAATTTCATCCAACAAGGAAGGTTAAAAAAAAACATTTATTAAAACGTAAAATAAAGCATAAATAAACGATTTGTAGCGATAGTTAAAATTGCAACACTCATTCTCTCTTTAAAAAAAAAATCCTGGAACTCACCCATATTAGAAGTATCTATATTCGAAAATAGCCCAAAATAAAATAGAAGACTGAAATAATAGAACAATTACTCTGAAAATTGTTAAATTTTTAAAGAAATCGAATTAAAATCGTCTGAAAGTAATAGGGTTACCGCAGGAAAAAACCAATAAGTTATTTCTAATATACGTTATCCCCATGGTAACCACATCACCAGATGATAAAAATATCAAGGTAACCATATTGTAATGTTATCACCCATATTGGCAAACATAAACAACTTGGTGTGTGCCTCTTGATATCAAACTAGCACAAAGATCCTTTTGATCAGTGCCAAAATGGCACCAAGGCGCGATTTTCAAACTCCGACCGAACTGGGAAAAATAGGACATTTTGCCCAGAAAAGCAAAGAATGGTAAATTTTGATTTCCATATGAATAAAACAACTGAAATTTAACTGTTCAGTGTATGAAGTTTAAGACATTCTAAAATGGAAGGACTTGGGAAAACTTTCATGCTTATGAAGGGACGTCTTTCTCCACGGGAGAGTACAATGAGTTGATCACACGGAGAAATGCCCGAAAAACACCATCCATTGAATGCTCTCTTCGGTGTTGTCATATGTATTCTGCTAAATAGTGGTCGAATTCACCCTCCACATGGCAGGATGGTTCCTTAACGATCTCTTTATTGTCGACCAAATCCCTTTGATCGAATTGGTGTGAGCACCGGTTTCAGAGTCCTTAAAAGTCAGACTGTGGTTGACCCCCAAATGCTGATACCCTTCATGCAACAGGCAATTGTAGGCCTTCCAACAGTCTGAAATTATAATGGACCCTGGTTCCACCCACTTCTTTATAATACTCAAAAGTTCCTCTTTCGTTCTATTAGCAACCACTCTAAAAAACATTTATTTGAATTTCTTTCAACTCCTCCAAACACCCATTGGCCATTCACAGGTTTGCCCCTTCCATTCTTCATTTTACCAAACAGGCTCTCCTCAATTTCAACAATTTTCCCTTCACCACCGAGTGATTCACTTTCATTCAAAACAGTAACTATATAGACCTCTTCACAAAACATGTACCAATCAACCACTGTGTTTTTATTCACTTTCACATTATTCACGGCAAACTCATTCATTGACCTTCCAAAAAATGATGCATTAAAATTAAGATATCACACATACTTAAATGACTCTTAGAGAACCACATACCTTTTCTTAAGCTTTTGCAAACATCATGCACATTCTCCTCCTTTCGCACGGCATCTCCATTCATATCCATCAATCGTACCTTTCCTTTTTCTCAGAACCATGTCTTTTTCACATTTAGGACATTTATACCTGCTTGCAATCAAATTTTCGTGATTGCACCATTCAATCAAGTTCATTTGTCCCCTTTCTTCCAATAAAGCAAAAAAAGTAATTGTTAAACCTTGTATACGAGGACTCCTTCTCAACAACCGGTACTCGCACGTATTCCAGAAAAATTGTTCAACCATGCGAAAGAAGGAAATGGTTAAATTTTTTTCTGTATATATGGATTTAGGGCTGCCGAAGTTAACTTATCGATAATTTTTAATTGCAGATACCTAACGGTCAAAAATAACGATCAAAATAACAGTAAAAATTTCATCTTTAAATTAAAATTTAAAGAGGAAAAGGAAGGGTAGATCAAACTTTTTGCCCTGCTTGGGGACAAAAAAAAAAGTTCAAAAACTTGGGGTGGGCTATACTAAGACCCAAGAGAAATTTTAAATTATCCTCCCAAAATATGGATATTGCAGACGACTTCATTTTTTCACATAATAATGACTCCAAGCACACTGCTCTCAAGGTACGCCGCTGGTGCCTCTATAACTGTTTCCAAAATCTGAAAATACCTCTCGATCAACTTATTTAGCCCAGTAGAATATATTTAGTGAGAATTTGATTTAAAAAAAAAGAAAATGACATATAAACACATAATGGGAAGTAAAAACAATCACAAAAGCATTGAAGAAAATTGATGCAGAATTTACAAAAAAAAAATGATTGAATCTATACCAAGATGTTTAAATGTTGTTGTTTACACTAAAAGATATCCTACTAAGTGTCAAATTAAGGAAGAAATACAATATTTAAATCTGTGTTGAGATTTTTGTTAAGTGTACAAAGACTTCTGAGGCGTAATTTTTAGTAGCTTTTTGACTATTAATTTTTAAAAAAGTAGTAGTTATACTATTCTTAAAAAATTGATTCATTCCATTAAGAATAAGTTGCAGATATCATTAAAAAATTACAATTTCGATATATTAATTTTTACCAGTTGAAAGCATTAAATTTTATTGGAAATTGCAAGTGTATGAACGCTTTTTTGGTCCACTGTATTTAATTCAAACCGCGGTGTCAAAAAGTTCTGAATGTACCTAATGTGGCATAACATTGGTTATGATGTTTCAAAGTGAAAACCTTCAAACAAACATGAATTTAAGAAATTTTTATATTTTCTTTCAACCATATTTTTTTGGAAGAACTGATGAAATTGGTGCATTCTATGCCAAAATGATGTAGAGCCATAATTAAAGCAAGGGTCTGACTCACAAAGTATTAATGTTCATATATGTTACAACTATGTAATTTTCAAAATGAATATTAAACACACCATACTTGTACATATTTATGGTATTCTACTACATGTATCATGTTATTCTATACCTCACACTTTTGTGTTCAAGAAGCTTGTAAAAAAATACTTGTGGGTTTAAAAAAGTAGTCACAAATTTGAAATCAGCATAAAAAAAACTTTGGATTAATAACATTTCAGATGGTACAATAACTTCATATAAGAAAAATTAAGTCAAACATAAAAATTTGATAGAAAAATGAGTGTGTTCAGGACTTTTTGTCACAGTAGTATGTGTTTCATAAGTACCTTCAGATTTTCTATATTTTCCCAAATATTCTTCACATTTCAAATATTTTAATATTATATAAGATTTCATTCTAACATTTCTTTCATTTTAATACTGTTATTCTTTGAAAATTTGTTGTAAATGTGGATTGTAGAGAAGAGGAAATTCTCAAAAGCCTTTAGTAATTATTTTTAGTTTTGAGACTAGGGGTAAATTTTGTGAAAGAAAATTAATTGCACTGTAGGAAAGATAGCAGTACTTGCGTATTAGCATCACCACAGCAAAAATGGTTTCATGCAAATTGTGCCTTGATATGAAAACAACAAAGGTTTAACGTGTTTATTTATATATATATACATAAAGAACAGTCTGATTTAAGTGGAAGATGGCACAATTTGCAATTCACCAATTTCACTGAGGTGACATTAAAATGTAAGCACCAAGATAGTTAACAATGATAATTAATGTTTCTGAAAAAAGCAATATAAATAAAAAAGCTGTATTAAAAACATTTGCTTCATATTTTTAAGATTTCAAATCAAAAAGTATTGGAACAAACCTCAATGTTTTAATACATTTTTTTGCCTGTAGAACTTTCAGTTAACTCATTTTTTGTTCAGACATAAATTTTTCAATTTTCTATTATATTGCATTTCTTTTCTTTAATTGTCTTTATTAGCATAGAATTAGCAATATAAATTTCTGCATAGCAGAAATTCTGTTTGTCTATTAAGTTATAAACATTTGTGAAATTATAATAATGTTAATTATTTTTTACTTTGAAATCATTTAATAATATTAGAGGAAAATTCTTATAACAAGAAAGTCCCAAGTAATTTCATTGTTATATCCAAAAAAGATTTTGAGACAAAAACTAAATGTTAACATTTTTGTAATGGTCATACTTTATCTTTTTTACTTCTCAGAGTAAACAAAAGGGCAATATCTTTACTGTCCACTTCATATTTTCAAGTTAAATATTTCAATTTTTTTTCTGGATTTTTAAAATTTAATTATTATGATATATTTTGGTACACTTTGTCTTTGATATAAATGATTCATGCAGTTTAATGTAGATAATTGCATTCAAAATCATGACAAAAAAAAAAAATGAGTATTTTTTATGTGTAGGTGCATTCACATGAGTTTGCATAAGTATGAATGTAAATGTTGTTGTGAAGTTACATTATGACTCATATTTTGTTACACTGTAGTCCTTCGAGTACTTATATATTAGACTGTATTTTTAGAAATACTTCACTGCTCTTGCTTTCATAAATGATAGGTCCCATATTTTAATCCTTTTTCACAACAATATAAAAGTAGAATATTATGTACAAGAAATTTAACTCTTACCTTTTTTCCTTGGCAACTGATTTAATTTAGAATGGAAATAATTTTTTGTATAGGTATTTAAAAGTATAATGAATATGAACTTAATTATTATTAATTAATTATTAATTTGTGTATGTATATTAATATTTTAATAATAATATTGTTCTTATTTTTCAAATATGTTATTTTTTGGCAGAACTGAGGTTGTTCATTTGCAGAACTGGTGTATGGTTCACCACTAAAATTGCAGGGATAATTTTTTTGAACTTCTAATGAAATTAAACATTTAGAATTTCTGCGTCATCTCCAAACTATAATTCGTGAACCTAAACCAATTCCAACCACTACACATGGAAGAAAAAAAGGTTTTTGTGGCTATAGAATGATCTAGTTGTTCTCATGAATTTTAATAATGCATCATCTTTGCAGCCTACTTACCTTGGACCTTACGCTGTTAAATGCTGAAAAGAAATTTTTTTATGTTGATGGTTTAATTAAAAGAATTTCTATTAATCGCTTAAAACCAGCATTATTCATTAAAGATGAAGCTGAAAGTCTGAAGTCAATAGTGTAACCTGAAAGCAAAAATTAACAAGCAACAAAGTCTTGTAGGCATGTTAATGTGTAGAGGAAATTTATCTCTTGCCTTTTTTCTTGGCAACTGACTTAATTTAAAATGGAAAACTTTTTTTGCATATTTAAAATAAGGTAAGAGTTAAATTTCCTGTACAAAATACACAAATTTGCTAATTATATAAAATGTTGTATTCAAGAATGGGCAATCAAGATTATTGTTCTTCAACTTGCATGGGAACAATATAACCTATAAAATAGCTTGCTGTTTATGAGCATGTGCCTGCAAAATTATTACATTTGATCAAGTGGGGGAATAAGTTGACAGTATAGTGTTTTTTCACTTATTTTATATATGTTATACTATCTATATATCATTACTATTTATTTGTCATTGTATATTCATGTGTTTGCTCTTTGTAGCAGGATTGCAATTACTTTTTAGTGAAATATTGCAGAAAAGTATTGTTTAAAAAATCCATTCTTTTGGCAAAACATTTTGCGTTTTTTCGGTTCTGTTGTTGATTGTACTTTATTTCAACTTGCAAATATTTTATCTGTTTTACATATTTAATTTTTTCTTATGGTTTTTCTCTTTCAGGTTGTCCTAGAGCCTGTAGGGCAGAAATTTATTGGGTATACAAATAAGTTTGGAGGGTTTACTAAAGATGTCTTAACTAGTATTAAGTCACATTGGACTATCCTTTAAAAATTAGTATTTAGTTTCATTAAAGTCACAACTGACAACACAATTTTTAGTGCTCTAAGTATGTCAATGTTTCTGCCAACAAAATACAATTTGCAGAAAGAGCTGCTTGTTTGTTTTAATTTGAAGAAAAGTGCAGCTGATGGACATTGATTACTGTGGGGCATATGGGGAATATGTTCTTTCAATAAAAACTTGTGAATACTGGCTCTGGCATTTTAAAAGTGGCGATTTTAACACCAATTATAAAGAATGCAAAGGGAGGCTAGTTTTTTGTTTGAAGACACTGAGCTGGAGTCATTATTGGACCAAGATTCTTGCCTAACACAAGAGGAGCTCATTGAAATGTTAGGAGTGATTCAACAAGCGATTCCAAACTATCTTAAGGTCATGGGAATGATTCAGAGAAAGGAAGGAAAATGTGTTCCGTATGAATTCAAGCAAAGAGATCTTAAATGCCGTTTTTTCATGTGTTAACAACTAATCCAAAGACACAATCGGAAGGGTTTTCAGCATTGAATCGTTATGGGGAGAAAAAGCATCCACTACGACAATTCAAAGTGCAGAAAACCATTGGGTAAGCCCGGTCTTGCATCAACTTCTATGGCTAAACAAATATTCGTGGCAAGAAGCTAATGCTGTGCATCTGGTGGAATATGCTTGGAGTTGATCTACTATGAGCTACTTCATCCTAACAAAACCATCAGTGGGGAATGCAATCAACAACAGTTAATGCAAGCATTGAAGTTCAAATGTCCTCAATATGCCAAAAGACATGTCTAAGTGTTCTTTCAGCTTGACAAGGCTTGGTCACATGTTGCAGAAGGCGTCAAGAAAACTTTGTAGGCGTTTCAATGGAATGTCCTTCCCTATCCATTGTATTTATTAGACATTGCTCCTTCCAACTACCATTTGTTCTGGTTGATGACTCATGGCCTGGTGCAGCAGCATAGCCTCAAAAGACGAGGAATTTTTTCAAGACAGAATCTGTATGCTATTGGAAGGATGGGGAAAAGTTGTAGCTTATGTGTGTGTGTGTGTGTGTGTGTGATGGACAATACTTTGAATAAAATACATTGTAATAATTTCTCAAAATAAAGCTTCAAAGCTACAAAAAACAAAGTAATCCATCAAAACTTATTTGTATAGCCAATACTATTGCTGTTATATTTCTCTGATAATTTTTATTTATATTTTCATCAATTTATCCTTTTAACATGTTAATTTTCTTCTTTAGAATCAAATATATGTTTGTGTTAAACTATTCATTCCTGTGTATGTGGGAGGCCAAATTGCAGTTTGCTTAAAATTATTTATAATGTGTGCACTTATTAAAAAAATAACTTTAAATTTTTGAAATACGTACTATCTTGCTCTGGATTCAACCTTCCTTAAAACAATATTAGGCTTTCTGTATCAGCTGAGTTTCATTTTTTTTAAAAAATTACTCTGTGCAATGAACAGGTATTTCAGCTAATAGTAAATGAAGTGTAAGAAGTAAATCATTAAATATATATCAGTACACTTTGGCAGCATTTCTTGCCTGCTACCATCTGCATAGTATAACTGATGGAATAAGAAATGGTTCGATATTTTCTTACCTGACTTGTTGTTACTGAACTCGATTTGGAAACGCCATCTCTTGCTGCACCTGGAAGTAGTTACTTATTTCTTAATAATTGAATTGGTCTGAAAAGACGAGTTTGAACATGAACTGTTTATTTACGCTATGGAATATTACAATGGAATGCGCAGAGCGCCATCTGTGGACTGTAAGATTAAACATACCGCCCCCCTTGAAACACGGAGGGGTTTCAAAATTAATGAATTAACTTAAACACACTAAGTTGCTAAACATACTAATGAATTGAGTATAAGAATTAACATACAAAGTATAAGAATTAACATACAAATTGACAATAAAGTAAACTTTTAAATTAATGAGATTTACAGAAGTATAGATGAACTCAACAATGCTGAAAGAAAAAATTAGGTATTCACAAATGTTCAAGTGTTTATAGGAAGTGGACACAGTTTAGCAATCTGTCTCACAAGTTCACTAGTTTGAGTTTTTACCTTAACCACACGAACCTTATTGTCCTTACCAGGGAACGTTTCCGTGACTTTCCCTAATTTCCACTGTAGTGGGGGTGAGTTGTCGTGTTTGATTAAGACAAGATCTCCGATGTCAAGGTTCTTTTGAACGATGCGCCATTTCGAACTTGACTGCAGCAATGTCAAGTACTCTGAAGACCACATCTATTCCAAAAATGTTGGGTCATTCTTGTAAGCAATCGCCAATGGTCGCAGTGGCGAAGGTCGTCTGGAACTGTAGGTTGCGGGATAGCTGTTAATGCCTTTCCTATCAGAAAATGTCCTGGTGTGAGAACACAAGGATCATCTGGACTGCTAGATAATACACATAGTGGCCTGGAGTTGAGGCATGCCTCAATTTGGCTTGATAACGTGGATAGTTCTTCGAAGGTGAGACTAGCGACTCCAACAACTCTGTTCAAATGAAACTTAAAAGATTTCACTGTAGCCTCCCAAATGCCTCCGAAGTGGGGAGCAGATGGAGGATTAAAGTGAAAGGTGATGTTGTCAGTTACCAGGGTGGCCGCGGTAGCCGAGTGGTATAGGTATCGGATCGTGGCTTGCCTGGTCACGAGTTCGATCCCAGTACCACTAAAGACCCACCGTGTAGGGCAGCGATGCACGTTAAATCTGTCGAGAGCTGAAACGTCCTCCCGTTGGTGTGGTGTGGTAGTTAGGAGAGGGGGGTGCCAGCTCAGGTGTCGTCCACGTCACTTGACCATGGTTCAAAATTACGTGGTCCGTCGCCAAAAGCCCTCGTGTAGCTGAACAGTGCGACGTTAATATTAAATCAATCAGTCAGTTACCAGGAATTGATGAACGACATCATTCTTCATCAACTGGCGGAACTCCTTTCTGAGATCACTGCTAGCTCCATAGAAATTGGTTCCTTGATCGCAGATCTCTGATGGTTTACCTCTGCGAGCCACGAATCTTTTTAAACAAGCGATAAATGCTTTTGATGTTAAGTCACTAACAACTTCTAGATGAATCGCCTTCGTTGCTAAGCAGACGAAGACACAGATGTAGCACTTAGTATTCCGGCTTCCTCTTCCCTTGGAGCTTCGTATCAAGAACGGGCCGGCGAAGTCATTACCAGTTCGTTGGAATACAGAAGAGGGGCAAACTCTGGAAGATCTCCCATGATTTGTTCGGCGAATTTTGGACGATTTCTGAAGCATGGGATATATCTTCTCACTACTCTTCTAACTGCATCTCGGGCTGAAAGAATCCAAAATTTTTCTCCGAGAGCTGCTTGGAGAAGTTGTGGACCGGCATGAAGAAGTTTCAGGTGATAATCAGAGATAATTAAGTTCACAGCATGGTCGGTTTTAGGAAGCAAGATGGGATGCTTCTGCAAATCTGCAAGTATTGAATTTTTCAGTCTACCCCCGACACGTATTATTCCGGAATCATCGTAGAACGGAGTCAAGGGTATAAGCTTGTTGATCGAAGGAAGCTTCTTACCTGCTGAAAGATAGGAGACTTCTATCGAAAAATGATCACGCTGGCTAAACTTAACAATGCCTTTCTCGGCTTCGCTCAATTCTGCCGTTGTCAAAAAGGACTTTCTTCTTTTACACGCAGAAGGAGAACAGTTCTTCACAAATCTTAAGCAATAGGCAACAACTCTTTTCAACTTGTTCCAAGACGAAAATTTTTGAAAGAACTCAGCCTTGAAATTCGCATCAACCACGTTCAGCATAATCAGCTTGGATGTTCTTTTGGCTTCGGCAGACCTGTGTTCTTGTAATTGTGGATTATCTTCAAACCCTCCAATCAGAAAAGTAGAACTTCTTAACCAATCGGGTCCATTGAACCACAAGTTACACTTTTCTAGTTTAGTTGGGGGTATCCCTCTCGTTCCACAGTCAGCATGATTCTCCAGACCACTCACAAAGTTCCAGTGCACGTTAGGAGTCAGCTCTTGAATTTGTGCCACTCGTTTAGCTACGAACGGTTGCCATTTTCTCGGATCGGACTTCAACCATGCCAGTGTGATCTTGGAATCAGACCACGCAAAGGTCTCGGAAATTGGCATGGTTAAAGTTGGAAGGGTAGCTTGTAACAAATTGGCAAGAAGTAAGGCAGAACAAAGTTCTAGTCGAGGTAGAGACTGAGGTTTTACTGGAGAGACACGTGTCTTAGAAGTTAGCAGTCTAGATACTACGGTTTGAGTTGCATGTTTGGAACGAATGTATATAACTGCACAGTAGGCCTTTTCTGAAGAGTCACAGAACCCGTGTACTTGTACGTCTGTAGCCTGTGGAATGAGAATGCAGCGTGGGATCTTGATATTTGTAAGTAGAGGAAGCTGTTCTTGAAATATTCTCCATTGCCTTGCTAGAGAATCTGGTAGCTCTTCGTCCCAGCTTAGATGGTGACTCCATAGCTCTTGGAGGGAGATTTTAGAAATGACAACTGATGGTGCCAACCAGCCCAAGGGGTCAAAGATTTTGGCGACTTCAGAAAGTACCTTGCGTTTAGTCCACACATCAGTCTCGTCCACGGTGATGGTAAAGGTAAACTTGTCAACATCTGGAAGCCAAGCTATTCCCAAGATCTTGACAGGTTGGTCATCTTTGATCGTGTGTTTGGAATCAACTGCCTTTAATTCTTCTGGAATGGTTGCCAATACGTCAGGATCGTTAGATACCCATTTGCGCAGCGAAAATTCTCCTCTTTTCATCATCTGCAGCTCTGACACTAGCTGAATGGCTCCCTTCTTTGTCGCACTTCCACTCAGCAAGTCATCAATGTAAAAATGACTAAGGGTAGCTCTTGAAGCGGCTGGATAATTTTCTTGTTCGTCAATGGCAAGCTGTCGCAAGGTTCTCGTAGAGAGGAATGGTGCTGAGGACGTACCATACGTAACAGTTGTTAGGTGATGTTCCCTTATAGGTTCGGTTGGAGAATCCCTCCAGAGAATTATTTGCCAGTCTACGTCTTCCTCGTGAACTTAAATCTGGCGAAACATCCTTTCAACATCAGCGCAAATGCCTACACTGAAAATTCGAAACTGATTAAGAATAGGGAAAAGTTCTGGCTGCACTCTTGGCCCAACCATGAGCAGATCATTGAGAGATAGTCCAGACGAAGTTTTACTGGATGCGTCAAAGACGACGCGAAGCTTTGTTGTACAGCTAGTGTCCCTAAATACTCCATGGTGAGGAAGGTATAAACTTTTAACATTATTAATTTCAGAGCCCGGAACAAGTTCCACACATGTGCTTTAGATCTAGGTATTCCTTCATGAAATTTCGATACAGCTTGTATTTGTCAGGATTAGAAATGAGATGGCGTTCCACGCTGATTAGCCTACGAATTGCATTTTGTTTTGAATTACCTAACCGCGTCGGAGGAGTGTGAACTGGCAACCTTACTGTGTATCTGCCATTCCCATCCCTAGAATGTGTCTTTACGAAATGATCTTCACAAGCCTCTTCTAATGAAGTTAAGGGTTTGGCACAGAATCTAATTCCCAGAATTTATTGATTAGCTGATCCGATACTAACTGAATATGATTGACATGGAAAGAATTTTGCCTACTAGAATTTGCCTTACCACCAATTATCCAACCCAATTCTGAACAAATGGCTTATTCTTACCCAAAGATAACGTTTGACCCTTTAGCAATGGCAAAGTAAGGTCAACACCAAGTAGCAGATCAATTGGACCACTCTTGTAAAATGGTGGATCAGCTAGAGAAATATCCCCAAATAATTCACGCATTGAGGAATCTAAATCGTGATGTGGGATCATACCTACAATTTTGTTGATCACATAGACGGACGCATGAAAAGAATTTTGAGATGAATAATGTGAGGTAAATTGAATCTCAGCAAGCCCATTTAGGCGCGTATCGGATGCGCCCAAACATGATATACGCACATTGGCCTTTTCCTTTCGCAAGCCTAGCCTTTCAATACATTCATTTGTAATAAGTGAAGCCTGGCTTCCGCTATTCAGAAGACATCTACAGGTCTGATATAGTTACCCCAACTATCTCTTACCTGAATTTGAGCTGTGCAAAGATGAATTTGAACATCTGGGTTCACATCAGAAATACACGATGTAACATCCAAAACTCTAGAATTTTCACTTGGTTCACTAGTACCTGAAATAGGGACAGGCGAAAACACAGGAGCGTTGATAGAAAGTTCTCTAGAATTTAACACATTTACTGCGCCCTGTCTTCCCTTAGCACTCACATTTTCAATATGAAGTAAACTGTGGTGAGGTATCTTGCACTTTTTACATCTAAACTTGCTTTTGCAAGTTTTCAAACAGTTAAAGCAAACATTATTCGTTTTAACGAAATCTGAACGGCCTTGAACTGACAATTTTAAGAATGTATCACATCTCGACAATGTATGATCTCCATTACATGAAGGACATTGTGACTGGGCCTTGGACGCGACCAGAGTCACCTTTCTTTGAACATTTCTCTTAGTAATTGAACTCGTAATGGATCTCGCTTGTGTTGCAAGGAATTGCAACAATTCGTCTAACCTTGGGATGACATCTGTTGAAAAGGTTCTCTCAAACCAAGTTCTGGAATTTGGATCGAGCTTAAACAATATCATATGCGTTAAGAGTGTATCTGAAGTTGGGTCTCAACCTGGTATTCAACGGACTTCAACATCCTTACAAATTCCTTAGTGGAATCTATCAAATTTAGAATTTGTGTGGATGATTCTCCACTCAAGGGCGTTATATTAATGAACTTTTTAATTAAGGAGGACATAATTTCTCTTTTATTAAAATATCTATCCTTTAGCAATTTCCAAGTGATTTCGAAATTATCATTGGTAATGGATAGAGAATTAACGATTTTTAATGCATCGGACTTTAAGCTGCCCTTTAAATATTGCAACTTTTACGCTCCCGTTAAATTTTGAATGTTGGAAACTGCAGCTTCAAAAAGATCAGAAAATGCAAGCCACTCCTCAGTTACACCAGAAAATATAGGTAGGGATAATGTAGGAAGTTTCATTTCAGCTGACCAAGCTGAGACTAAATTTTGACTTGAACCTTGGTTGTTAACCTCAAAGTCGGAATTTACTACAGAAGGCATAAGCTGAGTGTCTATAGCGACAAGTATTGCTTCTAACGTATCTAAAATGTTGTCCTTTTCCGTACAATAAGTTTCCTCGTCCTTTTCCTCGCAAATACTTATAATAGAATCCAAAATATCCTTTATTTCATTTCTAAATTCTAAGAATCTATTTTTCCGAGCCAATAAACCAACATTATTTAATTTCTGAATTTCCTCTTCTGTTTTGTTTTGCAATTTTATAATCGAGGATTTGACGTTCTTTTTTTTTCTTCAATAAAACCTCAATATCCATTTTAATATAGCAAAAAGAATAATTTAAAGAAAACAAATAAAAAAAACGCAGCTGCTCGAGAATGATTGTCTAGTCGAAAAAGATATGATTCCTTTGGCGCCGCGGAAGGGGGGAAAAGAGTGGGGGAGAAATTCTAAAAAGAATTACTACGGAATATACGAATAGGAAATTTAACACACAAGCGAAGTAAAACGAAATTTAAGTTTTTTAATTATTTATGATATAGGAACGACAATGGCAGAAACACACAAGTAATTTACCACTTAAGAATAATTGCACAACAATCAATTAAACATTGAAATAACCATATATATAAGAAGATTAAACTTTTGAATATATACACATGAATTTGAAATATTACATTTCGAAAGTTTCTTTTTAAGCTTAGTAAGATAATTCGAATTTTTCATCAATTGAATTATGACAATATCTTATAAAAATATTGCTGAAAGAACAACAAGCCAGGAGTTTTGAATTAGAATGTTTCACAATTGAACTCCGGCTCGACGGACCAAAATGATGGAATAAGAAATGTTTCGATATTTTCTTACCTGACTTGTTACTTAGCTCGATTTGGAAACGCCATCTCTTGCTGCACCTGGAAGTAGTTACTTATTTCTTAATAATTGAATTGGTCTGAAAAGAAATAGTATCTTGACAGCACAAAAGACGACCACACACGAACGAGTTTGAACATGAACTGTTTATTTACGCTATGGAATATTACAATGGAATGCGCAGATCGCCATCTGTGGACTGTAAGATTAAACAATGACCATTTCGTCCAAAAAAGGTTTTGCTATAACATTTCCTTCCATTGAAAAAAAAAAGGTTATTGATTTTATCTGTCCGTAAGCTGTTGTTTTCGTCCCGAAGGGAAGGAAGGAATGAATGTTGTCAGAGCCTGTGAGACAGGTTGAACTTCTTTGCAATAGATGGCAACACCACTTATCTCCACCTCCACAATTTAGGCATGGAACTGAAGGAGAGAGAAATATTCTCCATCTCCCTACATCCGTGTTTTCAGCTGTGACCGCGCACAAGACTTTCAGACCCACTGATTTAATGAGCACGTACTCCGTGTGTACTCTGAGGGTATTTGGTGGCATCGAAACCAGGCCTTCCGGTCTGGAGTCCGATTCTCTAACCACTAGGCTACCCACAACCCCTTAAGCTAATAGCATGTTTTGATCATTTTAGCAAAATAGAAGAATCTAGATAAAAGTATAACAGAAAAAAAAAAATGAAATTTAATTCAAATTACCATTGACATTAGCATTATTATGTATCTCACCAGCAGTTTAAACCACAATCTTGTAGAGTTTTTACATGATGCCATATTTGACTTCATAGTCCCTATAACTTATCTTCTCTTTACATGAAAGTACTTTTAATATGACTTATCAGGAAGCTCTAATAAAATTTGCATTGAAATGATTTTCATCTATTTTCCTTTGGGTTTCTTAAAAATTCAGTGTTGATGTGATTTTATGTAACATGGCATCTTGCATTTTAAATCTGTTCATATAGTTTTTGGAAATCTTGTATTGAATTTATATGTATCATACTATCCGTATGTGTTATATACATTTCAATTATCTCTATAGTTATTTATCATTGAATTGTTCATTTGTTTGCGCTTTATAATAGAATTACAGTTATTTTTAACAGAAATATTACAAAAAAGAATTATTTAAAAATTAATTTTTTTTTAGCAAAATGGTTTGTACTGTTGATCAGTTTATTTCAATGTAGGCCTACTTTATCTCTTAGATGGGTTTTTTGATTTTAGTTCACACTTATTTAATTTTTTTCTCTAGTTGAAAGCTTCATAATATAAGTTACTTATGATAGGATTTTGGGAAGTACTTTATCATTATTAAGTTAATTTTTCAATTCCTACTATTAGCTCACTCTTAATACAGCTTTTGTCCAATTGGCAAAGTATGAGAGATAATGTTGGAGTGTCAATACTCACCAAGTTAAAACAACTTTCCACATCACATTAAATTCATCTGCAGTGGATTCCCTCTCACATTGATCTAGAGGGAAATGAGATTGCGGACACTTTGGCCAAGGCTGGTGCTTACGAGGTACCAGAACCATCAGCACCCCTCACACTTTTGGAGATTTTCTCTAGAACTAAACACCAGAATAAGATCGCTTGGATTACCCCCCCCTCCCCCAGAGCACCATTTATATCAGTGTTCTCATGTTGGAGGCTCTCTGGCTCACGGTTTTACAAGACAGGATCAAACTCTTCTAGCCCGCTTACGAAGTGGCCATATCAAAACAATGAAATTTTCTGTAGGATGCAAGAGCTTTAAAATAGGCACAAACTGTTCTTCTGAGCCGGCCACGCCTGCTCACATCCTCGAGTGCCTAAGGCTCACCAAGCAGGATTTAGCAGACGATCCCTTGCTGGTGTTGGACTTTCTGAAAGTGTATGATGTCATGGACCTGGTTTAGCACTGCTGACCAATGGGGGAGTGCAACAACAACAGCTCACTCTCTCTCTATATTTATTTATCTTGTTCAAATTTTCAATTGTTAATAAAATAATTTCCATTCATCCAATCAAGTTCAAATAAATTTTTTTATACTTGTAGTGGATGACACTTGATGTTAATTAATTAAATTTAATTAAATAAGTTACTTGTTTTTGATGCCAACTTAGATTCGTCTCTAATGTAACAATGCAACTGTTAAAACAAAGACAAAAAAGACTTTTTTCCCCAGCCAAACCAGGTGTGCATTGTTACAACAATGTAGACAAATCTTGCTCTTTTTTCAATTCCTACTATTTGTTCACTCTATCCCTATATATATATCTTGTTCAAAGTTTCAATCGTTCATAAAATACTTTCTATTTATCCATTCAAAGTAGGAATTGACTTAAATTTTTTTTTTATGTTACTTGTTTTTATGTTTCTGGTTTTTTGTTCTATAACAGAAATTTATTATTACTGTTACTTTTCTATTATAATTTTTATTCATTTATTTCTACTTATCTTTTTAGCATTTTCATTTTCTCTCTTATATAGATTCAAGTATATGTCTCTATTAAATCATTCTTCACAGTGAGGCCAAATTGCATTACTTCAAAATTACTAATAATGTTAATACACATTAAAAAATCATTAAATTTTGGATACACTGTTTTTCCCCCCTGTAAAAAATATGCTTGCTATAAAAGCTGAATATTGTTTTTTTTTTTTTTTTAAGTTTAACTCATGCACAGAATGGGTCTAGCTGTAAATTAATGACCATTGAGTTTATTGAAATGCATAATTGCTGCCTAGTTTTGAACCTGCATCAGATTTTTTAAGATATTTAGAACTATCAACTATCTTTTACAAAATCATTTTTTCTTTTGTTTTAGAGATCTGTATCTTTCTGAATGGGAGCAAAGATTCAGTTCATTTTTTTAAAAAAAATATCCTAAGATAAAGAAAAGGTAAGAAATAATATCATCTGATTATAGTTTATTTGTACTAAAATATATCCTATTTTGATTGCATAGTAATTGAATTACAAGGGTTTATGGGTTTTCGAAATTCCTGTCAGTAATAATCTTTCACTTTTAGATAAAATTGAATAAAAATATGCATTTAGTTTATTTTACAAAATGAATAATATTTTTGCATCTCTTAATTTCTAATTTCACAGAAATATTTTTCAAAAATAAATTATTCTAGTGTTATTTAATTTTAAAACAAGTATATATATATATATATATATATATATATATATATATGTATATATATTAAAAAAAGTTTTGTTAAATTTTAAAACATAAATTGTTTCTAATATGTCATGCAAAGGAAATAGCCGAGAAATTTTGTAGCATTTCAATCTGAAAACTAATTTCTAAAGAGATTTATTATTATTTTTCCCTCTACATCATTTTAAATTCAGCATCAAGATTAGATTAACTGATCAGATTAGGGTTTTTTTTTTAAATAACCTTTAAGGAGATAAATTCAACAATGGTGCTTGGTGTCCGACTTTTAATTTGAAATTAGTTTTCACTCTTTACATAGCTTAGAATTTATGAAAAAAGTCTATTTTAATAAATGTTTCTTTTCCTTCTTAAAGGAAATTAAGTTTTTAAATATTGCTTTATGTGTGTGAAAACATTTTTACATATTTTTGACAGTAATGCATAAGTAATAAATGCAAATGAAACATGTTTGAATTTTTTCTAAGCCATTGTACTTGTTTAAGAGAAATGTTTTTAGAGTTTGACCAAAAGTCTTTAATGGAATTGATCTGCCATTTTTTAACAACATGAAAATACTCTTTTAACAAAAGAATTATTTAAATTAATGCATTGGTAAAAAAAACAAACACAGAAGAAATGTTTGTTACATAAGTAAATATTTTTTCGTTACTATAACATTTAAAAGAGAGCATAGCTTTGATTGTTATAAAGTTTCAAAATTCATATTTAATATTAAAACTAATTTTATCATTTAGTTCCATCTTTCTTTGAAAAACTTACAAAAGCTATAGCTCACTTGTTCTCATTTGTATTTAATGGAACTTTATTTGAGCTAAACTTTTTATTCTTTTTAATGAATTTAAAGTTTTATATAGTTTTTCTTTAATGGATTTAAAAGTAAATCACGAACAAGCCCTGCTGGCATTGACAGCAGAAATGGCCAACCTAATTCATCTCTCCTTTTTTAAAATTATTTTAATTAAGTTTGTAATTATGTGAATGAGTCTCTAATTGTAAATCACATTTACAGAAACATCTCTTAACTCTTATAAATGCCTTTTACTACTGAAATTTCTTGGAATGGTCATATTTACAATATGTTAAACAAAAAACTTTCCACTTCAATTTTTAAATTAGGGGACATATCTTTCTCTAATATCTTGTTTCTTATATGACTGTGTGTTCAGAAGCAACTTCCTCTGTTATACTATAGGCAGGATCTCTATTTAAGTGAAATTGTTACAATTATTCAAATCACATGGTAAATCAATATATTGCCATCTAGTATATGTCATTTCTAAGATACAAAACATTATGTATATTTTATATAGAAATTACCCATCAAAAATTGGGTTGATATCTTTTTAATGCAGTTTTCACAAGCCTGATTTATTCAGAGACAGACCATTGCTTATTTGCAGTAAATTTTATTGTTGTGAATGCAATATCTTGCAACAATACAAATTACCAAAAAGGGAGATTTGTCTCAACCCACTCTCTTTGGTTTTAGGATATCTTACTCAAGAAATTGTTTCCAAAACTCAGTAGTTGAATTAAAAGTTTATTTTAATTGTATTAATTCCTTACTTTCTTGAAATTGTAAGAGTTTGGCTTCAAGTCTATAGCCATAATATTCCCCAAAACTTACAGTGAGATGAGACAAACATTCTGCAAAATGTGAACAAGAAAATATTCTTCTAAATGTGTAAAGGTGATGTATTGAGGGTCTAGAATTAGTCAATTTAACATTTATTTCTTCTGCTAATGTGGGTGTTTTACTGTGTATATATATGGAGTTACAGCATGGTATTTGTCTAGGGTAAATAGAAGGTATGCCATTGTTTTTTGCTAAAAACATACTGTTTTATGGTGAACATATGACAAAAACGATACAGTCAGACATAACTATGTAAATATGACTTGAATCACATGCAGATAAAGTACTTCTGATTCTGAAAGAGAGTTTCACATTTCCTAACACAATTTCTGTATACGATTCAGGTCGTGAGTGACCTACACTTTACTATTATTTCTATTTCAGCAGTAGAAATCTGGTCCTCTTGCATCCAGTTCCCACTCGCTAATTCTCTTGTTAGTTTGCTGGTGGATCCCCGCATCAGGGTCCTCTATGGTAAACTCTCACATGTATATATATATATAACCAGAGGCGGATTAAGCGGGTGGTGGACTTAGTGGCCTCCAAGCTTGATGGATTCCATTTAATTCAATGTGCAACAAAAAAATCTTGGAACTGATATTGTAATCCCGATGATTTCCCTGTATTAGAGTCGTGTAGCAGCTCTAGACATCTTTTTTCATTTATCTGTATTGTTGCAATCTGTACAAGTTTTTGCATGCATTTTTATTTAGTCCACATTTTATTTCAAACAAATGAATACTATTCAAGTCAAACAAGTTCGTTTTTAGCTCACAGCCATGCTTAATTACTCTCTGGTGCATTTTACACTGATGCGAAAAAAAATCCCAACACCATGAAAAATATATTGTTGACTAATGAAACTATATATTTCTATAGGTAACATATTTGATTGATCACAGTTTCCAGATCATAGGTTAATGTAAATGCGAGTAGAGCCATTTCAAAAGTGAAATAATGATACATTAAAAAATGCTGTAACCGCCAAAATATTAAATGCAAACGTGCATGCCATGTGTCATACAGGTACCTAATAAAGGTAACTTAATTCTAGTTGTGGATGAAGCTGTTCAATGATATCCCATTCATTCTCGATTGGAGAAAGATCTGGTGATCTAGCAGGCCAACATAACACTTTGTTATCCTATGGAGCAGTGTTCCGCAATCTTTTTATTGCTGCGGACCGGTCAACGTTTGATAATTTTACCACAGCCCACATTGTTTTGATTTAACAATTTTAATTTAATTACATTTAAATAGGCCTTCAGAATAAAATATAGTTACACCAAAAATGAATAAATGGGATTTGACAGGGAATATTAAGTAATTTCCGTGGAAAGTTGCGCAAATCCGAGAGAAATACACTTCTTTAAATAAAATGGCAATAGTTTTTTGTTCTTTAGGCAGCCCTGCACCATTTGATCCATGGACTGGTACCGGACCGGGGGTTGCGGAACACTTCTATAGAGTATGTTAGGTTACAGTAGGGTATGATGGAGCATGATATCCTGTTGGAAAATACCCCTTGAATGAAGTTTATAAATCACAGTGCAACAGTTTGAATTGCCAGACTGATGTACAAGTTTGCAGTCTGAGCATGTGAATTAATCTCTAGAATGCTTTTACAATAAAAGAAAATTGCTTGCACCAAACCATAATTGTTTGTGCTGACCCAGTGTATCTAGGCGGCAGAAAGATTGTTTGCAGGCATTGACCTGGCCTTCTAATCAATATACAACCATCACTGCAGTGGAATAACTTATATTTATTAGTTTCAGAATGTTCTTCAGAACGTTTGCATTCGAACAATTCAAACAGTTCTTTGTTATATCATTTTATTAAGCATGAGGTGACAATGTCATCTCACAACAACAACAACGCAAGCAATCACATACAGTTACAATACACAGTTAACACTAGTACATACACATTCACGGTTACAGTTAACATGACATCCCCCCTTTAAGTTATTAATCATATAACATAGTCATTCAAATAAGATGGTGGTTTACAAACACGGTTACTTCTTCTTTGGACATTACAATCTGACTCGTTACAGTTCTGTATATTTTGAGGATTTACAATTACTTCTGAATCAGAATTGAAGGTACGTATGTCATTGGGATCTGTTTCTATAGTAAAGGGTGTGTTTGATTTCCTTATATGTTTTCTATTATGTCTTAAAATATTGCCAGACTGATTTTTAACAAAATATGACCTAGGATGTAATTTATGCTTTGAAACTATTTTAGCCGGTTCCCTAGTTTTGTTTTTAAAATTTAGAATTCTGACATTATCTTCTGGCTCAAGTTCAGGTAATGGATGAGCAGTTTTATCATAATGTATCTTTTGGACATTTTAGCTTTTTTATTAACTTTTCTCGAATGTTATTAAATAATTCAGCATTTAACAATTTATTCGAGATTGGTAATTTTGTTTTTAATCTATGATTAAGCATCATTTGAGCTGGAGATAAGTCAAGACCTGATATTGGGATGTTTCTATACTCCATTAAACCTACTAAATAATCTTGTCTATCTTCCCTTGCCTTTTTCATAATGCTTTTAGGAATTCCTTCTGCTTTTTCAACCATTCTATTACTTGGGGAGTAATGAGGACTAATATATCCATAATTAAAATCCCAATCATTTGCAAACTTTTTATAAATATAACTATTAAATGGTATATTATCTGATACTACAATATTTGGAACACCAACTGTAGAGAAAATTGTTTTAAGTTTAATTATTACCTCGTCTGTTCCAAGTTCAGCAATTTCAATCCATTTTGAATAATAGTCTATTACAACTAGATAACTTGTATTACCCAAGTCCATTATATCTACTATCTTTTCAATGGGTCTATAGGGAACTGTATGAGGTTTTAATGGCTCTTTACTATTAGCTTTTTTAAATTTCTCACATATTACACATTGTGATACTAATGTTTCTATGTCAGAGTTCATCCCTGGCCAATACATTATTTCTCTAGCTCTTTTCTTGCATTCCTCTATCCCAAAGTGTGTCTCATGGATTAGTTGTAGCATATCTTTTCCCAAACTATAAGGTACAATTAGTTTTTCATTGCTAAATAACAACCCTTCTTGAATATAAATGTTATTTTTAGTTTTGTAATGTTTTTACACTATTGTCTACATTTTTGTAAGATTTAGGCCAGCCCTCTTTGATATATTTAACAACTATTTGTAATTCTGGATCTAATTCAGTTTCTTTTTTAAATTGTACACATCTGTTTTCACTCATGGGTAAATGTTTTGAAATAGTAATCACAATATTTAGCATTTCAGGATCATCCCTTACAGTTTCACTAACAGGAAATGCTTGTGATAAAGTATCAGCGAGAAGCATTTGATTATCTGGTACATAGTTTATTTCAAAATCCATACTTTAATAATTTTAAAATAATTCTTTGCATTCTAGAAGATATTTTATGCATAGGTTTTTTTAACAATTGCCATTAAGGGCATATGGTCACTCTGTACAACAACTTTACGCCCATATACAAAAATATGGTATTTCTCAAATGAGAAAACAATGCCAATAATTCTTTCTCAATCTGTGCATAATTTTTCTTGCTGTTTGTTTAACTGCATGAGACAAATGATACCAGTTGACCTTTTTGGATTAAACAGGATCCTAGCCCATCTTTTGAACTATCACATTGTATTATATTTCATCATTAACATTAAAAACTTTTAAAATTGAAGCTTTAGCTAACAATTCTTTAATGTTTACAAAGGACAATTCTTGTTATTTTCCCCAATTAAATTATACATTTTCATGAATGATTTCTTTTAATAGAGCAGCAACTTTAGATACATTGGGTATAAATTTTGAAAGAAAATTCATCATGTCCAACAATCTCCTAACTTCAGTTTTTGATTTTGGTGTTGGCATCTCAACAATTGCTTTTATGTGATCTGGATCAGGTTTTATACCTGATTTTGATATAATTTGACCTACATATTTTATTTCAGACACCCTATATTGTAGTTTATCTGGATTAAACCTTATATTTAACAATTTGGCTCTTTCAAGAACTCTAGACATAATTGCATCATGTGAATCCTCATCACATACTGCAACAATGTCATCAAAATAAAGTTCTACTTCCTCAATATCTCCAAAAAGCTTTTTATTTCTTTTCTGAAATACCTCAGGTGCAGAAACTATACCAAATGGCATTTTGTTGAATTTGTACCTTCCAAAAGGTGTATTAAATGTACAAATTTCAGAGTTAACTTCATGTAAAGGTACATACCAAAAATCATCTTTCAAATCTACAACTGAAAATATTTCCTTGCCCTCTAATCTACTAATGATATCATCTGTACAAGGAATTTGATAATGTTCTCTTTTAATTACTTTGTTAAGATCTCTAGGGTCTAAACATGAATTTTAAATTTCCATTGGGTTTTTCTACAATGACTAAACTTTGCACCCAATCAGTTGGCTTATTAACTTTTGACACTATTCCTTCTTTTTCTAATCTATCTAGAGAACTTTTTAATTTTGGCTGCAAAGCCAGAGGAACACGTCTTGATGGGTGAATTACTGGTACAGCATTATCTTTTAAAGTAATGTGATATGGTTCATTTGGAAGTTCTCCTACCCCAGTAAATACATCTTTATATTGCTTAATTAACTCTCATTTTTACTTATACTACATTCAAAAGCCCCAATTCTTTCAATAAGTTTTAATTCCTTACAACCTCTTAACCCTAATATTGGTTTGAATTTTACATTTACTACATAGAAAGGCAAAGGAACATTTTTGAGTTTATCAGTAGAGCAATTAATTATAAGGGACCATTTGGCTTTAAATTAAAATTATCATATGTAGTTAGAGATTTAGATTAGAGTTTTACGAAGTTTTGGATTAACTTTAAATATACTCAAAATATACAGTGGCACAATATTTACTTCAGTTCCAGTATCCAGTTTAAAATTTACATCAAAACACTTATTATTTACATCTAATGAAACATTTTTACACCAAGTTGTTTCACTTACCATTTCTACATTCCTAAAATTAGAGTTTGTACTTTTTTCATTGCACATTTAGTTTCATTTTCATTCACAGAAATAATATAAACCAGTTCATTTTCAGGAACGTTCATCTCATGAATGTTCTTTGTACTCTGGAAACATATTTAACAGCAAAATGGTTTTTCTTGCACTTGGCACAAATTTTCCCGAACGCTGGACACTCTTGAGGCTTGTATTTTCGTCCACACTTTTTGCAGTTGTACTGGGTTTTAGGCTTGTTCTTCTCCTTCACGAAGCTTATTGTGGCTGCATCGTACTTCATATTTCAGATTTGTTCCCGGCTCGCTTCAGCTGCCCGGACGATTTCAATCGATTTTTCAATATTGAGATTTCCTTGCAGGAGTCATTCTTGTAACCCACTGTCTTTAATTCCCAGGACGATGCGGTCTCGAATCGATCCATTTTCTTGCTTTGCAAACTCTCATGTGGATGCTAGTCTTTAGCTGAGTGACATATGTCTCAACTCTTTGGCCCTCCAGTTGGACACATGAAACAAATTTGTAATGCTCATAAACAACATTCTGTCGTGGTGAGCAATATTCTTCAAATTTTTGAAGAACCTCCGAAAAATTCGCTTTCGATTCTAACTTGAAGGTGTTGTATATTTTAAGTCCTTCACTGCCCAATAAGTTCAATAGGATTGCAATTTTAATTTTTTCTGTTCGATCGTCTTTTCCTGTTGCAAGCAGATAATTCTCCAGTTCTTGCCTCCATTTTCGCCATTTTTCTTTCACATTTCCCAGCACAATTTGCTGCAGAGCAGGGGGTCGGAAGGCTTCCATAACCCACATGGATATCTTTTCAATTCGATATAATCGCTTATACTCCTGACACCATGTTATGTTATTAGTTTCAGAACTTCAGATCATTTGCATTTGAACAGTTCTTCGTTATTATATCATTTTATTAAGCATGAGGTGTCATCCCACAACAGCAACAACACAAGCAATCATATACAGTTACAATACACAGTTAACATAAGTACACATTCACAGTTACAGTTATCATGACAGTAACGAACACCGCTCAACCCCCAAATTGCGGGGGTGATCCAGAATTCTAGGGGCCCAAAACCTGACTTTGAAGGGGGCCCCTTATATTCTCCATTATGCCGCTGCATCACTGGCATCAAGACAGAAGCAGCTTTGATTGGAGAACACAACACATCACCACTCCATTCTCCAATGATCTCCAGCGTGACATCACCGAAGTCGCAGATGTCAATGATTTAGAGCTATTGGTATGAACTCTACAGGACGTCTGGCTGGTTGCTATTTCTCAAATGATTGATTTGTTACAGTTTACTGTTTCACTCTGTTGCAGGAAAAAGCTGTAATTTCTGCTGTAGATGCACTATGTTACCCAGCCGTATTGTGAATACTGTGGTCTTTTCTGACAGTAGTGACTCGGGCGCATGATTGAACCATAGTTTTCTTGAAGTAGAGCTTTCCCGGGACCACTGCTGCCAAAAATCATGCACAGTGGAGACATTCCTTCCATGTCTTTCTGTAATATAGTGGAAAGAAAATCCACCTTTTTTAGCTGTATTACATTACCTGATTCAGACTCAGGGAGCTGTTGATAATGGCTTCTTCGTTGTCTTAAAGTCAATTTGGTCTAACATCAACTTATTACTTCAAATCTCAATGATAAATAACTCTCACAAACTTTATAGTGGGTATTTAAAGTATACTTGATTCATATCTTGATTCACAGGACACAACTAGTGCCACACATACACGCCCTACAAGAAATTTGAATCAGTCATCTTTCAGATGTATAAACATGCCTACCAAATTTCATCGATGTAGCACAAATCCTTCTTTGTGATGGGATTTTTATTTCCTTTTACTAATGAAATAAAATGAAGTTTTGTGATAAAAGATATTTCTAGTTCAAAGCAAACTATTTCAAGTTAGTTGAATTTAGGCTTAAATAGCAAGATAACGGTTAGTAAAACTGGTCCTGGCTGAAATCTGTGATACAAATGAGGAAAAAAAGACCACAATCCTGGATTCAACTTTCCTGTGATGGACAAATATGTATAACTTTCCTGATAACCATGATTTCAAATAGCATACTCTCCAGAGAATAAATGCTTCTAGCAAATCATTGTAATGAGTTTTGTACGAGTTATTAAAAGGCATCTGGTCTACTAAAATCTCTAGAAAATTATATCCAACTGTCAGAAATTAATCTGGAAAATTGGCACAAGGAGCAACTAAATTATCAGGGCTCTCTTTTGAAGAGAAGGCCGGGCAAGCTCAGGCAGCAATAGAGAAAAATTATTTTTGGTGAAAGTAAAAAAAGATTGGTTGTGAATTTTTGAAAGAAGGGAAAATTTCATTGTGAAATCGTTTTATTCCAAATGCGATAGGATAAGAACAGAACTGCCCCAAAGAGCTGAGATTTATGAAACTGTTATAAAATACTTACTGTATTTTTTGATGAGATATTATAACCTGAAATTAAAAAGAAAGCTACACAAAAATTAAAGGAAACTTACAAAGACGATATTGAATCTTTTAATTTTGATGATATGAATTGAAAGAAGAAATGGAAAGGAGGCAAAGATACAATGAAAACCCCCACTAGAAATTTATCAAGTTGCAAGAGAAATCCTAATGTAGAAATACTTTTGAAAATATTTTTAACAATACCAATATCGAATGCATCAGGTGAAAGATCTTTTTCAGTTTTAAAACGTGTTAAAAATTATTAAAGAGGTACTATGGGAGAAAAGACAAATTGAATAACATGGCCATATTATATACAGAACAAAATGTTTTAGAAAAAATAGATTGGTAAATTCATAAATTTTATTTTTACCTAAAAGAAATCAAGTTGTATAGCAAAACTGTAAACTTTCATTGAGATTTTTAGTTTTTTTTATATACAGTTAAGATTTTTTTTAGCCATTGAGTTTTATTATTAGAAACACATTTTATTTTGAAATGTATATAACCTCTAATTATAACTTCCCTAAAAAAGTTTCTATCATTTTAATAAGTCATGAGAAGTTAGTGAAGTATTTAGAAACTAGTTTGTTCACGAAAAGTGTATTATGGAACCTCTGAAAAAATTTTATGCTGTCAGGAAAAAGTTAATCATGTTTAGCAAATGCTCACAAACACTAGTACAGACTGAACATTTTTGCATCTTTAAATTTAATGGTTGTGTTTCATTGCACAGATTAAAACACCATTTTTGTTAACCTAGTGCTTCTCAAACTTTCAATATTTTTCAACCCAGTTTTCAAAAATAATTTTCATCGTGCCCCTCCCCTCTATAACAACAATATATAAATTGCAATAATAATGAACTTTGACCCTAAAGCTTACAATACAACTTTGATTATAAACCGTACTGTTGGAAAACCCACTTATATAATTTAGATCTCATTTCCCTTCTATAATTTAGATAAACACACAAGTTGAGTGAGAGCTTTTTATTTGCACATTCATTACAGATGAATATGTAAATTTACAGTAGCAATGCCATATTTGTAAATGACATTGCATTGCTGAGATCATTTGTGAACTTCACATGGTACACGTTTGACATTTAATTTTTTTGTTGTATATTTACTTGTTTTCTTTTTTGAGGTTAATTGTATGATTGTGTAAATTTTTTTTAAAAACTGTTTAAATAAAAAAAATTTGTACTTTTTTTTGTTTTATCAATGCTGAACTTTTAAAGTGGATTATAGCTATGATGTTTATGGGCCCATTCAATCACAATCAGCATTGATGGGTTCTATTTTAAAAGTATCTTAGCGACACACAGTGGGCAGTTTTCATGATCTGACGAATGGAAACCCCCAAAAGGAAATTGCCTGGCACTCCTCTCCCCACAATTTATGATCCACTAGAGTTCCCTAACCATGTGGTAAGTTTTCGTCAGTATGCAAATGGAAATGTTCAACAATCATCGATTTAGATCAGGGTTATTCTTGCTACAATATTATTTGTTTAAAAAAACGCATGTTACACTGAAGGTTCAGTTAAAAAATTAGGAAACATATGCTTTTATATACCTTGATATAAATGTTTGTATCAAGTTTATAATATTTTTGATATTGATTCAGTAAAACCTTTTTTTGTGCGGTAGATAGGGATGCATAAAACGAAACTCAAAAAAAAAAAAAGAATTGCAAACATTTTTTAAATACTTACATATAACTAACACCTTTTTGACATACTACAAAAAATGGGAAAAGGGACTGCAGAAAAAACATCGTAAAAATATGTCAATTATTTACAAAATTTATGAGAAAGTAATTCCAAGCAAAGTAAATAATTAAATTACACATTGAAACATTTCAAAATCATTTAATTTCATATTGTATGCATGGTGAAGTTTTCAAAATGCACATGCATAAATCACTGCCACTCATCGTAATCCAAAGTGTGAATCTTCATGTGATGAATTAGCTCACAATCGCTTTCATCACTTTAAGATACAATTTCACTTGATTTATTTTTTGGCACAATAAAGTAAGTGATAAACTTTTACGAACACTGTCGGTCGGTTAGTTGCTTGTAAGCGTCACGATAACCAAATATGCATGATCAAAGCTGTTTTTGGAATTTCAAATTCCATTAAGATTAGGTATCTTTTTTAAGAAAATGCTTTCCCCATTTGTAGGAAAGCTGGATCCCTCCATGTATTTTATCCGCTTGCAAAGAATCTGGGGCTTTATGTCCATCTTCATAATCTATCAAGTTATTGATAATATCACTGTCATTGAAAATTTCATCTTCAATCAAGCGAATGCTGCTAGCATGTTGAGAGAAAACAATTGAACTTGCATTGTCAAGAGATTGTTAATAACAGATGAACAGTGCCCCTTGAAGTGTATATAAATGTATTGATAGAAAACATTGCAGGGAGGCACCAAAGCTGTTGAAATTCATATATCGCATAAAAAAAGATAGCACAAAAACAGGGTATACTGTACGTTTACTACATTTTTATACATTACTAATAACTCACATACTAATCTACCATTGAATTTTTCTTAAAGGGTTGCTTACCTGTGGAATAAAGTGATGAAACCTATGCATTGAACTCTGCCTGACGGACATTTTCCTATCTGGTAGATGCCAATAGATACATGCCATAGTTGCAGCTGCTCCAAAAATCCATTTTTAGGGGCTATCTTCTGTGCAAAAACCGTGAGTTGACTGTGGGGATTTTTGTAGCAGGACATAACTCCTAAACCAAGGTGATCTTTAGGTAAATTTTGAAAAAATTGTTTTTCAGCTTGTGTGTCATGTGTAAATGTTTCATTATAAAAAGTTGAACACTTGCACAATATGTGTAGTTCCTAGAATTGCAGTTTTCAAATAGTATAATAAAGTAATTTGAAATAATTAATAATGTAAAAAATTCATCAATATATTTTACTAAATATCTAGATAGGTATCATTGTAAATATATATTTGTGACACTATGACTTATTTCGACAATCATCATGTGCTATCTCTTCGTAAGATGGCAACGACAAAATTTGCCATAACTGCGTGCTGAGATCCCGAAATCATGGACTTGGTGAAAGATAATGAATGCACCTCGTTCATTTTTCCAAGTAAAGTAAAGCGTATTTCTTTTCTGGAGAGGTCATGGACTTGGGAAAGAAAGCTGCGGAGGAAAGCTGAAGGACTATTTAATTAAAGGCCAGCCTATGGAAGTGAGTCACTTTCGTCTCCATCCAGATCGTTTTTTGCTTGATTCCCATGCAGAACATAATATTCTGCTCTATTCAAGGTGTGAAGAACTCATTGAAGAAAGGATATCCTCATTGCCAACGATTTTTCAACCTGAATTGTTAGATGTGATTCAATCAGTCAGCAAGTGGATCAAGTACCATTCTCAATTTTTGTGAAATTCCTCAGAAACTGCTCATTGTGTGGGATATGATTTTTAATGGAATTCGCTTGGGAAAATTGATCCAGTGAGAACTGCTAGTGCGTTAATAAGATAAGAGAGGTTACATATCGATGAATGCTACATTTTAGCTCTACATTACGATTTGATTGATAAGATTCTGATAGAAGTAAATCTTCTACTTGAAATTAAACAGAAATATCCAAATTTAACTTGGAGAAGGTATAGACAGGATATTTGGAAAGAATTTTTTGGAGAATTTTCTTTCACTATTTCAAAGGAAGAAAACCTGTTTACAGTAGAGCATAGAATGATATGGCTGAACACTGTACCGTCTAAGGAATTCATAGCGTACAATGAATTTCGATTATTTCTGTCACGTATGATCGATGATTTGAAAAAACAAGCTTTTAAAAATTGTGCTTATAAAGTTTTACAGCTGTATTTCTTAGACTGGCCCTTACAGAGCGAGTTCCTTAAAGTTGCAGAACAATTGTTGCCGTATTTCATTGGAATTACACTTTTTAATGGCCAAAACGAATTTCTTGGCTTGTTAAAAAAAAATTTTATTTGAAAGAATTATGCTAAGCCGGAAAGATTTTAACTATATTAACCTCTTGAAGGAATTGTAGTCTATCAGCCCATTTCAGTTAAAAGAATCTATTAAGAAACATCCTTTTTATGAACCTCTCATGTTCACAATAAACTGCCCCGTATGAGAGAATTTTCCGATTGAGGAACTTATCCAATGGTTCAGACAGTACAATGATTATTTAAGTTTTGGGTATTCTGGGATTAAGTGTTGTTTTTTCATATTATTTAGACCACGGCATAATGCTATGCTTATTATTGACTTTAATGCTTTTCAATTTTGTTTTGGATACCCGTTCATTACTCTGTTTTGTATTCGTTATGAGAAAAGAAAATATGCGCAAATCAATGGCACTGGAGATGAGTGTGCAGGGGGCCCTTCTTCTGAAAGGGACAAAAGACAGAAATAAAAACCCTTAACAATTAGTTCGAGTAGGGATTCCCTTTCATCCCAATCGTCTAACGCATGTACTATGAACTTAAAAGTGGCCAGTTCAAATCATTCTAGCCCAAGCACCATGTGTCAACCTCCCCTCAATCAACAACTTCCTCAAAAGTGTTGACCCAGGGATTGAACAGTAGATGGCATCCCAGCCTAGTGCTACTGGTTAATTAGTATTCATTCCATGAAGAGTCCGTAATATTCCCAATAAATCACGGCTGGTGATTCAAATAGTGCATGCATCAACCATACTCACCATCTCAACAAAAGACTACCCACAACGTCAACGAAAAAACATTCCAGTGATACTGAAACCTACTGGAAATATATAAAAATTACAATATTGGCAGGAAAGTCAACCTTCTCTAAGTATCGCCTAGAAAGTCGAAATCAACAGCACAAAAACAACTTCTGAAGGGGGTATGCAGCGTAAAGCATCTACTGCAAGTCCTGAAGAACAAAAGACTGGAATGAAAACATTCAACGACTGGCCCGAATGGGGATTCCTTTTCATCTTAATGGTCTTAGGCAGGCCAGGCGTAGCTAAGGACCAGTACATTGGTGGTGTTAGTAAATACCTCTGGCAAAGTTAACAACTAGTTGCAGAAAGTGAATGATGTTAAACTACGTAATTCATTTCATTTTCCTTTTGATATTGATGTATATGAATAAACATTTCTCGGAACAAGTTTCTTTTATTGAACTGTTTTACTCAGATTTTTAGCTCTGCAACCCACCTTTGATAAGACCACTCTTAAAAAGTACCTTATCTACCAATAAGTTTTTGGACACTCGTGCAAGTGAAGATATCTGCAGTCCTGATCTACGTTGCGACTTCTGTAACTAAATATCGTATAGGCGGTATTAGCATTACTCACATGCATGATGCCACGAAATTCAGAGCTGTCTTACTTCGATGTGGCTTAATTGTCGGATATCATAGAAATTACGTATCCTTAAGGGATATATCTAGTGAGTTAAACATTCCAAAATCGATGGTTGGCTTTTATGACTAAAAAGGGGAAGGTGAGTGAGTGATGATTGTTGGAATGTGCTTCGATCCTACAGACCCACGAAAGTAAGAGATAGAGACCAACAAATACTGTCCAAAGAAATTCTAAAACCCACACAAAATCGATGGCTTATATACTCCAGATCCAACAAGTATCTGGGACTGTTGTTTCGATAAATACCATCATTAGGAAGCACATTTTCTTGATTTTAGTAGCTGTGATGATGTTCATAAGCCTTTGATTACAAAATCCAACTGCATTGCTCAGTTCAGGTGTTGTAATTTACTTTGAAATTGGACCGTGGATGAGTGGAAACAGGTTCTATGGGAAAGGTTGAATCAAGGTTCAATCTCTATCAGTCGGATGACAGAGTTTGGTTTAGCGTGTGCCTGGAGAATGCATTGTGCCTACAGTAACGTTTGGCGGAGATGGAATTATGGTCTGATAATGTTTCGCATGATAAGGAGAGGGATCCTTGATCCTAATTCATGATAAGTCCTATTGCGCTGTTCTAGACAGCAATATGCTTCATACGCTAGGACAATTTTACAGGTTGGATCATTGTCACTTCTAAGATGACAATGCCTCTTGCCATGTTGCAAGGTCCACCATGGTGTAGTATAAAGACAAAGGGGTGAACTGACTCGACTGTCCTGCTCAAAGTCCAGATTTGAATCCAATAAACCTCTAAGACAATTTGGTCACCAAATTAAGGGGTGCACCTCTTCCCTTTCGCCCATCTGGTATAGTGGTTAGCAATGCTGACTGCTGTGCCATATAGCCTGGGTTTGAATCCTGGAGAAGGCATGGTTGTTTGTAAAATGCATAATGCATATGCTGCATGGGGGCACACTAAGTAACCATCGAGCCGTTAGACCTCTCGTGAGGTTGGTGGAAGGGGAAAAGAGGTGGGAGGCTTCTGACTACCCCCAGGGTTACCTCCCTCAAAATTAGGGTGGAAAAAAATACGGGCCAAATTGTTCTGTCACCTGTATGATGCTCAAAGCAACGACTAACGTCAGACGTCACTTAACCCTCTGTCACGATGCCGATCAGGTGGCATTAGTAACAGGGGTGCAGCAATCGTCCAAAATCATTGAAAGAACTCGCAAGTCTTCTCCAAGCCAAGTGGAAGAAAACACCACTGTCCATTATCTAAACCAGAGGTTCCCAAACCTTTTTATCTCATAAGCCCCCTTGCCATACTTTAGGTTAGGGGTAGACCCCTGCTTATGTAATAATGAAATTTTGCAGATTTATCAACTTCAATGTACACAGCTGCTTACTTTAAAATATTTTAATTTTTAACTGTAGTGAAGTATAGAGTTTAAAACTTAAGAAACACATATTAATTAGTTTAAAATTTAAGTGATACATAAAGTAAAACTGATTAACAAACAAATGTTTATAATGATAGGTATGAATCTGATGCTTCAAAATAAATTTTCAACATCTGTCATCAACCTTATCTGGTTGAACCCTAAATTTCCTCAGTTAGTAGTGCCCAGCGAATAATTGCATTGAAACTCCTTCTTACTAAGAAAAGCAGTTAAATTTTTCACAACACTCCATAATTCGAGATATATAACAGGTATGTCTTTTTAAAGCCGAAATTGCTGAAATCAGTTTCTAAACTTTACTTTCAGATCTTCGTTACAGCATATTTCGATCAGTTAATCTTGTAATATGACATTAATATTTTTTTTTGACCATATGAATTCATTGCACTCTATGGTAATTACTAAGTAAATGCATTATCAAACCTAGTTTCATAATCTGAATAAAGGGAATTTAAATGTTGAACGTAGGTCGAAATATCATTTTCCTGGCAAATTTTCTGTGACCAATTGAAAAACTAGGAAAATTCGCGACGTCCAATATTATACTCCTTGGCTTGATTCTGGCAAAAAACGGTGAAATGTTGGTCTTTGTTTAAAAAAAATTATGCTGTCACCCTTTAGCTGTTAATTAACTTCATTAAATTTAATAAATAAATCTGTTAAATAGGTAAAATCTGGTTTCCATTTGATTAAATTCTCTTTTACGAAGTCACGATTTGGTTTAATGAGAAACACTGTTGTAGACCCCATTTACACTTCTTAGACCCCCCAAAAAAATTACTTTTTTACTGTTGTGGACCCCTTACAAGTCGTCATAGACCACTTTAGGAATCACTGATCTAAACACTTGAGGAAAGCATGTCTCGGAGAGTTAAGGCTGTAATTGCCTAAGGTGGAGGCTCTGCCAACTGTTAAATATTAATGTATTTTGTTACTCTTTTATCACTGATATCCAAAAAATACTTAATGGTAGATAGTGTGTATTTGCTTCAAAGTGTCAGTAAAATATGCTGTAATTTTAGAATAGTAAATTCATTCTTTTAAAAAAATTTTGTTATATATGTATTTCCTGGGACCATAAGACATTTGGCTTACATATAATAGGTGATTAAATGTAGGAATTCCAAATCATTTAGCTAAACTCAAGTTCAACATATTTTCTAATAATTTATACAGAATTATATAATATATATAATCCAATATAAAATAATTTTTTCAATATATAATCATATACATATACATATATATAAATTTATACATATATATACATATACACAAATACATAAACAAAAATATAAAAATAGACATATAGTTATATACCTAAGATAACTAAAAGTAGGAAGGAGGCACATAGTATAAAGACAAATTCCTGGCCTTAGGAACCATGATTGCAGGTTTAAACAAGTTTTGCGGCGCCAACCTTCACCTGTAATTTGTCATACTATGTACCAAGAGGAAAGGAAAGAGTTATATATGTAGAATTTAAATATTAAAAAATCATTAAACTAAATAACATATGAACATAAACACAACCTACTAAATCGAAGTTAAATCGATGGCCAAGAGTGCAGTAACGAGTTCCCGCCAAATAAGGAGAGCAGAACCTCATAAAGTTAATTGCGGTACGGTATAAGAAACAATTAATTGCGATACGATATATGATAATAATAAATATATATATATATATACTTTTAAAAAAATCATAAAAATAAAAATCATAAAATTAGCGTAAAATATAAAAAAACTCAAAATATATATATATATATTAAAATTTTTTTAAAAATAAGCATGTGGCGCCATCTCTATAATAATTGTAGGATAAATTAGATATTGTCTAAATTTAAAAAAAACATTACAAAACATAATAACAGTAAATAATTACAGTAATACAAATTGTATCATAAAAAACCATTATAAATATAATTACAAAGAAAGTTAGCAGGGTATCCATGTTCAATACAGTGATTAAAATTTTTTTTAAGATTTAAAAAAATATTAGCTTTATCGGTAACTAATACATTATTGCGATAAATATAGTTAAAAATAATATTTCTATATATAGATATTGATAAATTAGAATTCCAGAAAGGCACTTTGATGATATTAAAATTAAAGGCATCTCTTTTATCATAAATATTACTATGTAGTTTCAAATCCTTAATATATATGATACATCTAGGTAATTTCTTTTGATTGGATTATTATTAATTTTGACTAAGTTTAAAGTAGGACGGATAAAAATTAATAATAGGATTTAAATTATCATTTTTACCAAAAATAATTAAATCATCAATATATCTAAAAATGTAGTAGTCATTATTAATAACATAATTATATTCATAAAAATGTAAATAAAGATTAGCCAAACTATTACTAGCTGGACCCCCTTGTGGGAGTCCTTTCTCTTGTTTATATAAAGAACCATTAAAAAAAATTGATGTAATTTTCTTTTAAGACAATCTATGAGAGTTTTAAATTTGTTAAAATTAATATTAAGGTTATACATACTGTGGTTTTCTAAAATTACTTTAATAATATCATATAAATCAATGGAATTGAAAAGATCTTCAAAGTCATAACTATGAACTGAATAGATATTTCTATTATTAAAAAAAATCTATAATCTCTTTACTATTTTTAATTATAGCTTTATTACATTGCTGATTAATTTTTGTATAATATTATGAAGTAATTTACCTGCAGTAGTAATATATGTTCTAAAACCATTTGTCACAGTTCTAAATTTAACCGGACTTTAAAAAAATATATGGATACTTAATTTTAGGAATACAATAACCTAATTTTTTATAAATAGCAATAATACGATTACTAATTTCATTATGTGACAAATCTAATTTTTTAAAAGAACCATTATTAAGAAAGTGATCAAAGAATATTATAATAAAAATACTTACAAATCACAGCATAGTTACCAGGTACTTTATCAATGTAAACTATGATAAAATTCTTTTGTAAATCATATATTTTCTGTTTTATATCTTTAAAAGGAGTTTCATATTGAGAATGGTAGCTAAAATTCATAAGGTCTTTTAATATATATATATATAAAAACTCTACTTTTAATCAACTAAATATTATTTGTTTAAAAAAAATGCTTTTTACTCAGAAGGCTCAGTTTAGAATTTAGAAAATATATGCTTATATATACCCTTGATATAAACGCTTGTATCAAAAGTTTATAATATTTGTGATATTAATACAGTAAAACCTTTTTTTGTGCGGTAGATAGGGAAGCATGGAAAAGAAACACATGAAAAAATATACGAACATTTCATAAATACTTACATATAACTAACATTTTTGTCAACATATTACAAAAAAAATTATACAGTGGAGAAAGAAAAAAACATTGGAAAATATGTCAATTATTTACAAAATTTATGAGAAAGTACTCCCAAACAAAATAAATAAATTCCATATGGAAACATTTTAAAAATATTTAACTTTTCATTGTATACATGGAGAAATTTTCAAAATTATCTTACATATTTTACTTCTACTCATCGTAATCCGAAGTGCTCATCTTTGTGTAATGAATTAGTTCAATACCACTTTCGTCATTTCAAAATACAATTTCAATTGATTCATTTTTTGGCACCATTAAGTAAGTGATAAGTTTTTGTGACGACTGTTTGTTGGTCTGCTGCTTGTGAATGTCACAATAACCAGATACGCATGATCGAAGCTCTTTTTGGAATTTCAAACTCCTTTCGGAATTGGTATCTATTTTAAGAAAATACTTTTCCGATTTGTTGGAAAGCTAGATCCCTGCTTATATTTTATTCAATAAAGCTATTTCAAACATCCTTCAGAATATTATGCCCCACCCCTAACACATTTTTACATTAAAATATTATTAAATAAAGAAAAAAGTTTTCAAATTTCTACAATAGAATAAAATAATACATGCAAACTTAAATTTATTACTTATGCAATAGTAGCAGAGTTAAAATACAGCCTGTGCACACTCGGTGACAAGAGTTAGTTTAGATAATGAAAAAGAATCTTATGAAACCAAAAATGTAAGCTCCATATATCGGCATAAAAACAAAATCATGTTAACTCCAAATATGTCATTATCTTCACCACATCTGAAATCAGTTTCTTAAATAGAAAATTTAAATGATATAATCACTAATGAAATAAAAACATTGAAATCCACACTGTTTAAATAATTTTTTTGTCAGAAATTGCAGCAACCATCGCGCTCGAATGTTGATACATGATTCAAGAAAATTTAACCTGCTGAATCCTGCGAGAACGAGATTTATGAAGGGCGGATTTGATTGGTGTGAAGGCTTATAGGCTTATTATAGACTTAATTGAGTGATAAATTACGAAGCTGAATATTGGTCAGTTAGATTCACTGTGGTTCAGGTTGATAGTGACTGATTAGGATTCGTTTGGTGTGAAGGGAGCCTAAGGCAACACGAGGGTTATTTGTGATGGCCTCATCGTTTCAATCTTTAGAACAACATACTTGTGTGAACAAACCTTTCCAAGAACGAAGTATGTGCAAATCAATCTGAGAACAAACTTTAATCTAAGATCACTGTTGATGTTAGAGACATTAAATCTGAAGCCAGAAATATCTGCTATTTTGGCATCCCTGAAAGAATTTAACCATTTCCATTAATATAGGAGTTCATGTGATGTGCGTCAATGTATTATTGAATAAAATAACATATATGAATAATTGAAAACATCTGTTTTGATTCTTTTTTTATTTGGGCCTCTTGTATGTAGTCGACTCTCTGGCTAATAAATTTGGAGGTTTCTAGTTTAAAACTGAAATGGAATATTAGAATTTGTCTTGATATTCAGCTCAGTCTTTAATTTTGTTTTTAAGGATTTTGATGACTTAGGAGCAAGGAATGGGAGCACCCTCCTCAATACCCTTAATAATTACGACCTTATCATAAAAACCTTCAATACCATTTGAATAATTATTATGGGCCTTAAACTAAGCATTCGACATGAGCATTAAAGCATTTCGACATCAGAAGCATTCGTGAAAAGTAGTTTATTTTTTATGAAATTAAGTTACACAGATTTTGAGTCTTTCAAGGGAAATAAATTAATGATAAACTATCAGCGTAAGTACACTGATGGATATAAAAATGGCAACACAGAGAAGGAGTTGTGCTATATCAACGAAATTTTGTATGCGTGTTTATATATCTGAAGGATGACGTTGATTTAAATTTCACGTTAGGCGCTTAAGTATGGTGTTTGTGGCGCAAATTTCAATCTGAGACTCGGATGTACTTAAAATATGCACTCTAAAGTTTGAAATCATTATTTATCTTTGTGATTTGACGTAGTGAGTTTATATCAATCATGAATGCCTTTAAGAAGAGGAATCAAAAAAGGTTTCCTGAGGTTGAACGAGGTCATTTAATAGAGCTAAGAAAAGGTGAATAATATTTCGGCGATGTTGCAGAAAGATTTTGTAGGAATCTATCCATTGTGTAGGATTGTTGTCAGCAGCGGTCTTAGGAAGGCACTATCTCAAGAAAAATAAAGTTCAACCACTGACAAAGAAGAATTTCGTATTCATAGAATGACTATGGAGTGTTGTAGTGAATGGAATAAATAATTGTTTTTGTTGGCACCACATAGTGAACTGCATCGAATCGATTGTTTGAGGAATATCACTGAGCCATACCAAAGATATCTAGAAGAGAATAAGCCGTGACAGTACGCTATTAAAAAGCAGTCACATGACCAAAGGAGGGAATAAAGATATGGCGGGAGAAAAGCGATTACTTTTACACTTCCATCTTGTATGCTTACAAAGTTCGTAGCTTATCCCACGTGTATTTATATTTACTACTCAGGATAAATTGACTGGATTTTCTGCAAAAAGAATTACTCAGGATTTCTTTATTAACCATAAAGAAAAAGGTACGATATTTATATTATTGTATAACTTTAGTCATTGAATTTTTTTTTTGAGTCTTGAGGACACGATATAATAAATTGATGCATATATGCCAACATTTTTAATTGTTTGTAAATTAAGATTGTTCGTGAGTGTCACGAGTTTAAATAATTTGACGGACCAAGTCTTTCCGACTATAATTTTAATAAAAACAAACAGGTAACATAAATTATTGTGGGTTTCGATGTAAAGCAGTTATTACCCACGTCAGCAATACCGAAATCCTTCAGCTTTTCCGAATATACCATCCGGCTGGCAGGTGGCGCGCGCAGGCATCTTCACGGATGCGTCATACTCACAGTCGTCAACATCCCGCCCGGTCTTGCTATGTCCACGTGCAAGAACTTAATTTGTATCTTAACATAAAATAAGTAATAAATTTTAAACATGAATTAATACTAATAAATATTAAGTGAATATACAATTGAATATGAACATCAAATTTCAGCAGAGAATTAGCTTAAGTTCTCAAATAATAAAATACGTAATACAAAGAAAATTGTAATATATAGTAAGTAATTTGATACATCAGACAAGAATACCATTAATTCTAACAATAAATTCCAAATTAATAATATCATAGATAGCCATACACATTTAATTTTCAATAGGCAGTATACTCAGCCTATTGATAGACTTTTTATAAATACCTTTTCTAGTTTTAATGTCTACAACTCTTAACTTTCTTATCCTTCCCCATGTATATTTTAACAACACGTCCCAATAACCATTTACACAAGGAGGAAGATTTTCTTCTCTAATTAAAACCATATCTCCCAATTTGAGATTTTCTTTATTAACAATCCATTTCTTTCGTTGTTGCAGACTATTTAAATATGAAAGACTCCACCTTTTTCAGATCGTTTGAACTGATTTAGTTATTCTTTGCCACACATTTAAATTATTTGATTCACATTGCAACAGAGACGTGATCGGTCTCCCGATTAAAAAGTAAGCTGAGGTTAAAACCTCCACATCATCTACGTCGGATGAAAGTGGTGTAAGAGGTTGAGAGTTCAAAATCGCTTCAATTTGCGTTATTAAAGTCAATAATTCTTCATAACTAAATTTTGAGTTTCCTGCAACACGTTTAAAATGATATTTTAAAGATTTTATATTAGCCTCCCATTGACCTCCCCAGTTTGGACTTCTAGGGGGAATAAATGACCATTCAATGTCTTCTGCGAAAAATGCAAATAAAGACTCTTCTCTATCTCTTTCTAATTTAGACAAAGCTTTCATTTCTCGATTAGCGCCTATCATGTTAGTACCATTATCCGAAATTATTTTATGACATTTACCCCTTCTTGAAATAAATCTTTTCAATGCAGCAATTAAAACTTGTTAAGTTAAGTAGCTGATTATCTCTTAACTGATTGGCCTTTGTTACAAGGCAAATAAATATACAAACAAACTTTAATTTCAGGACCTTTCCTCTGATATTTATTTTTGATAAAGAAGGGTCCACACAAATCAATTCTTGTTGAATTAAAGACTTATCAGGAGTTATTCTTTCTTTTGGCAAATCTGCCCATTTTTTGAGAACAAATTTTAGGGTTAAATTTAAAGCAAATTACATAGTTATGCTCAACTTTTCTGCAAATATTTCGTCCGTGAATTGGCCAATATTTAAGACTAATATGATAAAGTAAATGTTGGGGCCCAAGATGAAAATACTTTTCATGGTAGTTTTAACAATAGTTTGTTAGTTTACTTTTCGCAGGAAGCAATATAGGATGCTTACTCGAGTAAGGAAGTTGAGAGTGTTTTAGTCTTCCACCTACTCGAAGGATTCCCTTATCTAAAAATGAGGATAAATTTAAAATCTTAATTTTTTTACAAATGTCATCACCATTTTGCATAGCTCTTCTTTCCGTATAGAATGAGCCAAGTTGTACTTGTTTCATTAAATAAATTTCTGCTTCCTCCATCTCATCTGAAGTAAGAGGTTCCCCTTTTCTTGTTAGTTGGATTTCTAATGTTAAATAGAAACCTGTAAAGAAAACTTAACACTCGAACGGTAGTTAGAAATCTATTACTACGAGAAAGTAAATGATCAAAAAATGTTTGATTAAAATTTAAAGTCAATACAATATTTTTTTAGAGTCCTTTGATTTTTTAGTCCAGGCAAATAATCTACTTCATTCAGTTCCGGGCACTCAGAGACAGTTTCTGGGAGTTCGTCAGTTCTTAGGAAGGCTGGACCATTCCACCACTTGTTGTTGGAAATAAGTGTATCAACACTAAGTCCCCTAGACAAGAAATCTGAGGGACTGTCTTGTCCTGAGCAATGAAACCAAGAATCAGGACCATTTAACTTGGAGATCTCCTGCACTCTGTTAGCCACATTGTTTTCATCTCTTAGAAGAGCCTTTAATCCAGAATAGGACTATTTTGGAGTCTGTCCAGTGGAACATTACACTCCTTTTTCTTGTGGACGATTTCTTGCACCCTTGAACTCGATCGAGCTGCTACTAAAGCTCCCAGGAGCTCAACTCGAGGCAAAGTAACTGCTTTCAGGGGTGCCACCCTCGTTTTTGAAGTGATGAGATTTACGTGCACTTCATTTTGTTTTCTTACATTCACGTAAACTGTTGCTCCATAAGTGAGTTTAGAGGCACCGCAGAATATGTGAATTTCAATGAGATCCCCTATCTCACATCATTCGTTGAATCAAGAACTAACTTTGGAATTCTAAGAGGATCTAATAGGGGTAGTTCTTTACACCAGATCAACCACTTTTCCTTTAACTTTGGGGGTAAAATTTCATCCCAAGTTATTTTTTTTATCCAAAGTTCCTGAATGAGACATTTTATTCTTATAGTAAAAGGTGAGAGCAATTCCAGTGGATCAAATATCTTCCCTATTGTTTGTAACAGAAATCTTTTAGTATTTTCGTTTGTCGAAACGAATTCGAGCAAACCTTTAGTATCCAATGTCAGACAGTCATCTAGAGTTTGCCAAGCCATGTCTAACACTTTTGTTTTGTTTGTTCCTAAGCTGATGGATGCATTCATAGGATATGTGTCTAAACCTTCTGCCGTCCACAGAGCCATTAAAGGGGTATCATTGCTGATCCATTTTCTCATCTCCATTCCTGCTTCTTTCATAATGTTCTTAGCGTGGCGAGACATTAAAAGAGCTTCTCGAGTATCCTGTCCCGTAATCCAATCATCCACATACATGAAAGAATCTAAATGTTGTGCAGTTATGGGATGAATTTCGTTATATTTCTTAATGTGATATTTGATTGTTGCTGCTGGTAGAAATGGACTAGAATTAACTCCAAATATATATATCACCCTGTTTAATCTATAAACTTGCAAAGCCAGCTTTCCCCCAATACGTGGATTACTATCTGTCCATAAAAACCGTTCAAATCTTTATGTTTATCCGCTAAGCAAATTTGAATAAAAGCATGGCAAATATCCGATAATATTGCAACTCGGTTTAGCCTGAAATTAATTAAAACATCTAAAAGATTAGGATTCAAATTAGGTCCAGGCCACAAGCAATCATTTAGTGATAGTTCGTTAGCTTGGTGTGAAGCTGCATCAAAAACAATATGAGTAGAAGTAGTAACACGACCCTCCTTTTTTATCGCTTGGTGTGGTAAGTAATACATTGGTTTGTGTACATTAATTTGATATTTCTTTGACTTTTTCTATTATTCCTTGATACAAATAATATTGAATCGTTTTTTTGTATTGAGTGTAAAGTGTTTTATCCCTTCGTAACCTTCGCCATAAACTCTGGAAACGTTTTGCCACAGAAAAGTTATTCGACAATTCGTTCCAATGTTTACGAAAAGGTAATTCAACCACATACCGATTATTATTATATTGTACAGTTTCTTTAAAACTATTCATAGCTTGGTCATCTTTCCGATAGCAAGGGTCATCTATTATGTCAAGGGATTCGAGCTCAAAAAACAGCTTTAATGTATCCTCAACAGAATCATTATCTTTAAGAGGACGGTGGATCTTTGAAATTAATTTCTTAAATTGTTAGCTTAATTAGCTGGAATTGGAATCAATATAGTATGATCTACATACTTCACAATTTAAATATATATTTTTTTTAAAAAAAATGATAGTTTGATTTTTTTAAAAAAATTTAATGTTTTAAACTTTTTTAAAAATGCTCCTTGCGCATCAATTTTTAAGATAAGTACATAATTTTTGTTTTATATATATATGAACTATAACTAAATATATCTGTGCACGAATTTTAAATTCACAAAATAAAATTTGATGAAAAAAAGAAATTTTCTTTACTATATGAAATATTTTACCAATTATCACATATTCAAGGTATTCAAAACAACGTAAAATATGATCCGTTAAATTTTTTTGAAAACTAATGCACAAATTTGTGAATTACATTATCTTTCATAACTTGTTGAAATTTCTAAGAGATACGACATATGAAACGCATGAGGAGCATTTTACGTATTAAGGAAAAGAGAAAATTTATGAACTCAGAAAACTGCATTTTAAACATTTATTTGAGTAAAATAAAAAAAATAAAGCAAAATTTTACATACTTACATTACTTACCTTTTACATTACTTACCTTTACATGAAAATCAAACATATAAAAGATTATTATAGCAAAAATCTAAATAAATATTTAAATAATTTATTATATTTAGTTATATATTCATTAATTCAAGTAACGCGCATCCGCAAAGCTGATACTTATACAAAAAAAATATAGCATGGCAAAACATTCACTTAAAATTGACCAGCACAATATGACAATCCTTCAGATTTTATGTTTTTGTTTTCTATTTTATTTGAGATTTTACGCTTCATAGTTCCTTTATCTTTTGCTATTTGAAAAGTTTTACTTCTGCTTTGCTTTAATCGACGCTCATCTCTTACTCCACTGATTTGCATCGAGGGTTATGAAGCATTCTGATGTACATGTTTCAAGGTAAACAGGGATCCAAAATTGAACTCACTAGCAGCTGTTACAACAGATATTTCCAGTCTTTTCTTTGATTGGAAACTTTCTTTTGGGCAGTGACTCCAGATAACACTGTGCCCACTTTCATTTACAGTTTGACTCTACCTGAAGTACACCGAGACAATAACCTCGTTGTTTGCTAATCGCTGATACACAGGGAGAATCTTTGCAACAACCTCCTCAGTTAATTTTGTCTTCATAACTGAATGACTTTCAGGGGGTTCTCCATTTGCTAAAGCTCTTTTGAAAAAACACCAAGAAAGTTTTCCATTAGGACATTTGTTGTGTTTTGGTTTGGCGTCTGTGGAGGAAGAATGATAAAGTGTGGCGTAAATAGCACTTTTCAATTTTCCGACATCATTGCAATTATTTTTAATGGCCTTTCTGTAAAAATTAGTTAGCTTAACTATTGTGGTTTCTTTTAAGGTACCAACCTTTTTGCCACCAATGCAAATACCTTTGCTTCGCCACTCTTTTACTTTGCTGCGTAAACCAGTTCCTAGGCACTTGGAGATATGGTTGACACATTCCTCCTTTTTTATCGGTTTACCTTTTCCATAGATGTTCAACGACATCAGATGTTGGAATGTTTTTGAATCTCCATCCGACAATATGCAAGTATAACACATACTACACTCCTTGATGGATCTTTGCCACAAAATTGCAGCAACTTCCATTTTCATACTAGATGAGGAACCTGTATGATTTATTTGACATTCAGATTTGTGATCTTCATACCAAATTGCGAAATTTGCACTATCGCCCGAAAGGTCTCTTACTGCGGCAGTACACTCTGTACAATATATTGATAGAATTTCATAATCTATAACTAAACCTGTCAATAAATCAATAACAACTCCTATCCTGTACAGTGATTTATAGCCCCGCTTTTGCCAAGATCCATCAAATGACACAGTAATGTCTAAAACACCTGTTTCCTTCTTCTCTTCATCATTTAAATCAAGATGTTGCTTCCTTACTATATTTCTCGTTACTTCAAGGATCTGATGTTTTATCTCACTATTTTTTTCGGACAAAATTTTAATGTGCTTCGAAAAAGATTTTTTATCCATTGCATTCATACCAGTCACTAATGCAAATAGTTCCAATCCCGCGTGACCTTTCCCAAGTCTTAAAAAAGACGAAACCATTTTTTTGCTAATGTGAAAAAATTTTTTTCTTTTACCTGAGCACTGGAAAATGAGGAATTTAACACTGCCCCACAACTAGAGCAAACCAACTCTAATTTTGATGCCATACCCAACTGCATTTTTATGATATTTAAATCATTCATGGGGCATTTAGGCATTAGGGCACTTTACAGTCGACAGTAAATTCTTCCATATGTTTGTATCAACTAATACATAAGTTGTATCATCTTGTTCATTTGCCAAATGTTCTACAAAAGTGTGTGACAGAAGAGACAGTTTCCTTCTGTTGCTGCATTCAGTTCACTAGAATTTAATGTGCAAGTATTTACTTTTGCATTATTTTCATAATTAGAGGATGCATGACCACTTACATTAGGGTCATTGTCATGAAAACTTGGATGCTCCAGTTCTAATTGTCCTGAGGCCCATCTCTTCTTTGCTTTTAAGCAAAGCCTGCATTTTACGTTTTGATGGCCTTGCTTTTGGCGCATGATATCGAGAACTAATTCTGTGTGCATTATACAAGTACTAAATTAATTTATCAAGAAAATTGTAGTCGTGTGTTCAATCCAAAAAAAGGAAAACTTCGAAAGAAAAATTACGTCCGAAACGCGAATAAATTTGCTGTGTTATAACAGCTATGAAACAAGCGCGCTAACACAATGTAAACAAACAATGCACAAGTAGAAGTTGAAGTTTCTATCGGCATCCTTCATAAAATGTGTGATGAAAAAATAAGTGAGGCTAAGCATATGGTAAAAACTAAATACCAATAGTTCTTGTTTACGTTCAAATGACAGGTGCCACGCCTATTTAAATGGTCGATGGCGCCATGTTTAATTCATAGATCACTCATAACTCAGTAATTATTCATCAAAATGAAAAAATTCTTCGACAGAATCACTCTGAAATATATGGAATATCATTAGTATAAAAAATAAAAATCGCAATTTTGACCAAATTTTGAGATTTTGAAGGTCTCCACCATCCCCTTAAGAAGGTAACATGAAAAGTTATTAGTTTTGGTTCCCTGGAGTCGTCCACCAGCAATCCATCCAAATTCAGTTTCTCTGAGCAACAATTCTTTGTTTACTTTATATACGTTTTCTTTAATTATTCTAAAGAAAATATCCGCATTCAGTAAAGCGTGAATTTTCTTAGCATCGTAAAAATCGATATTAACACGTTATTTCTATGTTGAGTAGCCGTGTTACTCAAAATTGTGTTCTCTGTGGAAGAATTTATTACATCCGATTCATGGTCCCCCGGGTTTGTTAGTACTGGAAGTTCGGCGGAGGGAATAACCCCTTTTCTCGATCACGTATTACCGCAGTACAGAAGGGAGCGAGAACGTTTTTTGCCACATGGGCACATACGTTGAAGTACATAGCGTCCTTTTGTGGTTTTTTCGCAAACACAGTTCACATAACTTATGCAGACGGACTAGTTCTAATCGTTTTTCGGAGTTCAATTATAGAAACTTTTTGCGTCGAAATGTCGGATGTGAAGTTTTTTCCTTACAAACTATGCAACTCTTATTTTCAACAGATTGATTCATTAAAAGATTGGTTTTTGTTTTAAAGGATAAGTTAAGTTTTCTTAATACAATTCTTAACAATACAATTTCTTAAACAATACAATTTTTATCTACGGATAAACGAATGGTTTTGCGTTGTTCTAAAAATGCAATAAATTCATCCAATGTGGGAACATCTTTTGCTTTTAAATTCAGTTCGAAATTTTTTCGTGATTCATTATCCAATTTCTTTAGCATAATATTTAATATAAATACATTAAGTAAATTATTTTTTTCATGGTTTAATAATTTTAGAGCCCGTAAGTTTTTTTTAATGCAGTCAGTCATTTCACAAATTTCTTTCGGATTTTCCCGTTCTATCTTAAAATTTAATATTTGTTGCACATGAATATCGACAATCAACATTTTGTTATCATATCGGGATTCGAGTGCTTCATACAATGAAGAAATTGTATCGAAAGTGGAGGCAAATTCTTTAATTTCATTTGATAGACAGGAATTTAAATAATACAATTTCTGTGACTGAGTCAGCTGTTCGTTTGTTGGAAATTAAATCATCAAATTGGGATTTAAAGTTACTAAATTGTTCATATTTTCCCGAAAAGGTGGGAAGTATTATAGGAGGAATTTTTGTTTGAGCAAAAGTTCCGTTTTCGTATTTGTTTTTTTCAACTGCAGTCACAGACAGTGATACATTAATAGAGTTAATCAATTTTTTAACTCTTACCTCCAAATCGTCCAGACGTGTTTCACATTTCTTCGAATTCCGCTTCTTCTGTTGGTTTTGCGGTTTCTAATCCAAAAAGTAGCTCTTTCAATTCTTTAATTTTCCTCTGGAGTTGGTCAATTTTTTTGAGTTTGATCTCCAGCTCGGTTATGTCAACATGTTCGAACACATTGTCCATGAAGGTTACAATTCTAGTAATGCTTCCTTTTTTTTAAGGAAGTTTTAGCTTTGTTTAATTTAAAAATATCCATAGCGCTTTAGTTTGTGAATGCGGCTCGACGGACCAAAAAATGTTCGTGTCACAAGTTTAAATAATTTGACGGACCAAGTCTTTCCGACTATAATTTTAATCAAAACAAAAAGGTAACATAAATTATTGTGGGTTTCGATGTAAAGCAGTTATTACCCACGTCAGCAATGCCGAAATTCTTCAGCTTCTCCGAATATACCATCCGGCTGGCAGGTGGCGCACACCGGCGTCTTCACGGATGCGTCATACTCGAAGGCGTCAACAAAGATATTTTGTTTTATAAGAGAAATTAGTGTTTATATTTTTTATTCTGCCACAAATCTTAGTTATCTTAAAAATATTATTATTAATAACTTAATATCTAAAGCTGCACACATTTTATAAGAATGCCTCGTTACTGTTGTGTACCAAATTGTTCCTCTAATAAACCGGGGAAGCTGTACGTTTCTGTGTTTCGTTTTCCAAAAGATGAACCGGTGTTACAAACTTTTAAAAAGAAAATTCCAAGGTATTTTAAAAATACTAACAATAGTGTAGTGTGCATTAAACATTTCCCTGAATCTTTCATTGTGAGAAAAGATAAAATTACAGACAAGACTGGTGCTGTTGTAGAAATACCTAGAGTGTATCCAAAATTATCAGAGGATGCATATCCTTGCATTTACCCTGGTTGTCCATTCTACTTGAATGAAAAAAATTAAAGAATGCTCAGTGACAATTCAACGAAAGGAAAAGATGAAACAATTAAACGAACTGTTTACTAATTTCATTAAGAAAGACGAAATTACCAGTTTTGAATGTTTAAAAAGAAGATCTGCTAATACGAAAAAATCCCGTATCTGATTTCTTATCTAAAAATAATGTTCTAAAACATGATTGTGAATGTTGCATAACATTTCTTTTTATTAATTGCGAAAATTGTCCTTCTATTTTAAAATCTTTGAAAATTAATACAGATCTCTCTATTGTTATATTTAATAATAATCATGAATTAAATATACCTTCTGTTGGAAAAATTCTTAATAATCCTCCTAGGTTAACATATTTCAGTGAATTGTTAAATATCCTTGATACAGTAAATGTCTTTGAAGAGAGAGAGAGAGAAATCTGTTCTCTATTAATTCTGTTCCTCATCATGTTATGGCTATTCAATCGTGGGAAAAGTATGTTGAAAATTATATTGCTGAAAATTTTGAGGCAGCAAATTTTATTTTGGAGCAAATGAAATTATTAAATTCGAATAAACATGGCCGTAAGTATTGCAGCAATTTAATGGTTCTTTCTGCATGTACATTAAATCTGCCGCATGTTATTCCTATATAATCTCTATATATAAAGGAGAAAAGCGACTCACACTCACTGACTGACTGACTGACTGACTAATCACGATATCTCCGAAACTATTAAACCTACAGCATTGAAATTTGGTAGGTAGGTTCCCTTCATGGAGTAGACGTCAGCTAAGAACGGATTTTGCAAAGTTCGAATCCCAAGGGGCGTTATAGATAATTATTTCCATTACCAAACTATTAGATGTACAGTCGTGAAACTTGGTACACAGATTTCTTTCATAAAGTAGGGATTTCCTACATAATAATTTTTACAAAAATCGACCACCAAGGGGCGTTACACATAATTATTTCCATTTTTAAACTATTAGACGTACAGTCTTGAAATTTGGTAAGCGGATTCCTTTCATAGAGTAGAGATCCCCTACAGAATGGGTTTTGTGAAAATCGTCTACCAAGTGGCGTTGTAGAGAATTAAGTGGCGTTATAGGCAATTAACTCCTTTTTTAAACTATTAGACGTAAAATCTCGAACTTTAGTAAACTGATTCCATTCATTAAGTAGAGATCCGCTGTAAGATGGGTTTTGTGAGAATCGTTTCCTAAGTGGCGTTGCGGGGGCTTAAGAGGCGTTATAGGTAATTATTTCCATTTTTAAACTATTAGACGTTCAGTCTTGAAATTTGATATAAGCGGATTCCTTTCATAGAGTAACAGATCCCCTACAGAATGGGTTTTGTGAAAATCGACCCCAAGTGGCGTTGTGGAGAATTAAGGGGCGTTATAGGCAATTAACTCCTTTTTTAAACTATTAGACGTAAAATCTTGAAATTGAGTAAGCAGATTCCATTCACTGTGTACTGATCTGTCCTAAGATGGGTTTTGTGAAAATCGTTTCCTGAGTGGCGTTGTGGGGCCTTAAGGGGCGTTATAGATAATTATTTCCATTTTTAAACTATTAATCGTACTGTCTTAAAATTTGGTAAGCGAATTCCTTTCATGGTGTAGAGATCCGCTACAAAATAGTTTTGGGGAAAATGGATCCCCAAGGGTCACTGAGGAGGATTCAGGGGCGTAATAGATAAATATTTCCGCTTTTCAACCAATAGAACCACCTGCTTGAAAATTAGAAGCCATGTTCCGTTCATCGAATAAAGTACCTTTTACAAAGATTTTTGCGAAAACGGACCCCCAAAGGAGTGGGGTTGCGAGGGATTAAGGCGTGTTATAGAAAAATTCCTGTTTTTGAATTTAACTCATTTACTTGAAATTTGTTGAGCACTTTTCTTTAGTTGAATAGAGTTCCACTAAGAATGGATTTTACGAAAATCAACTCCAGGGGGGAAGCGGGGAGAAATATTGAGGCGTATTGATAGACAAAATTCCCGTTTTTGAACTGCTAAGACTATACTAATACAATTTGGTTTGGATGCTTTTTTTGTTGAATTGGAATCCGCTAAGAATGCTGTCAACGAGGTATTGATGATAAAAATTCCGTTTTTGCTCTGTTAGATTTAGACTTGAAATTTAGCACGCATGTTTATTTTAGGGAGTAGATCCACTGAAAGTTGCTTTGGTGGAAATCCACTTGATTATTAGGTTAAGTGAGCGAAAAAAATCTTTCTACTTCTATTTTAGATATAAATAGAAATATTAGATATTATAATTTATGGTCTTTTTATATCAAGGGGCGAGAGTGTAACAGCTATAAATATATTTTTCAATACAATCGAATTCTTAATGCTAGATATCAATAATTAATAAATATGTAAACAGTATACATATATACAACATCGTGAAATACCCAGTGAAGTGGGTGGGTATATATAACTGCTAGTGCTTAAATAATTATTCAAAAAAGCGCAGTGAAGAAATTTTAACCGTGAAGGACAACCGAAAAATGAAGAAGCTTAAGGCCAATTAAATTAATGTTTGCTTTTTATATTTTTCTGGTTTATTTATTTAAATATTCAATTATCGGTTCGTATTTTATTCATTGTGCATGTAATTTTTGTAATTTTTTAAAACTATATACATTTTTTGAACGTGTTTAATTGTTCACATAACTATTAATTGAAGAAAAATTATATTTATTTATTTACGTTGTTCGTTTAAATTATTTTCATGAAGATTTTAGCATTCAAAGTATGTCAAATGTTATTTTTTTAATTTCAAAACTTCTTTGTTTGAATTTTAATGCATATGCGTAAAAATAATGTAATTAATAGTTTAAATAATATCATCACAAATCAAATGATTCAGAATTTGAAACTAATTAGTATGTTGCCTCATTAATGATATATTCAATGAAAAGTTTTTTTGTCCGATTATTTATAGGTAAGTGTATTTACTAATGTATATATAATTTAAACGTCCTATATTTGCTATATAATTACTATGGTGTGTCTAAACTGTTCGTGCCATATGCATTTTTTATTTTATAATATGCCTCTAAAGCTTTACTTTTCATATTTTCTGTGCAAATAAATGTTTTTTTTATTTGATTTGATGGAAATTGTTTTATATTTTTGGATATTGAATGAATAAATTATTTTAATTGAATATATTTGTAACGTATAATCTAGAATCTATTTTTACTGTATAATTACTGTGGTGTCTAGAACTGTTTGTCATTCCTATATTTGTATATATTTTTGCATGCATTTTTTAAAATAATAATATGCCTAAAATAGTTTACTTTCCATATTTTCTTTGCAAGTAAATGTTTCTTTTTTATTTTATTTGATAGAAATTATTTTATATTTTTGAATATTGAATGAATGAATTATTTTAATTGAATATTTTTAACGCGTATAATCTATAATCTATTTTTACTTTTATAATTACTGTGGTGTCTAAAACTGTTTGTCATTTCTATATTTGTATATATTTTTGAATGCATTTTTTTATAATTCTTTCTTTTGTTACGATTCATTGATTCTATGAGCATAAAAAAGTCATTTCACAAGGAAGAGGAACTCCAGCAAAATGTTTCTAAATTCACATGATTTTTTATTAATATACCTCTAATGCTCTACTTTTCAAATTTTCTTTGCAAGTAAATGTTTTTTTTTTTGTTTTATCTGATTGAAATTATTTTGTATTGAGTCAGTTTTTTCTTAGATTTTTCTTATACAGTTAGGAGCCTTTCATAAGTGATTTTGTCTCTTTTTCCGGGAAAATATTAGATATCATTCTAGCGTATTAATACATAACTTTCATCACACAAAATATTCTAAGTGAAAATTAAAAAATAATCAATATAAATGCGGAAATATTAGTCTGACATGAAAAGAAATAAATGTTCTAAGCTTTATATTCCTCACAGAGCGACTGTGCGTAGAAAAGCTTTCCCTCCTTTCTTATTCTCTTCTAGATAGGTTTGGCCATACGCCTTGCAGCATTAATACCAGTAGCTCGAAATTACTGACAACTGCGACTTCAATTTTGTCAAGCTGGATCTCGTTGGAGGGTGGAGTGGAAATGTGCTGTATTCTTTGATGAGAACTGTTTCTGTTTTGATGCCAACGATGGTCGTAAATTGATTAGAAGGGTAGGTCAGCGCCTACAAACAATTTTTTGCCTAGACTTACTGGATTTACACCTGAACATATGATCTGTAGCGCAATTTTTATGATAGCAGAAACACACTCTTGTGACTATCCTACCCAACCTGTCATTTATGAACATTATTCAAGGGATTATTATCCGACAGGACAACGTGCATCTTTATACCGTTGTTGCAACTCAACATGCTCTATAGAGGGATCACCAGATCTTTTTTCAGTCGAGCACGAATGGGACATCATTGGGTGGCAATTCCTGTGTCATCCACATTCAGAATTAACCTTCCTTATATTGTCCAAACCAAGTGCAAAAGGCATATAATTCTATCCCACAGACATACTCGTTACCTGTCCGACGTATTACATGCATGCTTGCATTCAAAATTCTAGCGGTTACACTGGTTTTTTAAGTGTCAATATTTCACAGTTGAAATGGCCCTTCTCACGCTTACATGAACTTGGGATCCTGAAACTTTAATCAATTAAATATGTTACCTAGACAAATGTATTGAATAAGTTTCATTAGTCTACAATACTTTTTCTTCGTGCTGAGACCCCCCAATCAGTGTTTTCGTTTTTAGAATCTTAATTTAAAAATGCAGTAATATCTTGACTTACGTGAAGCCGAAGTTACGTGATTTTCAAATATCTTCGATTCGTCTTTTAATTGAGGAAAAAAATGATAACGTGATTAAAGAATTTTTCGATCTTGCCTGGCAAATAAATTTAGAAGTGGATAGTGCTAACGTTCAAGAATTGCTGGATTCCCACCATCTGACAATTGATGAGCTCAAAGAAATGCACGAGTAAAAAATTAAGGAACTTGAGTGTGTTTAGACCTAGTTCATTCAGAAGATCGAATGGCAGTGTTAGGAATTCAATAGAAAGCCTCAGTTTGATTGAAAAAGGGTTACAAATTTTTTAGAAAATATAGACACCAACGCTGAGCATAATTTTTCAAGAAAACAAGGAAATGAGAAATTATTAATATGCTACGAGGAAATTTTGCGGGAGAAAAAAGAATCTGAGTCGGCAGAGACTACTTTGTTAGATTTTATGAAACCTTCTACATCAAAATAATTTCTGCTTGGGATTTTGTATTGCCAAGTAAAAATAGTTTATATGTATCTATATACGAAATCATACCCCGACTTACGTGGCTATTACCGCATACAGTTTATAAGAGAACTTCCAATAAAAGATGATCACATCGTAAACCCATTCTCAACCCTGGATTTTAAATTCGTCTATGTACACGCAACTTACTTATTGAAGCTTTGAAATTGATTAAATTAAACAACTCTGTATGTGGATATAGATTCTAACCTAAATCAAATTAGCGGACTATGCGTTTGAAATCGATATATAAACTAATCTAAATGGATTTAAGAGGACAGTCTTTACAGATGAAAGGGGAATGTATAGCATCGAATATATTAATCAGTAAAAAAATAGAATTTCAACAGAAACAAGAACAAGAGTCTTAACATATTTAACTTTATCCAAAATTCGATTCACATACAAACTGCTGTTTGTAAAAAATGCAACTTCAGGAAGGAGTCATCAGAATTAAATAAATGTAATACACAAACGACTTGTATTGGTACAAATAAATAAATAAATTTTCAAAGCAAAATTAAGTGTCCCAAATTAGTATCAGGTGTAGCCACTACGCCAAATCTCACACATGTTAAACAGACGACATATCTGGGGAATGAGCAGGCCAAGGGAGAAGTTGCATCTGTTGGGCTGAAAAGAGATCTCTAACATTCATTGCAACTCGTGGGCCTGCATTACCTTGTTGAAAGATAGCTTCAGGGATGCCTTGAAGGAAGGGAATGATTTAGGGCTCTAGAGTACTTGACGGATGTACCTGTTGCTATTCAGATTACTCTCAATTCGTAGTTGCTTTCGCACATGATACGAAATCGCACCCCAGAACGTAACTCCGGGTGTTCGGCCACTATGACGTTCAATAATGCACTCTGGAAGGCAGCATTCATCGGCATAGCATCTAATACGAATGCAGCCATCATGGTTCCACAAATTAAAGCGGAATCCGTTAAAAAGACAACTTGTTACCAGGCTGTGTGTTCATGAGTCCATTGCAGACACAGCCGTCTATGGTTTGGCGTGAGAAGGATCCTGTATAAAGGCACCCTTGCACGCAATCTACAGTGCAGCAGACGTCGACGAAGCCGATATTATTACACCTGTAGCAGTCGACCAATGTGCTGCCAACTGCTTGGGGCAAGCTGTACTGTATTCACCACCATGCGGACCAGGTGTCTATCATCGAGCTCTTATATCACTTTCCGTCGTCCACTTCCAGTTTTTCGAGTTGTCCGGTGCTCGTCGGTCCACTGCTTCCAAACTCGCATCACTAAGGAACTGTCTCGCTGCACACGAGCTGCTGTTGCGCGACAGAAAAATCCTCCTGTCTAAGGCCGCCCGTTCAAACTCCGTAAGTTGTTAAAATTTCACCCTATTTCGTCGTGAAGGCGTGCTAACTTTCATTTTTCATGCCACTAAACTTTCGCCACTCACAAATAACGGTGCATGGTTTTCAATGTGCTTATGGTTTTAACCCACAGGCGTTTTACTCGCAGGGCCAACCCCTGCAACACGTACACCGCACTCTGTTGGCCAAAACAAGGGGTGGCCGCATAGTTCTATCAATCAAGTGAAATATATTACGAATTTCTCAAAATAAAAGACGAATAATAAATTAAGAAGTCGAATAAATATGTTGAATTTTAAATAATTAGTGAAAAATCACAAGACAAGTCCGGATTTCCCGTTCATATAGCATAGTTTAAAAAATAGAATGTTAGTGTATGTATACTGTGTGTTACTCCATAATCCATTAATATCTACTCTTTACTCACTTTCTTCATTTGGTAGCAAAATTCGTGACAGAGTCGGCAATACAGCAAGAAAAGGGTTTTTTTTCTCTTTTTTTGCTTACCAGCGGTACTGGTGGCTCAGTGCTTAACAAAAGCGTCTCAAAAAGGATTTTTGCGGTAGTTGTTTTACGAAAATATCTAATATGGTTATCATCTAAGATATAGAAGTGTTTAAATTCAATTTGCATTGGGAGAAATTAAAAGTTATCAGTTTAATAGTAACGTTACAATTTAGAAAAACAAAATAGAGGAAAGAAGTGATTTTTATGACTGTTTTACTTTTTACTCTTATACAGGTAGATGAGTTTATAAAGTCAACATTAAGTACAGTAAAACCTGTTTTTGTGCGGTAGATAGGGACCGTAGAAAAATAAACAGCACAAAAAAAAGATTTGAAAATTTCATAAATACATATAACAAAAAAATTAGTCGACATACGACATAAATTTTTCTTTGTATGCAGTGAGAAAAAAAAATATCGCATTTAGAAAATATGTCAATTTACGAAATTCATGAGAAAGTACTTCGAAAGTAAATATTTAAATTATACATGGAAACATTTTAAAAACATTTAATTTCTCATTGTATACATGGAGAAGTTTACAAAATGCACATATTTGAATGCCACTCCAAAGTGCGAATCTTGTAATGAATTAGTTCAAAATCGCTTTCGTCACTTGAAGGTATAATTTCAATTGATTTATTTTTTGGCACCATAAAGAGTAAGTGATAATCTTTTGCGACAACTGCCGGCCAGTCAGTTGCTTGTAAACGTTATGATAACCAGTTATGCATGATGGAAGCTATTTTGAATTTCAAATCCCTTTCGGAATTGGTATTTTAAGAAAAATGGTTTCCCGATTTGTAGGGGGGGAGCTGGATCCCTCCATTTATTTTATCCGCTCGCAAAGAATCCGGTGCTTTATGTCCGTCTTTATAATCTATTAAGTTATTGATTATGTCACTGTCATTGAAAATTTAATCTTCAATCAAGCGCGTGCTGCTAACGCGTTGAGAGGAAACGATTGCACGTGCATTGTCGAGAGATTGTTAATAACCAATGAACAGAGTGCCTAGAAGTGTACATATGTGCATTGATAGAGGCATCAAAGCTGTTGAAATTTACATACCGCATAAAAAAAGATAGCACAAAAATAGGTTCCACTGTACTGTTAAATCACATAATTAATATAATTCACGTACTAATTTACTGTTGAATTTTTCTTAAAGGTGGTTCTTACCTATGCATTGAACTCTACCTGACAAACATTTTCCTGTCTGGTAGATGCCAATACATACAAGTCACAGTTGCAGCTGCTCCAGAAGTCCATTTTGAGGGGCTGTCTTCTGTGCACAAACCGTGAGTTGACTGTGGGGATTTTGTAGGGAGACAGAAATCCTGAATCTGGATGATCTTTAGGTAAACTTTGAAAAAATAGTTTTTCAGCTTGTGTGTCATGTTAATTGTTTCGTTATAAAAAGTTAAACACTTGCATAATATGCGTAGTTCCTTAAATTCCAGTTTTCAAATAGTGTCATGAAGAAGTAATTTGAAATAATTAGTGTTATAAAAAATTCCTCAATACACAGGGTGCCTGGGCTTTAAGTATCCAAAAGTAGTGGATTTTTATTACGGAACTACCCATCAGAATGTAACAAACTGTTCATCCGTGGATTAGAAAACTCTGAGATTTTTTGGGTCTAATTCGATCCGCCGCATTTGCTCGCATGATTCGGCAGTCGCAGACGATAAACTTGTTACACTGATTTCATTAGTAAAGATGTGGATGTCACAGCAATAGCGGCAATGGGACCTTTGTTAACGGAATTTAAATCAGTCACGCGTGTATAGCAGCGTTTCCGAACAGAATGGAATGAAAGTCGTTTCTGGCTTGCGTAATACTTATCAGTACTCCTACAAAATGAATCACGCACACGTCAACAGTGTCTTCTATCACGAAAACTTACGGATACTTGCCAGTTCAAATACCAAAGTTCACGTCTCCTTTAAAGTTCTTTCCCATTATAGTGGATATATTTTGATGTCGGAGGGTCTACTGTTCGAACACGTCGCTGTACATGCGTGACTGATTTAAATTCCGTTAACCAAAATACGCACTGCACCTTTTACTGTCGCATCCGCAACTTTACTAAAGAAGTCAGTGTAAAAAGTTATCGTCTGTGATTGTCGAATAATGCGCGCACACACACATGCGGCTGATCGGACAAGACCAAAGTATTCGGTGAGTTTACAAGCCACGAAAGAACAGTTTATAATATTCTGATGGGTAGTTCCGTAATAATTAGCCATTACTTTTGGATACTTTTAGCCCGGTCACCCTGTATATTTTACTAAACATCTAGATAGGTATCTTTTTAAATACGTTTTTTGTGAAAGAAAATATAAAATTTATTTCGGATACTTTAATTTTCAAATATTGCTGTATTTTTTACTTCGTATTATACTTACATATTAAATCAGTAAAGACTTCATTCAAATATAAATGTTTATATTTTACTATAGGAGTGCTGCAAACAAGTGATTTGTGTCTCACAATGACTTATTTCGACAGTCATCATGTGCTATCTCTTCGTAAGATGGCAATGACAAAGTTCGCCATAACTGTGTGCCGGGATCCCGAAATCATAGACTTGGTGAAAGATAATGGATGCACCTCATTCATTTTCCCAAGTAAAGTGATGAGTTTATTTTGTTTCTGGAAAGGTCCTGGATATGGGGAAAACCCCCGCGTAGACCCATCCCAGTATTTGATAAAAGTCCAGCCTACCGAAGTGTGTCAACTTCGTCTCCTTCCAGATCGTTTTACGCTCGATTCCCATGCAGAACATGCCAATCAATCCTATTCAAGGTGGGAAGAACTGGTCGAAGAAAGGATATCCTCATTGCCACCGATTTTACAGCCTGAATTGTTAGACGTGATTCGATCAGTCAGCATTGAAGTCGACAAATGGCTCAAGTACCATTCTCAATTTTTGCAAAATTCCTCGGAAACTGCTCGCTGTGCTGGATATGATTTTCAATGGAATTCGCTTGGGAAAATCGATTCAGTGCGAACTGCTGGTGCTTTAATAAGAAATGAGAGGTTGCATATCGAGGATCGCTGCATTCTAGCCGTACATTACGATTTGATTGACAAGATTCCGATTGAAGTAAATGTTCTACTTGAAATTGTACAGAAATATCCAAATTTAACTTGGAGAGGGTGTATAAATGATGTTTGGCAAGAGTTTATTGGAGAATACTCTAACAATGCAAGGGACAAAAAACTGATCGATGTAGGGCATGCAAGGATATCGCTGAGCGCTGTACCGTCAAAGGAATTCATAGCGTACAATGAATTTCGATTACTTCTGGCACGTATGACGGACGATATGAAAAAACAAACTTTTAAAAAATGTGCTTATAAAGTTTTACAGCTGTATTTCTTAGATTGGCCCTTACAGAGCGAGTTCCTTGAAGTGGCAGAACAATTGTTGCCTTATTTTAATAACAGAAACGAATTTCTTAGTTTGATAAGAAAAATTTTATTTGAAAGGATTATGCTAGGCCGGAAAGATTTTAACTATATTAACCTCTTGAAGGAATTGTGGTCTATCAGCCCATCCCATTTAAAAGAATCTATTAGGAACCATCCTTTTTATCCACCTTTCTTGTTCACACTAAACTTGCCCGTATGTGAGAATTTTCCAATTGAGAAACTTATCCGATGGCTCAGTAGAGAGGATGATTATTTAAGTTTTGGGAGCTCTGGGATTACGTATTGTTTTTTCTTGCCATTTTCAGCTCGGATTAACGCTAGAGCTCTTGTTGTACAGAACTCATTTCTATTTAATTTTGGATGTCAGTTCATTACTCTGTTTTGTGTTCCTTTTGGAAAAAGAAAATTTCCGCAAATTACTGACCCTGGAGATGAGTGTGCTGCGGGCCCTTCTTCCGCAAGTGACAAACGACAAAAGACAGAATTAAAAGACGTTAACGATCAGTCGAAATAGGGATTCCATTTCATCCTAATCATCTAACGCAGTGGTTCCCAAACTTTTTTGACCCATGAGCCAGCCCTCTTTTACACTCAAAACGCCCTCGAGGACCCCTTAAGTGAAAAAGCTACAAAAATGCGTAGTATAAAAATTACAAATTTAAGGGTTTTTTTTGTAGAAGTACTTATTGTGAAATTATAACATTTATTTAAAATTTTTTAAAAAAATGACTTAGATCAACTTAATGAGAAGTTACGTGTATATTTATGTCCGGCTTAATGTTTGCGAGTAGCAGCCGCAAATCCCCAAGAGCACTAATATCTGTAATTCTTTAAACAATTACTTTCAGTCGATTGATTTTAATGAATTATAATTAAATTATCGTATTTTTATACTAAGCAATAGTGTATAGAAAATTTCAGCTCAAATGAACGCCTTAAAATGTGAGAAAAAAACCTTTTCATGTTTTGACACAAGTCGCCGAAAAGGTCGCGAAGTCGCCAAAAATGATGCCAACGTAGTTGTATTTTTAATTCTTTGAATAATTAGTTTTAATCAATTGATTTTTATTAATTATAATTAAATTACCGTATTGTCATGCAAAATAACCTTTTATATAAAATTTCAGCTCAATTCAGCACTTTAACCCTTTATTACCCTGATTAACCCTTTATTAACCCTGATTTACCGCAGTTTTTTTCAGGCAATATTTTTTTTGGATCACTACATTGAAAATTAAGGGATATACGTAAACAAAATACTCAACTTTGGGAAATTTAATCCATTAGAGCTAATTAAAAATATTCTGTAAAATTAATTATATACACTGTTTACTTAAAGCAAATAGTCAAATCGTTTTTCACGATCTTCATTAACACATACACACACACACACACACACATATATATATATATATATATAAGACACTTAAAATTTTGACATTTACTATTTTTTCGGGACAAAAATGTAATCTTCCTAATCCCCTTAAAACGCACTTTCTGGTTTAAAATTATTCGCCTTCCCCGCTAAAATACTCATCATAGAACCCATGCTGCCATCTATCTTGGAAGAGTGGATTTCAAAGAATATTCCTGCTAAATATCGTGAAAATGGTTATTCTATGTAATTTTAAAGTGAGGAGTGCCGGTAAAGTGAGTACCGTCGGTAGATAAAGGGTTAAAATGTATTTTATTAACGATTGAAAATTCCATCAAGATAAATAATTATATAGAGAGTGTGACTTAATAGTAGGAATTGAATAAAAAGACGGGGGAAAGCAGTCAACAACTTCTGTACAATAACCCATAAAGCAGGATATTAAATTGGGATTTGTTTTTGTAACCAGAATGTGTTGTATCCTTGTTCAAACATTGGTTTAAGGTCCTGATTTGTAGATATTTCAAGAATTAGTATGGATTCATCTGTGTTTGAGATCTGAATTTGTCCAATCGCAAAAGGGCTCAACACCCGGTCGGGAATATCCAAGGGAAGAATGTCTTCATATCTTTGGTTCAAGAAAGCCATTAGGGTGTTGACAGTAAACCAGCAAACCTTCATCCCTATTTGGCTATTTCGAAAGGTTTGGAAACTGAGAACATTATCCTATCCAAATATTCCTCAGTTTTGCTTTTAAACTTTTTCCTTTTTTAATTTTGATTAAATTTCATTGGTCACCTTGTAGTTTCAAATTAGTTTCGTTAGTTTTGGAAAATAAATCAGTTCGAGTTAATTAAATAGTGTCGCAAATCGTTGTCTTTGCTTTCCAGGAATTCCAATACTGAATCAAAGAACGCATAAAGTTCATTTAAACATGCACTTTTCGATAACTGACGTACTTATGTGTGAAGTAGTAAATGATTATAGTCTTCACTATTTGCCAAACAAATTTGAGCAAATAATCTCTTATTGGAGGCATTCCTTTAGATTTTATTAATTGCTCTAATGATATAAGGTAGTGTGATTCAAGCAAACGCTCACTAAGATTTTTTGCGATTAAATGATATTGATGAATGTTCTCAAAATATATTTGGTACAGCTTGTTTTAAATATGCCAGAAAGCCTCGGTATCTTCCTAATAGCGCCAAAGCTTCGTCAGTAGCAACAGAAGTTGTATTAGTCAAGGATATAGCTTTTACATCGAAAAATCTTTTTAATTCACCAAATAACGTATCATTTTTCATATAGGTTTCCGAACATTTCGTAAATAACAATTCTTGGCAAAATTTTTCTTCTTTTACAAATCCTATGTAAGGTTTGTTTCCTGGTAAAATGGACTCGTTAAGCTGTAGAGAAAATTAAAATGTTTTTAAGTATTCACTTAAAGAATTTTCTACTCACTGAGCCATTTCGTCAATCACTAAGTAATATTACAGTACAAAGATCTTTTTAAAATGTCGAAAGCTGGTTTTTTGCGACATGGTGCGTATTATTATTTCACTTACAGCCGGTAAAATAGTGTATGTATATCCGGACCTTGCAATCAATAAAGAAATGTTGTAAGAAGCACGCAGTCCATCGCCATCTCGCTCAGATGTTGTCCCGATGAGTTATTGCTGTCACAGTGTTCTCAAATATTTTTCTTTGAATGTTTGAAAAATCCTTATCTTTTTTTGTCATTATGGATTTTTATTAAATGTTCCATAAGCTTGGAAGGTTTTATTGAATCATTTATTACACATAAAACCAAAAACACATAGGTAAAGTATTATTTTTCCTGATGGAGAAATAAAACCATGCTTTAAATATTCAACACTGTATTGCCGTCACTTTTTCTTTCGGCCGACTCGTACTGTGATCGGTTGAAAAGGATAGAAGCAAATTTGTACATCAAATGCAACAAACCACTCTTATTTATCATTGACTTTTTCAATGGAGTAGAGCCTTTTTGAATTAATTATTTGACGGAAGGATGAAATTTCATGTAATTTTTTTCAAAAAAATATAATTTTCAATAATTAGCTTCTTTCAAAAAACATGTTTTTTTTTAAAAAAAAACCTTACAATTTCTTCCTTTTAATAAAAAAAAAATAGCCCTTTTAATGTTATGAGGTTACTACATTGAAAAATGGGGCATGCAATTTTTCAAGAGATCAATTGTATTTAAATATACTTATGTAACAAAAGTACACAATCTGCAAAACATGTAACTCTGTATGTACCAAAGCTTGCAACTAATAATACAAAACTTTTTGTCTAAGATAGTATATATTTTGTCAAGATGTATAGAATAATATAGAACTCAACTGCTAGTTAGATGTATGACTCTTTTATAGTTTATTTTCATTGTAGACAAATTAGTGCACGTAGCTGCGTTATGCCTGTTTTCAGTCGTCTGTTTCGCACCGTTCCATGCTTGTTATGCTAGCTGGCCCCACTTAGAACTATTAAATCATAGGCGTGTGTCAGTGGATTTTTTTATTTTCATTTTTGTGGGATTATATCAGATTTTTTTATTGTTATTTCGATATTATTTTGTTAGTGTGCTGATAGAAATTGACAGTTTAAATTTATTGAAATAAATTAAACAATACCTAAGTTTTAGTAATAACATTACAAGAGTTATATACGCACCGGTGACAATAGGTTTTGTTAATGTATTCATTCACGAAAGGTATTACGTAACGCTCAGTACTTAAGTAACATACTGTATTTTAAGCACAAACGTATATTTATATTTTACTCGGGACGTAAAAATTGCAACTATTTTATTTATTATTATTTATTTAAATTTCAATAATAATAAAAATGGATTACAATTTTATATTTAAATATTAAACCGTGCGCGAAACCTGACGTTGTTCAGAGATCCCGAAATTAATTTTAATTTTCCACGGACCCCTGAATGATACCGGAGACCTCCGAGGGGTCCATACGGACAACTTTGGGAGCCACTGGTCTAATGCATGCCCTACGAACCTGAAAGTGGCCAGATCAAATCATTTTACCCCAAGCACCATCGGTCAACCTCCCCCTCAGTCTTCGACTTCCTCCAAAGTGGGGACCTAGAAATTGAACACTAGATAGCAGCACAGCCTAATACTACTGGTTGATTAGTATTCATTCCAAGGTCAGTCTAAGACATTTCCAATGAATCACAGCTAGAGATTCAAATGGCGCAGGCATCAACCATACTCGCCGTCTCAACAAAAGACTATCCACATCGTTAACGAAAAAACATTCCAACGATACTGAAACCTACTGGAAACGTATAAAAATTAAAGTATTGGCAGGAAAGTCAACCTTCTGTAAGTATTGCCCTGAAAGTCGAAATGAACAGCACAAAACTTCTGAAGGGTCCCATCTACTGCAAGTCGTAAAGAACAAAAGACTGGAATAAAAACACTTAACGACTGGCACGAATAAGGATTCATCTTAATCAGACACGGCGTAGCTGCTGACTAGTACATTGGTGGTGTTAGTAAATAGCTCTGCCAAGATCAACAAGTTGCTGAGAGTGAATGATGTTAAACTACGTAATTCATTTCATTGTCCTTTCGATATTGATGTATTTGTTTTTACGTGTATGAGTGCATATGAATAAACATTTCTCGTAACTAGTTCCTTTTATTGAACCATTTTACTCACATTTTTATCTCTGCATCCCATCTTTGATAAGACCACTCTTAAAAAGTACGCTATCTACCAATAAGTTTTTGGACACTCGTGCAAGTGAGGATAGCTGCCGTCCTAATCTACGTCGCGACTTCTGTAACTAAATATCGTGTAGGCGGCATTAGCATTACTCGCATGCATGATTTATGATTAAAAAGGGGAAGGTGAGTGAGTGATAATTGTTGGAATGTGCTTCGATCCTGCAGATCCACGAAAGTAAGAGATAGAGACCGACGAATACTGTCCAAAGAAATTCTAAAACCCGTACAAAATCGATGGCTCTAGGAGATCCAACAAGCATTTGGGACTGTTGTTTCGATAAATATCATCATTAGGAAGCACATTTGCTTGATCTTAGTAATCTTGATGTTCATAAGGCTTTTGATTGCAAAATCCAACCGCATTGCTCGGTTCAGGTGGTGTAAGTTACTTTGAAATTGGACCGTGGATGAGTGAAAACAGGTTCTCTGGAAGGTTTAATCAAAGTTCAATCTCTATCAGACGGATGACAGAGTTTGGGTTTGGCGTATGTCTGGAGAATGCATTGTGCCTACAGTAACGTTTGGCGGAGATGGAATTATGGTCTGATAATGTTTCTCAGGATAAGGAGAGGGATCCTTGATCCCAATTCATGATAAGTCGTATTGCGCTGTTCTAGACAGCAATATGCTTCATACGCTAGGACAATTTTACAGGTTGGATCATTGTCGCTTCTAAGATGACAATGCCTCTTGCCATGTTGCAAGGTCCACCATGGTGTGATATAAAGACAGGGGTGAACCAACTCGACTGTCCCGTTCAAAGTCCAGATTTGAATCCAATAAAAAACCCTCCGAGACGAGTTCGATCGCCGAATTAAGGGGTGTACCCCTTCCCTTTCGCCCGTCTGGTATAGTGGTTAGCACTGCTGACTGTTGTGCCATATAGCCTGGGTTTGAATCCTGGAGAAGGCATGGTTGTTTGTAAGTGCATTCGCTGCATGGGGGTACTCTAAGTAACCGTCGAGCCGCAAGTCCTCTCGTGAGGTTGGTGGGAGGCTTCTGACTAACCCCAGGGTGACTTCCTCAAAATTAAGGTGGGGAAAAAACGGGCCAAATCGTACTGTTACCTGTATGGTTGTGATAATCCCCCCTGGGGTGATTATCTCTTTTTGTATCAGCGTGAGCTAGAGGTGTAGGATTAACGGAAGAACTAGAATCATACATAATCTTAATATAACTTTATTAAGATTTTCAACTTAAAGCTTAACAAATGAGATTATAATAATTTATCTGAGAGAATCTACGATGACAAACACACAGCACACATATAGATAATAACAAATTAACCTAACCCGGACCACAATCAATAACTGACTCTCCCCTAAACTCAATTCCAATAATATCGCCTTTACTAATATTAAATAATCAATCCTACCTTGTGGTAACTATTATAACAGTATGAATTAACTATTATAACAACTTGATGAAGCCTTACAATGAATCGAGTGCACTGGTATGCACCTTGATTCGATAGATCTCTTCACGTATTTATCCTACTATTCGCCACGTAACGTTATCTACAACTTATTTACTCTTGAACTACGAACGGTTTATATTCCTCTAATTGCCACCCCACTTACTCTAACTTCTGATATTTAAAAGCTTCCTAATTTGCATCTTTCTTTCACACTTCACTTCTTGGATTTGGTTGGAAAAGAGTTGCCATTAATTCTGGCCCCAAAGAACAAGTTAACGAAAAGACGCGTGAGCCCGTCACATGGTGCTCAAAGCAACGTCAGACATCACTTAACCCTTTGTCACAATGCCAATCAGGTGGCATTAGTAACAGGGGTGCAGCGATCGTCCAAAATCAATGAAAGAACTCGCAAGTCTTCTCCAAGCCAAGTGGAAGAAAATATCACTGTCTATCATCTAAACACTTGAGAAAAGCATGTCTCGGAGAGTTAAGGCTGTAATTGCCTCAGTTGGAGGCTCTACTAACGTTTTTATTTTAATAATTTTTATTTCTTTTATCACAGGAGTCCGAAAATACTTATCGGTAGATAGTGTATATTTGCGTAAAAGTGTCAGTAAAATATGCTGTTATTTATGAATAATGAATTCATTCTTTTAAGAATTTTTTTTCATGATGTATTTTTTTTGGACTATAGAACATTAGTAATGTATACATAATGGGTGATAAAATCTAGGAATTCCAAATCATTTAGCTAAACTCTAGTTCAACATATTTTCTAATAATTTATACAGGATTAACTCTACTTTAATCAAAGTAAATATTTTTTATAATATTTGTGATATTAACCCTCTAAGTGGATGACCCGCTAATTGAAACTCACTTGGAAAGCGGTCTACTTTTTCAAAGCTAGTGGTAGCGAAAAGGTTTCTGTTTAATTTTGCGAACTTCTTCGAAAGCGCACCACACAGTTTTATGCCTTCCCCTCTTAAAACTGCGTGGGGTCCTCTAATGGTTTTGAAGGGGACAATTTTATTGCTTTTTCGGTTTCTGTGTTGTTGGAAAGGGGAGGTTTCTCATTCACACAGCTGTTGCCTAGGGCGAGTATTGTGTGATGGACATTTTAGCCACTTCACGGCCAACAGAAACTTCTCCCAATTTATTGCAAATAAAGGGTAAAAAATAAAGTTTTAAAGAAATGATTCATTCAAAGTTGAAAAAATATTTTTAATATATATATAAAAGCAAAAGAAAATTTATTTTTTCCCCTGTTACTTTTAAGAGCTTTAAAAAAAAATTTAAAAAGAACATTTTTATTTCGGTGTTACAATTTTAACCACAGAAGCTCTCTGTAATCATTGTTGAATATCAGACGAAGAAAACTCAAGAATATTTTCCTGTTATTTTTTTTTAATTATGAGGTAAAAAGTAAAAGAGATTAATTTTTTTTATTTAACAAAATTATAATAAATGTAGTATCATTATATATGATGAATAAATTTGTAAAATAAAACTGGGATTTCTGCAATTTATTATATATTTTTAATTAACAATAACATAAAAAGTCATTTCAATACTTTTAATGTATGCAAATTTTAATCCTTATCTTTATATTTTTCTGTTGAATGATTTTTTTTGCTATAAATCAACATAACTTGCAATGAGGGAAAATACCCTCACTACGTCAGCATTTGCACACATAATACACATTCAATCAGTGGTGCACACAAGGGAAGGGATTCTTGGGTCCAGACCCCTCAAAGCACTTGATTTTTTTTCGAGATTGATTATAATCCCATACATATATAATAAATATTATATATATGCATAGTTTGTACAGTAAGTAACTGTAATTAATAATTAATGTTTTTTGTTCCCGAAAATCAAAAGAATGTGATAGGTGGCGAATTGGAGTATAGGAGAATAGTGGACTTTGACCCTGGACCCCCTCCTTGAAAAGTTCCTGTTTGCGCTGCTGCATTCAATCTATAAAAAAATGTATTTTTCTTAAAGTGTGCTGGCGAAAGTGTTTCTAACCATTTTCTATTCAAGTTTAATTTTTAATCTTTCCGTTCCTTTAGTATTTCATCCTTTAAATACATATTCGCACATATCTATAAATGGTAACTATATCTTTCTATTCAGTTATTGCAAAGATGTATTGCCAATTAATTTTGTCTTTTAAAACAATTTACATAAGTACAATTAGCTGATAATTAATAATATAAGTAATTTTATAAGCAAAAAATTTTAACACTTAGAAATGTATCCTTAATTCCAGTACTAGAACCCTACAAATTGTTATTTTATTCTTAAATATTAACACTGTAATAATTCATAATCATCATCATAACTCGTTCTATATTGCAAAAAATCCCTACCTTTTGCTTCTGAAATACTATTATATTAAAAAATTTTGTGTAGTTTTAGAAAAAAATTTACACCTGTGGAAAAAAGGGATCATAAGTTTTGGTTTTTAAATAATTTTCTCGTAAGTATAGAGAATTTTTCTAAAGGCATAACACAATAGCTGAAATATAAAAAAAAATCGGGGAAGGGGGTGCATTTTTTTAAGGTTCATATATTTGGAAAACTTGCTCCAGAATTTCTGATCTGAAAACCAATTAGGTTTCAAGAAATTTTAATTTTCTGAGTTTTGATTTTAGTTTCGGTTTCATTTTAAAGCATTTTTGCATTCCTAGATTGAATTAATTAAAAATATTTTTTTAACACAATCCATTATTTCGTTTGAAATGGCCATGAACTGCAATTTTAATTTCTAAAATCATTTCTGTTTGCTCATGTTTTTGAGTTTTCTCACATTTACTTAATTAAGATTGATTTAAAGACCAATATATTTTTGCCACATAGTTTATTTAATTTAAAAGCTCTTTACATTGTTTTCATTAATTTTGTTTTCCTTTTGAAAAATGCGATGACCAAAATGTACGCAGTCTACTGTGAGAAATAATATTTACTTGAAAGGGATGGAATATGACTGAAAATGGTAAATCTAAAATCCAGCTTTCAGGTGATATTACAATTAGACTACAGAATACAAATGTTGCAGAATGAACTAACTATTTCCCTGATGTACCACAAACTACATTATAATAAATATATTGTAGTACTACATTACAGTATTTTAAAGTCATGCAACAAAAACTTAAACTTGCTTAACTGCCACGAAAGGGGAACTGAGAGAAAAAAAGATATTATTTACAAACTTGGTGATTTCTGTATTACGTTTGTATCACTACTATTTTCTGTATAAATAGTTTGCATTTAAAACTCTTGTGAATATATAAGGTTCTGATAAAACTGAATAATTGATCAAATTAACAATTGTTATCTCTCAAAAAATATTATGTCGAAGAATATTTTGAATTAAAAAAGATATTTTCAGTCATATTTATTTCAAGTAGAATTTTCATGTAGAACATAAGTTGGATAGTAACATATAAAAAAATTAAAGCTTTACATGCATAAGAATTTTTTTTATGTCTTTACAAATTTTAAATGTGTTTTTCTCAGATTTTTAATTTTGAAGATGAGAGTGTTTTCTAATCCCTAAGACGTTTTTCCTGTACAAGATAAGAGTCTTGAAATATCTTGTAAATATTCCCTAACATATGTTCTATAAAAGTTCATATGGATTTAGCTCTGAGAGCTCTAGTTATTTTTTAAAAATATCTTAATGTAATATTAAAAAAATTGTGTTTTTCCAGGTTCAGCCATACAAATAATTAAAATTCAACAAGGAGATATATTTTAAATTTTATACTTTTTTGTTTGCAATAATCGTAAGAAATATACATCACTTACAATAATTAAATATTTTTAATAATTTAGCATTTTAGAAAGGTTTTAAAAACTTCAAAACTGTTCAATGCTTTAAAATTGTGAAATAATGGCTTGTCAAACTAACCTATTGTTTTCAGAATCAATATAATAGTATAATCTGAATATAAAACAATTAATTTTACTGTGACAAAACTGTTTACGACGTCTACTCATACTGTAAAAAGAATGAAAGATAAATATGTAACAGTGGCAGTCAAAAACACATTTATAATAAGTAAAAATTCTGTCCCGCTACTAATTCCAATGCATTTTCCAAACTGTACCTAAAAACAATTATATGTTTATTAGGATAGAAATTATTTATATTTAGATATATTTTTCCCTATTAAGTACATAATGAATAATGGCAAGATAATTTGTAAAATCCTAAAAGATTTTAATGGAGAAGAAAGCCAGACATAATTTTAGATAGGTAGAAATTTCATTATATAATACACAAATATGCATGTCTTAAAACAAATAAGTTGGCTAAGAAAATGAAATTTACTAAAAATTTCCCGAATAAAGTATAAATCAGATTTCATCCTCAAATACATATAATTGTAAGAAAATGTTTTATTCAATTTACAATCAATTACAAATAAACTTTTATAAAAAATAATTTTAACAGGTATAAATAGCAAAAAATATCAAAGAAGTATAAGAAAGACACATACATATCGTTTACAGAAATGCCACAGTGTGATATTTTTCAAAACACGGCACTGCACACACAGTCCAACATTACAGTCTTGACATTGAAAACGAGTTTCTCTTCGAATACGTTTTCCATTATCATTTATCTTAAGGTTGCATACCACACATTTTCGCGATGTTTTTTTTTTTTTTTGAAGAGTCTTTTAATAGTCTACACTCCTGCAAAGAGAAGTCTGAATTCAAAGCTATAAAAACTTACTATTCCCAACAAAAAAAATGTCATTTATACCTTTATTTTTTATATTCTATGAATGCGTTAAACTATTAATTTGTTGTGGCGACTATTTAATATTAAATGCGAAAAAAACGAATAAATTTCAAACTGAAATTTAAATTGAATGTTTCAAAAACTGTCATCGATATTCTCATAACTTTTACATATTGTCGTTTTAGCATCTCACACATCTATCTTCTATGTAAAAATCTATTACAAGTTCATTAAATGTTTCAGCATATTTTTAAACATAACATGCAGTTTTCAACCAAATTGTAAGGCTCCGGTAGTCTAATGGTCAAGGTAACGGACTCGTAGCTGTTGTGTCATAAGTTCGACTCCAGTACCACTGAAGATCCGCCGTGTAGGGGAACGATGCTCAAACGTCGTCCTCGTCACTTGACCATGGTTTAAAATTACGAGGTCCGTCGCCAAGTGAGTGAATATTAACGTCGCACTGTTCAGCTGCACGAGGGCTTTTAGTGATGGACCTCGTAATTTTGAAAAATGGTCAAATGACGAGGGTGACACCTGAGCTGGCACCCCCCCTCTCCTAACTACCACACCAACGAGAGGACATTTCAGCTCTCGATAGATTTAACGTGCATCGCTGCCCTACACGGCGGGTCTTTTGTGGCACTGGGCTCGAACTCGAGACATGCCAACAATGATTCGATACCTTGACAGGTGTCGTCCACGTCACTTGACCATGGTTCAAAATTACGTGGTCCGCCGCCAAAAGCCCTCGTGTAGCTGAACAGTGCGACGTTAATATTCAATCAATCGATACCTTGACCACCTGATACCCCGGCCACAGGTCCGTCGCCAAAAGCCCTCAAGTAGTTGTGTAGAGAAGAGAGAGAGAGAGAACGACGTTAATATTCCCTAACTTAATTAAATAATATGAAATTTAAGGAATACATGAAAAAATATTAGAAGTGGAATACATATAAATGTATTAAAAATTTAATCTCTAAATATATTTTTTTAAATATCCAAAGAATTATTAGTATTTATGGTAAATATATATATTTTTCAACTGAGTATGTGAGACACGCATAAATATCTTTTTCGAAATTCAAATGCAGAATTTCACAGTGCAGCTATTATAAAATTCCTAGTTTTGCATGGTTAAGATTATAAAAATGTCCAAATTTTAATAACCTTTTCTTCAGTCAACCACTAATGGAACATAAATGATGAGGGATTTTGCATAAATAGATATTTCTTTAACTTGAATTTAAAAAGGATATTTATATTTATTTATAAGCGCAAATGTTAACTATAAATTTGTCCAGATGCTTTTGATTACTCTTTATTTGAAGATTCAAGTTTAAAAATATAAGCTTGTAGTTTACGTTCTCTTTGAATGAAATTACTGTTAAGACATTTAAAATTCATATATAATTCGTTATCTGAACAATACAAAACTAGGGATTCTATGTAGGATGCCCTGAATACCTGGCTTTAAAATTATAAAAAACTAAAAGATTTAAATAGGTTTTTTATAGCAATGTGTAAACATTTTTAGCAAATAATGTAATACAGAAGCTTAAAATTATTCATTTTTAGAAGTGTCCAAAATTTTAAAAGATTTTAAATTTTGAACCTTTTTCTTTCTGTTAATTTTTGACACATAACGAAATAATCCTTTTTTTAAAAAAAATCCCTGAAAGTATTGATTAAAATAAGAAAAATGAAGCAGTAAATTATCCTCAATGTTTTAATATATACTTTGAATTTAAATACTATAAATATTTTTAAAAAATTTAGACATACATTATAAAAACTTAATTCCATTTGATAATTTTAAGGTAAGGGAAAAAAAATGAGATTTTTATCAAGCTATCCCCTAATTTTCTCAATTCGTTGACTTGCAATTATTTCCGTACGCTCTTGGGTTTAAAGAAATTATTCCCAGTTTTTTAGGATTGCTGCAGGGGAAGAACCGGTCTCCCCGCGAGCCATAAAACTTCCCCTCAATGTCCATTGTGTCTCCCCGACCATTTCTAATTATCTTTCAAGATGTTAAGCCTTTAAAGGGAGGGGGGGAGAATTTGGAAAAACACGGCATTTCCGCTTTCGAACACGTTACTTGAGGAGGTAAAATTACGTTTGGTGAGTCCCCTGCCTTACGGAAAATTCCGTGTTGTCCGTTTTTGAAGCCTCTCTAGTAGGGCAGAAAGAGCCGTGCTAACCGCTTGGAGGGTTAATAGAGTAAAACCTTTTTTTGTGCGGTAGATAGGCACCGTATACAAAGAAACGTACAATAAAATATGCAAAACTTTCATAAATATTGACACATGACTAACAACTTAGTCGACATAGTACAAGAAAAAATTATGTGTTGAGAGGGACTGTATAAAAAACGTCGCCCTTTAAAAATATGTCAATTATTTATGAAATTTGTGAGAAAGTACTTGTAAACAAAATAAATAAATTCCACATGGAAATATTTTTAAAACTTTTGATTTTTCATTGTATACATGGAGAAATTTTCAAAATGCTCTTACATAACTCACTTCTACTCATCGGAATGCCCAGCGCTCATTTTCCTGTGATGAATTAGTTCAAAATCACTTTCTTCATTTGAAGATACAATTTCAATTGATTTATTTTTTGGTACTATAAAATAAGTTATATGTTTTTGCAACAATTTTCGGTCGGTCAGTTGCTTGTGAACGTCACGCGATAACCAGATATGCATAATTGAAGCTCTTTTTGGAATTTCAAACTCCTTTCGGGATTGGTACATATTTTAAGAAAATGCTTTTCCAATTGGTTGGAAAGCTGGATCCCTGCATATGTTTTATCCGGTTCTTCTTGTCCGTCTTCATAATCTATCAAGTTATTGATAATGTCTCTGTCATTGAAAGTTTCGTCAATAATCAAGTGCGGACTGCTAGTGCGTCGAGAGAAAGGAATGGAACGTGCATCGTCGAAAGACTGTTTATAACCAATGAACAGAGCGTCATGAAGTGTATGTATGTACATTGATTGAAAACTTTACAGTGGCGCCAAAGCCGTTGAAATTAATATAAGGCATGAAAGAAGATCGCACATAAACAGGTTCTACTGTATACACATATATATTTTTTAATATTTTTTTAACCCAATGGAACATGCTTCTAAAAATACGAAAACTGTCGATTGAAGTTTTTGAGTGTGTATTGCCAGATTTTGAACTAAAGCTTTCATTGGATAGAGATGCATCTCCGGATGTTCAACATGTGGAAGCTCTATATATTTCTTTGCTTTGGCATGGAGGGGGAGGGAAAAGTGTACCGCCGAGGGGAAATACTTCCGCACCGACAGCGGCCATTCCCGTCTTTCTCCAAGCGGATTCTGCCTCTGAAACTTGGAACTGTGTAATTTGTTTGTCAAAACTCTATTATCGTGTGCACTGAAAAAGTATTTAAAATGGAGCTATCACGTCAAAGATCAGAAGGATTATATACTATGAGTTCCGAAATAAACTCAGTACAATTGAGAGAGTTTAGTTTTTTCAATAGTTTTTTTTTATACAGTAAAAGTCTGATTTGGAGTTTCGACATTGAAGATGAACCACATTCTGGCCGCCATATTGAGGTTGATCGTGGACAGTTAAAGCAAATCTTTGATTAAGACAAAAATGTTTCTACACGAGCAAGTGCGTTAGAGATTGACGTTTGTCGAAAAACAATAGTTAATGTTCTCAAACACATAAATCTGACGTTTTAGTTGAATCGCTGGGTACTTCACGAATTGATTGCTAAAGACAAGGGCAAGAGAAAAGCTGCCTGTTTGGCTTTGCTCAGAGATCAATGGAAACAGAATATTCTGGACAGAATTGTGACCTGTCATGAAAGATGGATGTACTATAACAATAAACACCGTAAAGAAGTGTGATCAGCACCCTGGGCATCGGCATGTTCGGTTGTAAAGCAAACGCTAACAAGAAAGGGCTTCTCTTGTACCTGGTGGGATTGTCATGGTGTTATCTATAAGGAGTACCTGAAAAGCGGGCATACTATCAATAGTACGATATATAACAATATGCTAATCAAAGTTAGCAATGCTATTTGTAAAAAACGGGGGGGAGACTTCAGAAGGAAGGTGGTTCTCTTTCATTAATATAACGCCCGTTCACATGCTTGTGCGCTGGCTGGCTGGATGTTCTACACGCTGCAGTGGGATTTCATGCAACATCCACCCTACAGCCCCGAAATGGTGCCTTCGGATTACTATTTGTTTTCACATCTGTAGCTGCATCTTGATGGCACAATCCTCCGTTCAAATGACGTCATAAATGAGATTGATTGCTTTCTGGACTCGCGCATGCCACAGTTTTTCGCAGAAGGGATTGAAAAGTTGCCAAAACGCTGGTAGATCGTTGTAGATTTGAATGGAGATTACTATCTTCATTAGCTTTGCTGATTTTGTATGTATTTATCATCTAACAAGATTGGGTTTTTTTTGGCGGAAAACTTTTTACTCAACTTAATAGTAGGGATTTAACCCAGGCATCGTATACGATATTTGGCTGCTCAAAATTAGGAGGTTTGTAATTGAGAAAGGGCGAGGCTAATAAACGATTAATTTTAACTAAAGCTCTTTCTTGCGAAATGATATAGAAATCGTAAAATACACCTAACTCATTCTTTTTTCCACGGTAGATGTGTTTCTTGAAAAACCCCTAGAAATAAATGAATGCAGTTTAAATATTCTCAAGGGGAGTAATTTCCACATTATTCTAGAACCGTGTTAGGTGAATTAAAAAAAATTATTTAATTTGTGAAAAATCGCGCATAATAAAGTGATGAAAATTTATCTGTGTCATGTTTTAAAGGTACTTATATTTGCATGTATATAATTAACAATGTAGAAATTTGTATCAAGAAAGTTAAGCTCCATTCTTCCATAAAACAGAATAAAAACTCATTTTGGAAGAGATACAAGAATTTTTCTGGTTCGTTTCAAAATGAAAGTCTCCGCACTGTGACACTAATCATATCGTGGGATGCCTACTGGTGTAAAATTGTCAACGTCCTCCATTTGTCTGCTCAAACCATACAAGACACACAATTGCCTATATATTTCGATAAGCACTGCGTTTTTAAAAACTTTAAACTTTATCGTGCTCCTCACCTCACGTGAGTGGTTATTAACATCGCAGTGTAAGGCAACACGAGGGTTATTGGTGATGGATTTCATTGTTTAAATTTTGGAACAACACATACTTGTGTTGACAAACATTTTCAAGAACGAAGTATGTGCAGATCAATTTGAGAACAAACTTGTCTTATGATAATCTAAGATCACTGTTGCTGTTTGAGACACCAGATCTGAAGCCAGAAATATCTTATTTTGGCATCCCGGAAATAATTTAACCATTTCCACTAATGCAGGTGTTCATGTGTTGTGCGTCAATGTATTATTGAATAAAATTATATTTAATGAATAATTGAAAATATCTATGTTTCGATTCTTTTTTATTTGGGCCTCTTGTGTGTTGTAGGCTCAATGCGGCCATCGGGCTGAAAAATTTGGAGATTCCTAGTTTAAAGCCGAAAGTGAACATTAAGAGTTTGTCCACATACTCAGCTCAGTCTTCAAATTATTTTTTAAGGATATTGATTACTTAGGAGTAAGGAATGGGAACACACCCACTCAATACTCTTAATAACAACGACCGTATCTTAATAATCTTAAATACCATTTGAATTATTATGATGAGATTTTAACTAGAAAAAATTTCGACATCACTAACATTTGTGAAAAAGAGTTTATTCTTTATGAAATTAAGTTACACAAATTGTGAGTCTTTCAAGGGAAATAAATTAAAGATAAACTATTAGCTTGTGCTATATCAATAAAATTTGGTATGCGTGTTTATACATGTGACGGGTGGCATTGATTCAAATTTCGTGTCAGGCGCATAAGTATGGTGCTTGTGGCGCAAACTTCAGTATGAGGTGTACTTTAAATGTACATAATCTCCTTTCAGTTTTATATCCTTTTCCCAGCGATGTTCAATAAGTTCGATACCCTTTTTTTAATAAGAACTGTCTTGCTCCTCAAAATAGCCATCTCAACTGCTGACATAATTTCTTCATCGTTGGAAAATCTTTGACCACTGAGCCCAGTGGCGCACACAGGAATTTTTCAAGGGGGGTCCGGGGTCGAAAGTTCACCACTCTTGTATCATGCTCCTTTTGACCTTGTCTATTTTCGGGAACAAAACACAGTAAAAAACTAGTTTTTGAATAAATAATTAGGATTAATTAATAAAAATAATCATTAATAGCAAGTAATTAATTAAATTTTACGTACTATATACTTTGAATTATAATCAATCGGGGAAAAAAATTAAGAGCTTTGGGGGGGGTCGGACCCTCCCCCCCGTATGCGCCACTGACTGAGCCATATTTTCAAGTTTAGGAATAGAAAATAATCCGAGGGTTCTAAATCTAGTGAATAGGGTGCCAGAGGTAGTTGTTCAAATTTTAATTCATTAATGTTGGTCATTGCAATAACGGATTTGTGAGCAGGTGCATTGTCTAGATAAAGCAACACTTTCTTCTGGGCCAAATGCGGCCTTTTTGTATTCTTTTCTTCGCTCAAACGTTGCAATACTCGCCACTGATAGTTTTTCTTTTTTCCAGATAGTCCGTGAACATTATCCGACGCCATGATCTTGCCTGCAGATGGAATGGTTTTTACCTTCTTTTGAGCCTGTTCTCCCGTTTGAGTCTATTTTTTATTGTTCTTTTGTCTCGGGTGGTAAGGGATAGACCCATGTTTCATCCATGGTTATGAAAAGGCACAAAAACTCTGCTTTGTTGCTGTGAAACTTCGCTAAACACTCAATTGAAACATCTCACGACACTGCTTTTGCTCGAGTGTGAGCAAAAGCGGCACCCATTTTGCACACAGTTGTCTGATTTTTAAATTTTCCGATAATATGCGATGTACCACATTTTTTGAAATGTCTGTTAGCTCGCTTACTTTCAGTCAACGAACATCCAGTATCGCTTTGTGAATTTTCTTCACCATTTCTGGAGTCATCATCTCGATGGGTCGACCACTGCGATGCTCGTCTTGGCAACTCGTAGGGCTTCGTTTATAAACCCTGCTATCCAATATTTTACTGTTGTAAACGAAGGAGCAGACTCACCCAGAGTAGAATCTGGTTCAGCTTTTACATTGGTTGGGCTGAGGCCTTTCAAATAAAAGTATTGTATCACATAACGATAACCAATTTTCTCCCTTTTCACAAATTCACTTAAAACGTTCACTATTGATGGTTGTCAAACAAATACTAAACAAAGTAGCGCCTTGAAACTTCTGCTTAAAAGATTGCGCGTACAGTGATATTTTTCAAACAACTACCGCCATCTCTAGGTCAGGCTGGGTACTTATGGGACTACACTCGTAATACAATAAATAATATTAATAGGTATTTCTTTAAATGTACTACCTATTAGATTGTGAACATTCTATTGTTTACCATTCCGGGCTCCACGAAATAATTTTATGCTCGTTACGTTTTGTAAAACTTAACAGTTTTTTAATAGAAAATGTGTGGAAAAACACCTATAATGAAGGAGAGGGAACAACTTGTGTTGACATATCAAAAGATTCGACTTTAAAATCTAAATTTAAGCAAGAACTGCTATGAAATATTAGTTTGTAAGTTAATGCAAAACAGTATTTTTCACACAGCTCTAAACATTTTAAAGTCATTCACAAAACAATGTATTTAAGTGAAAAATATTTCTCAACGTAAGTGGCTACAAAATTGAAATTTAAAAACAAATCAAATGTAGAATATGAAATGTGACTGCAAATAATTTCAATAGACCTAGACTTCGATAGTTTGTGTAAAAATATAAGTTCATATCCCAATGACTATACATAAGGCATTCGTAGGGGATATTTGGGTCACAAATAAATGGATTATTAATAAGGAAATTATAATAAAACTATACCCGCTTCGCCGGGTATTTCATAAGGTTTCATTGAATTATTCATATCCCAATCCCAGCAAAACAGAGAGAGAGAGAGAGAGAGAGCAGGACTTCTCCAAATAATATCTGAAACTGAAGTGGAATTACCTTTTACACTTCCGTAACCCCGCTCCCCCAAAGGGGACTTTCGCAAAACCCATTTTTAGTAGATCTCTACTCAACAAAATAAACATGTTTGCTAAATTTAAAGTCTAAATCTAATACTTCAAAAATGGGAATATATTTGTCTCCAGCTCCACTTAACCCCTCGCATCCCCCTTAGGGTTTAATTTTCGCAGAACCCCTTTGCAGCAGATCTTTACTTTATGAAAAGAGCATGTCTGTCAAATTTCAAATAAAGGGTGTTTTTTTGAGAGGTATAGAACTTTAAATTGCAATAAAACAACGATGTATTATTCGATTGACATGATTTTTTTTATTCGAAAGATAATCTTGTGGCATTACATTTTAAATATGATATCTGGCATAGGACTGCCACGGCTGGCTCGGATGTAGTCCAATCTGGATGTCCAATTTTCGATGACTTTTTCCAACATTTGTGGCCGTATATCGGCAATAACACGGCAAATGTTGTCTTCCAAATGGTCAAGCGTTTGTGGCTTATCCGCACAGACCAATGACTTTACATAGCTCCACAAAAAATAGTCTAGCGGTGTTAAATCACAAGATCTTGGAGGTCAATTCACCGGTCCAAAACGTGAAATTAGGCGGTCACCAAACGTGTCTTTCAATAAATCGATTGTGGCACAAGTTGTGTGACATGTTGCGCCGTCTTGTTGGAACCACAGCTCCCGGACATCATGATTGTTCAATTCAGGAATGAAAAAGTTAGTAATCATGGCTCTATACCGATCACCATTGACTGTAACGTTTTGGCCTTCATCGTTTTTGAAGAAGGATTCCACCAGCCCATAAAGCGCACCAACAGTCAGTTTTTCTGGATGTAACGGTGTTTCGACATACACTTGTGCATTAGCTTCACTCCAATTGCAGCAGTTTTGTTTGTTGACGTAGCCATTCAATCAGAAGTGCGCTTCATCGCTAAACAAAATTCGCTTATGGAAATCGACCATTATTTTCGAAATAAAATTGCACAATTTGAAAGCGTTGTTCAGGCGTGAGTCTATTCATGATGAATTGCCAAACCAAACTGAGAATAAATCACTAGACAGCTGTTAAATTGGTCGCCATCTTGGAAAGTAATGCCAACTTAAACTTCTATACCTGGAAAAAAAACACTATGTATGTTGGTCTAATAGTTCAAAAATGGAGATATCGATCTATCCCTTAGCTCCTCGCACCCCTCCATCCTTAGGGTTTGATTTTCACAAAACCCCCTCTTGGCGGATATCTACTACTTCATGAAAGAGATATGCCTGCCAATTTTCACTTTAATAGGTCTAATACTTTCTGAGATATGATGAGTGAATGAGTTATATATAGTCGCTTTTCTTCTTTATATATTATAACAAATACAGTACTTTTTTAATTGCCTTTACATAAAGTACTTATAACATGTTGATCTACTTTAAATATTACTTTCAGATATTTAGATTTATTCTTTTAGGAGCGGGATAAGGTCAGTGGCATATCGTACACCCGTACTACGAGGGTAGCCAGGACTCTAGGGGGCCCAAAGCCTATGTTTTGTTATGGTTTTGGAATATTTTACTAGATCCGGCTTGGGACAAGAACCTGACATTGCAGGGGAGCCCTAACATTCTTCGTCACGCTACCTGATGGGGTTCCTGGAAGATGCTTTTAGTTCTAAGGGTAGGATTTTGTGAGGCCAAAAAAAAAAAAATGTTTGAAAACCACTGCTTTAAAGGAATCATCCTTCGAGAGAATCCACATATCTGAAATGTTGTTCTTGTACTTCTGGGAATGTGAACAACATTGATAAATTATTTCTTCTAACCTTTAGAACTGTACATTTTTAATATGTGGTAAACTTTAATAAATAAAACTGGAAGTCCGCTATTATGATCGTGTGGTATAGTTCTAAAAAAATTAGGAATTGCTTGTTGCTAAGAATGGATGATTTCATAGCGAAATCACTACCTCTTTATGGCATTGAAAGACAAAATCAAACACGTGTTTACGAATTGCAGTCGAAATGCTTTGGGTATCGTTATTGCCCTAATCTGTACAAATAACTATTACATATTTTACTACAAATCCTAGACACAAACTTTGGTAATAATATAAAAAAATAATAAAATGTATTCGTTTTACAATAGGAATACAGTAAAAAAATATGTGCTGCAAAATTCCTAGTAAAACTTAGTTAAAACTGCTATAGCTAGTTATTTTTATATAGCAGTAAATATGAATAAAATTTGTTATATTTTTCAAGATGACAATAATTAAATAAACTGTCTGTCTATATCAGATGCAAAGAGAACTCTCAGCCCGAGAGAGGTCTGTTTGTAAAAAGACCTGTTCTTGCGTCCAGCAAGTTTTTGCTCTTGTTTTAGGGTGTTGCAAAAAACATCGACATTAGGTCAAGGATGGATAGTCCTTTCATTCTTTTACTGCCAATAAAAAAAACAGTTTTGGAAGGCTTCCTTTGGAATGGCAACCATTTGTGTCGTCGGATTGCTTTATATGTCGCTCTACTCTTTAAACATAATCATTTCAGTGGCATCTTTAAGTTCGGGAAGAATAGGTATAATGAAATACGTTTAACACGAAAACGCTTAAGGCAAAATATCAGTTAACACGAAATAATTCAATGACACAGACAAGGTTTTCAGGCATTTTTTTCTCTTAACACGAAAAGATTTCCCTTCTGGGCAGGAACAAAATGCGGAAAACACCATGGATTTGACAGGGGTGTGAAATGAAAGAGAGATTGTTTCACATGTTTCGTAGAAAGTAGTCTTTGAATACTCTCGGAAAAGCCTGTGATACGAGCCAATTTTATTTATCTAAGCTACTTCATCCTCCACCCGTACAAACGCCACACAAAACCATCTCATCTCTCATCATTTGGCTTTGGAATTCAGTGGCGAGTACTCTCTGAATTCCAAAGCCAACTGATTTGTGCGAGTAAAAATCAATGAGCTCTTGCTTGGCATCCCCTCAATGTTAGAACTTTTTACGAGCACAATGGTAAAGAGTTCAGGGGGGGTCATCCGTTTGAAATGAAGAAGACATTTCTTAAGGCTGCTGATCAAAAACAGAGCACGAGAACGGAAATCTGTAAGGATTTGGTTATTGCTAAATTTTGTATTAAATTTCATTAATTTCTTGTGATTGTTTTTGTTCCATTAATTTTTATTGAAAGCATGCGTCTATAATTATCTATGTAAATAAAAAGTACTTTAATAAACTTAATTTCTTAAATATATGGGGGGTTTTGTTGCGATATCTTTATACACAAAATTATTTTAGCACGAAAAAATATTTCAGCCCCCCAGTTGGGTGTTAAACAATTTTCACTATAGTTGTATTTCCAGTTGCGAAGAACACCTGCTGCACTGCCATACCAATGATAAAGGTTGATCGAAAAATATGATCTTGTGTGGTCCCGATACAATAATCATAAACTTCATGTCTAAAGCTAGTTTCATCGCTGAACGCTGTGGGTTCCCAGTTTGTTGGTAGTGATGAAGATTGGCTACGAAACTACTCTAGATGAGCTTGGCAATGTTGTGGGATCAAATCCGACTGTTAGTGAACAGCCAAATTTCGGAAAAAAAGTTTTCTAAACCACACGAATGTCTTAGAAAAAGCTGGAGAAATAGGAAAACGGACAATGATGTTGTTGGAATGATTGAGGTTTACAACACAGAATCATCCAATTTTGTATCGCGTTCGTGCTCTCTCTCCGCGGCCTTTCAGTGTAATTATTGGAATAATCATTGCTGCCAGCATCTTTTACACAGCTATCTTTGTTGTGCGTTGGAACATTTGCAAAGTTTCCTTTACATCGTTAGCGATTATATTAAAGAAATGCAATACTCATGCAGAAAAGATTTCTTTCTTTGTTGTCACTACTTTAATTATAACTGTTGTAAAAATATATGTATAAATTTATCAAGCCATGGAAGAAATGTATCCGTATGTTTTCAACGTATTCCTAAGAACTTAAAAATATGCGAAATTTCCGGTAAAAAATGTAGCTGTATGGTGGATATATTTATCAAAATTCTTTATGTATATTAAATTTATCAAATGGCACATGTTTGTAAGTTGCTTTTTAAAATAAGGACTATATTATTGAAGATTTAACTTTTCAGTTGTTACAGTTTAATATATTCGAAAAGCAAACAAATTCTCAATTTTTTTTTTCATTTTCATTCCAATTTTGCTGTACATACAAAATTAAATTAAAAAGAAAGAAATTGGGAGTGAAATATACGTTGAAAGTTTTAAAATTACAAATATATTTTATAAGATTAATGTAATGAATTATCTCAAAATAGATTACTGGATACAATTTTTCTTCCCAGATTCTTCGAAGATTGTTATCAAGAGCTTGCGCTTGCGTAATCAGATGAAGAAGTATTTGAATTGTGTGATCTGAAATTACAAAAACGAAACAGACTTGCAAAAAGAAATATGACACGAATTGCTATTTTGTATTCACAAATAAATACATGTTTCATGAAAAAGTAAAATATATTTTAGAAATAGCAAGCTATTTAAACAAATAAAATTGTTGACAGTTTTGAAACTATACGATGGGTTGTACATTTAAAATGTAATATAACTCACAGCGTTTCTCTAACTGTGGGGCAATATATCCCTGCATGGGGAGCGGACTTATTGAAAAGTTGAAATAAAAGATTTAAAATAAATATTAATTTACTGAAAGGAATCAAAACAAAATATATTGTGAGAAAAAAAATCTGTACGCATTGACATTGAAATAATATACTTATAAATGTATCAGTATTTCACAATGTTTTTCATAATTAATTTATCTATATTCAATTAAACACGAGTTTATTAATTACTACATGTACATAATATAATACTCATTTTGATAGTTTGAATGATTTATAATTTAAGTCATACTGTTGCTTTAGCGTCAAAGTATAATTGTATATATTTTGCATTTAATAAATTATTATTGTATGGGGGGCGGAGATGCGTGATGAAAATTATGATGGAAAATTGAGTAACAAATACTAAAAGTTTGAGAAGCACTGATCTAACCTTAATGAATAATTGAAAATTACATCAACGTTTTGAGTATAATCAATTACTTAATAAACAGAATCGAATCAAAAAACTTTTTTTGGGAAATGAATTATAATATCTTATTTCTTTTAAAAAATTTATTTTTATTATTTTACAATCATGGATTTGTAGATACTTTCGTTTAAGAAAAATCTCATAGAAGGGCTTATAATTTTAGTTTCATTTTCTTATCCAATACAAAGAAATTTCCATTGAACTGATTTCAGTATTAGAGCATGTTGCTTTTGGTATAATTTCCTATTTAAAAGACGTTAATTGTGGTTAAGTGTATCAAAACAGTTCTGATTATTTTGCTCATTTAAGTGATCAGAAAAGAACTACTAATCTTGAACTAAAACCATAATAAAACATATGTATATTATCATCTCTATGTCCTTAAATAAATTGAAACAATTTAAAAATATCTAAATCTCTTCTTTAAAACATGTAATACAAAACAATTTTTTAAGTCGATTCCTACTCATGTCAGCAAAGAAAAATTTTATTTTAGTTACTTACTTTTTATTAAATAGTTACAATTAATATAAATATGTATATACATGTGACAGAATCACAATATTAGTGGCAAAATAGAACATTTTCTTTACTATATATGGTGTTGGAATATTTTTTGTTTATTACTATTTATTCATTAATTAAATTTAATTATTCCAATAAAATAGGATAGTAAAAAAAAAACCACATTCTCAGAAATTAGGCCATCCCAGGTGGGATGGATTAAACGTCCAACGTGCTATTCATTGCGCTACAGGGACACAACGAACGATTTTCCTTTATGTAGATGCTGTTGGACTAATATTTTTGTTTGTTACTATCTATTCATTTTTTCAATTTAATTAAAGAATTAATTTTTGAAAAAAACTGTGTGTTAACACCAAGTGTGCTCCACTGCAAGTTTTAAAAAAATGTATTTGAACTTGAATGGATGAATAGAAAGTATATATATATATATATATATATATATATATATATATATATATATATAATCTATAATTCTCTACAAACAAGAGATAAACTTTCACATCAATCACATTCGGAAAAAAAACCACAGAGACAGTAAAGAGAACATACAATGAAGGACACTAGATCAAAAATTATAAAATGAATGCTGCAGTATTATAAACATTGCTGACTTAGGCCAGCTAATATATAAATTTTTTTTATATAAAAGTGGGGTTGAACATGTTTTTTGGCCAGCCAAATATATATATATATAATATATATATGAGAGGATGGAACGAACTAATAGAAGGAATTGAAAAAACCCTCGTGGAAGGAAATTTCAATAGATTTTGAAGTCCATTTGAATTTATATATACTAGTGTTTCTCAAACTTTCACTACTGGTGACCCAATTTTCAATCATAATTTCTATCGCCCCCCGAAACAATAATAATGTATTGAATGCAATAATAATGCACTTTGGCGCTGAAGCTACAATACGATCATAATTATAAACCGTACAAATTAACAGGATAAGTATTAAATTTTGTATATGTTACTTTTAAGTAATGTATATTATTATTTTTTTTTACTTTTTAGTTCGATTCATTATAAAAGCGTATTTTTTAGTTTATTTTTAAAGCATAATTTATTTTATTATTTTTACTATACATGATAAAAATCACAAAATTCCAGTGAATAATTTAATTAAGAGAAAATATACTTGCCTACTTTCAGGGACTTTTCAATTTTTCTTTGATAATTTGAGAAAAAATCCAATCAAACTAAAGAAAATGTTCCAAATGTGCATGTCCTTAATAAAGGACATAAATCTCAGACACTTTTCGCTAACAATACAGGATCGTTATTTTACAGCAAAACTGTCATATTTTGTTCACGTTGTTGTAGTTTTACTGTCATTTGATGATCTAAAAATAGCATTTTGAACTTTTTCTACCTTGTCTTTTTGAAAAAGTGAAGTGCTGCATTTATGGCTTCATAGTTTTCTTCATAGAGTTCTTTATGCAGCATTTGAAAATTTCACTTCAACTCAAACGTTTCATGTCTGTCGCTTTTCTCCTATTCACTTTCGCTATTTTGATTAATATGCATTATTTCAGCAGGTTCTTCAATTACTTGATCAGTTTCAACTTCCTTTATTAGGGATCACAGTAGCCTATTTTTTTAAAAATATTCTGCTCATTTACATTTATAAACCATAATAAGTCATACAACATAGCAATCAAAACCACAAAATTGTTCATGGGGAAAAGTGCAGCATGTTCATAGAAAATATTTTTGAACAAAAGTGGTCGCGCTGGTAACTCGATCAAAACAAGTACGTTGATTGTAAAAAAAATTTGCCATTCTCAAAGAAGAGGCATATTTGTGACAAATTCATTTTATTTCCCATTAAGACCGTCTAATAGGAGGACACTGTCAAGGTCACTGTTAACGAATAAGCAGTTTCCCAGAATTAACGATTTCGTGAGCCTGGGTTGACTCTGCACCTCATGCGACCGCTCCCATGTTAAAAGTGTATTCAATGTCAGCTCTAAAAATAATTGTGTAAAACGTTTTTCATTATGCATTATATGTTTCAGAACGCTCATAAAAATACATCATGGACAAATGTTTCTTTAAAGTGCTCAATATGCTTATCCATATAACATAAAGTTCATTCACATGGAAGAAAAGCAACAGAAAAATATTATTTACAACTTTCCTAAAAGAAAAAGAGACGGAGTGGAACATACCAGTAAGTTTGAATGTCAAATATATGATAATCACGTGATACGTTGTGGTAAAAGGTGTAATGTTGTTGTAGCTTCACCAACAGACGTATTCTTAAAGCACGTTTTACTTACTATAAACATGAAAATTTTAAAATCAAAGGACCCACGCGGGTAATGTTTCAAAATGGTCACCGACCTAACGCGCCGGTTCCGAAAAGCTATCTTCTACACAAAAGAACACATTCTTCCCGGAGGGGAGCACAGTGCGCCTCCTGGTGAATGGAGGAAACATTACACCCCCACACAAGATTGATGTGTCACACATGATACTCAATCTGATTATAAAGCATGAAATAATATACATTCAAGTAATTAGCATTATCTCACACTTAAAAAAATATGAAAAATAAGTATACCTAACAAATTACACAAAACTAAATTAAGAATACAATTTAGATATGATTAATTATACCGTAATAATCAAGAAAATTAAAATTTAAGGAATTCACGGAATAAACAACATTAATCAAAAAAATATTATTCAAAAAGAAACAGCATTTTTTTAAAAAAAATGTAAATAGACACACAAACAATACAATTATGAGATAAAGAAAATAATTATTCATTAAATCTAAAATTTTCTTTTTAAAATTGAAAAACACATTTGTCACACTAATCGTGAGAGTGCATCAGCACGAGGCATTTTCACTCCAGGACAATGTTTGATTGTCACATTGAACTTTTGTAGTGCAAACGCCTATATTTGTAAACTCGCAGATTGTGGTGCACTCTTTGTTAAATAAGGTAAAGGGTTATGATCAGTATAAAATTCAATCTCAGCCCCAAATACCCATACTTCGAACTTTTTAAGCTCCATACAATCGCAAATGCCTCTCGTTCAATAGTTGACCGTGACTATTGGGTCTTGCTTAATTTTTGACTTGCATAAGCAATTGGGTAACACTTATCACCACATTTTTGGGACAGGCAAGCAGCTATGCTAATTTGCGATGCATCTGAATGAATGGTATACGGTTTATCTGGAACTGGAGAGTACAGCGAAGGTGCTTCCACTAAAGCCTTTTTTAGAAGATGAAATGAGGAATCATGTTTCTCAGTCCATGGAATGGAATCAGGTACTCTCTTTTTGGTGAGTTCTATCAATGGATACACAAGTTCTGAATATTTAGGAATATACTCGCGACAGTAATTACAAAGTCCAAGTACACTACGAAGCTCCTTCTTCGTTTTAGGCACTGGTAAGTTGTTGATAACTGCAGTCTTTTCGGGATCTGGTTCGTGCTTACCCGAACCAATAATATGACCCAAATATTTAATTTAAGTTTTTCTAAAGGCACACTTTTTGAGGTTCATAGTGAAATTTAACTTTGAAAGTTTCGTTAAAATAGTATCCAGATGAAGAAGATGTAGGCACGTGAAAATTCTCTATAACATGATAATGCTTTGTTCATTTCACGCTGAAATGTGGCAGAGGCATTTTTCAAACCAAAACTCATCACCTTGAAGCGGTACTGTTGCCGATGAGTCTTGAAAGATGTAAGAGTTTTGCTGTCTTCAGCATATGGGCATAGCCCAATACCCCTTCAAGAGATCTAACGCTGTGATGATATTGGCTCTTCCAATAGAATGCATGAGCTCCACTGCATCTTCCATCGGAAAATCATCAGACACACTCTCCGAGTTCAGAGCTCTGAAGTCAACGCAAAGTCGTAGGGTACCATCTTTCTTGTTAACGCAAACAATTGGATAGACTATTTCTGCGTCAGATTCTTCAATTAAATCGTCGCAAAAGCTCCTCTATCTGCTCATCAACTTTAATCTTCAAGGACTCTGGGATGCGATATACGAACGGCTTTTTACGTTCAATGTTCGGCTTTAAGCGAATTCGATGAGTCCCTACTTTGGCTATTTTCACATCACTTGTGAATAGTGTTTGGTGTCTTAGAAGAATTGCTAGCACTTGTTCCCTCTCACTCTCTTTCAGATGATTCAGATCGGTTTCACATGTAGAACTCTTTCAGATGTGGACCTCGATAAATTAGGAGTGCGATTGATTTCTCCGAATTCGTGGTCATCTTCAAAAATAACCCCAACTGCAAGTGCACGAGGATGATACTTCCTGATCTTATTCACGTGAACATGTCTTAAAGCTCCGTCGGGCAGTTTAACATTATATGAATGGGGTGGATGGTGTTAAATTATCTCTCCAGGTCCAGTTCATCTCGCAAAGATCTTATTAGTAGAATCTGGTATCAGCAAAACAGCTTGTTCTCCGGTGCTAAAACTCTTCACAGGTGACCTCTTGTTGAAATAATCTCCATAAGCCTTTTTTGTTTCTGAGCAGCAGTTAAAGAAGCACTCTCAGCAGCCCTTTCTATATTTATCTTCATTTCCTGAAGGTAATCAGCAGCTGACTGGGAAATGTTCGTCGGAAGATGTATTTCACCTGCCCAGGATGATTTAAGAATAGCCAACGACCCTCGAGCTTCTCTGCCATACAGTAACCTAAATGGTGATACACCAGTGGTAGTGTTCGGTACTTCACGGTATGCAAGCAACAGAAAAGGTTATTGTCGATCCCAGCTTCTTGGATCTTCATGAATAACGTGATGAATCATGTCCTTCAATACCTTATTCCATCTTTCAACTAGTCCGTTGCTGGCCGGGTGGCCAGGACAGGAAAACCTAGGACTAGATCCAATCCTTTTCGTAAATTCTTAGATTAAAGCCGACTTGAAGTTTGTGCCTTGATCACTGGTAATTATACTCGGAATTCCAGTCCTCGAGAATATTTGTAACAGAGAGTCACATGCAGTTTTGGCTGTTAGGGATCTAAGTGGTACTGCTTCAGACCAACGTGTATGTTGATCCATCATACAAAGAACGTATTTATGATCTCTACCAGATGGCTGTTGAATAGGTCCGATCACATCTATGTTTACAATCTCAAAGGGCAGCTCCGGACGGACAATAGGTGTAATGGGAGCTCTATCTCCAATTTTCTCAGGCTTCCGTAGCTGACACCCTTTGCATGTCTGGATGAATTCAGCAATTTCACCAGACATATTTGGCCAAAAGAAATTACATTTTATCCTCTCTTTTGTTTTCATAACCCCCATATGACCTCCGAAAACTGACTCATAGGCTAGTTTCATTACCTTATCTATTCTGCAACGCGGTAAAACTAATTGCATAACTGGTTCATTTAGAATTTTATCCCTGTGATAAATTAATCCATCAATTAATAAAAAAATTTCTTTGTTTAATTTTAACTCTGCACGAACCTTTTCAAGAGAATCACAATTATTCTGCTCATCTTTCATTTTAATGTAATCCGAATTAAAATTCATATATTATCTGAGTTACTCTCAACATAAAATATATCTTTCCCACACGCTGCTTCATTTTCATCATTTGAAAACGTAATAGAACGAACAGCCGATTCGGCAAAAATCTCATTTTCCTTTTTATTATTTTTGTCCTTTATTGAACACAAAGACTCATATAAAGCAGGAGGTATTAAAGCCTCAGCATTTAATTTATCTGTGATTGCTACCAAGCAATCCATTGGATGATTCAAAGAATTATTATCAAGAGCTATTGTGGTTTTAATTAGTTTTGCTTCTACATTCTCTCCGAATGCAAAGCTTAAAGTAATTTTTCCGAATTCATCATTACAATTATCTGGAAAGGTATCGGAATTACATATAAAAATCTGGGTTCCGCTATCCAAAACACAATTTATTGCTTTCCCGTTAATATAAACAATTACATATTTCAAAGGTTCAAGGTCAACTTTCGGTTGTACATATTGCACTTGAGAAGTCTCCTTTTTCTCATTTTTTAATTTAGAACACTTTTTATTACAGTCTGGAGCTAAATGGTTTTCACCACAAATGTAACATTCTATTTTTTTACTTAACCTACCTTGTTTTGAGTTATTAATTTTATTTCCTTTCGAGTTCAGATTTATTACTTCCCGTCTCAAGTAAGGAGGGATATATTTAAAATACTTTCGTGAGTCATTCTGATTATGACATGTTCTATGTGTAAATTCCGAAAATGATCTTCCTTTACAAGCATAAAACATGTCACACTCTTTTCCCATTTAAATTGGTTTGAACCAATTTTGCTCCTGTTTCATATTTATATGAACGGCAATTTCATTATCTAACGTTTCATATAATTTATCACTAACAATTAACTCCTTTAAATAATTAAAATCATTTACATTTCTCAAATTACAATATTGATCCCAATTGGTTAGCAAACGAGATGCAAACTGAACATGTGTTTCATTTGGCATTCGTTTCGCTTTTTGAAAATTTTGCAAGCAAATTAAAGGGGTGTTGGCTCAAATTCTCTTAGTACTAAACTTTTTAATTTATTATAGTCACTTATTTCTTCGTCTTTTACATAAACTAAAATATTTTCGGCCTTTTCTCCTAGAAGATTTAAAAGAATCTCTCCTTTAAATTCATCCGGCACATTTTTGGTTTCAAATGAACGTTCTAAAGAAGAGAAAAATAAATTCCACCCCTCTTGTCTTTTAGGAATCAGAAGTGTTAACGTACGAACACTTAGAATAAAATATTCTATTGAAGTTTTCTCTGTTTTGAGATTTGTACGCTGACACTCATTGATATCCCTTTGACTTTCTGATTTTGCCCTTTCTAAATTTATTTTTCCCAATTCTATTTCCAATTTAACTTTTTCCAGATTTATTTTTTCAAACTCAAGCTGCGATTCTGCCGTTAAACGCGCTTGCTCTTCCTTCGATTTTCTGTCCGCACGCCCTTGTTCTTCATACGATATTCTGTCCGAAATAATCGGATCTAAATATTCATCAATAAACTCTTTATTGTTTTTATACTTCTCGCTATTTAAAATTAAATTTTTAAATCATTCACTTTCATTTCTGGGGTTATTTTCTCCCCCAATTCATCCGCAATTAATATTAGTTCTTCCTTTCTAGCTCCGCGAAACATGATTAGAAAGAATTATACTAAACGAATTAATTAACCCAGAAAGTTTAGAAAAACCCCGCTGAATTCGCTCAAAACGATGCAAAAGGGTTGCCTAGCTCGTGGTTCCTTTTGATGTCTCGACTCCCTCAGGCGTTCGATATCCTGTCGACTGCGCCAATGTGATACGTTGTGGTAAAACGTGTAATGTTGTTGTAGCTTCACCAACAGACTTATTCTTAAAGACAGCACGTTTTATTTACTATAAACATGAAGATTTTAAAATCAAAGGACCCACGCGGGTAATATTTCAAAATGACCACCGACCTAACGCGCCGGTTCCGAGAAGCTATCTTCTACACAAAAGAACACATTCTTCCTGGAGGGGAGCACAGTGCGCCTCCTGGTGAAGGGAGGAAACACTACAAATTAAAAGTAGTATTTTAAGGGTTAAAAGAAACGTAGTAAAAAATCTCTCATCGTGGGATTTCAGCAAATAAAACAAAATGTCTTTTTTTAATTTGGTTATAGGATCAAAAATAGGTAATGAGCGTTTGAAGTGGAATCTTTTATTTTTGATAATCACCAGATGATATATATAAATTATATCAGTGTAAATGTGTATTTTTTATTGTCAGAAAGCATTTTGTTTTACTTCATTCCAAAAAATTATTTTTTTAAACCTTTTTATTTTAAATATGCTTGCACCCCCGGGGGGCGCACCACAGTTTGAGAAACGCTGATGTATATAATAGAACTTGTTAGATAGAGAGATAAATATTTATTACGCTAAATATTCCCATCATAGTCTAGAATTTGTTTTGTACCCAGTTGAATTTAATAAAGAAGCGAAGCGTATCATGTTAAACATTTATGTTGATTGTTTGAGATTTGAAGTACATTTTCTACTCGACGACAATTACTTACTTTTCTTCAATGATTCGAATAGGAAGAAATGTGCTTTAGAAAGTGTGGAGTTTATTATAGTATCCTAAACTGTTGCATGAATAAAAAAATAAGAAAACGTAAAATTTGTTCAGTAAATAAAGTGTATTTAATAGCAAAAATATGTAATTAACTAAGCACTTGAAAAGAGCTTTTTTTGGAAGCAACGTTCTACATGGAACAATTTTTTAGTTGTACTTGATATCTTGTTTGTAAAATATGACTAAAACGTACTAATTTGATAAAACTTTTTATATATTGGATGAGGCAGTGTTTGTGTTTATGATGTTTCATGAGCTGTTTTAACTGTTATAATCAAACATTATATATGAAAATCAAATGAAAAGTCAAGACAGAGGAAATGGTTATGGTATTATATACACCGAAGAGCCAAAACATTATGAGCACCTACTGAATAACACGTTACACTTTTTGCATATAAAACAGCTGCAACTCTCCTTGGGGCATGGATACCACGAACTCTTGGTAGATGGCTGTAAACAGCTTGTACCGGTTGTCTCAGCAATGGTCGAGTAAAGTCGAGATATTCCACCATGAAGATATTTTATCTCTGAGCTGCCTTTCTATAAAAACATAAAGATGCCCTATCAAAATAAAATCCGCTGAGTTAGGTGGCTAATAGATTAAATGGAATTCCTTTTTATGCACCTCGAACCCTTTTGACACAATTCTAGCCTTTTGACATGGGACGCTGTCCTGCTGGGAGATCCCATTTCCAGTTGTGAAAACAGATGCATTATAAAAGTACAACTCATCCGCAATTATGCTCAGATAGTCTACTACTTTCACAGTCCCTTCTATAAGGACTAAGGGTCCCAGGGTCCCCCTTCAGAATGTTCTCCAAAGCATGATAGCGCAAATACCAGCCTGTGTACATGAATGGAGCAACTGTTCGATGTGGAAGACGGCACATCTTACACAACCATCGATATACGCCGTGTGATTCATCCTACCAGGGGAAACTCCCTTCCACTTATTTATGGTCACGTCTATATAAATGTTTCTGAGCCCACATGCTTATAGTAGTTGACAACGATGCTTGGTCAAGAGAGGCTCACGAGTGGAAAATCTGCTGTGTTGTCCCATATTCATAAGTGCCCGCTGAGTTGTGTTTTCCGAAACATTTGCACTTATACCTGCATTGTATTGGGCTGTCAACTGAGACCCACTGTCTGGCATAGATTTTGCTTTACTAAGCTGGACAATTTCCGACGTCCTTTGTTTGATGAAGCATAGACGTCCAACAACAAGGTGTCTGCTTCTGGTTTCCCCGTTATTTATCTACTTTGCACAAACACTAAAAACAGCTGAATACAAACAACCTACCAGTCATGCTGTTTCGCAAATATTCGTTCCGAGACTTCAGGCCATTACAATCTTTTCTCTTTGCAAGTTCACTTAGCCATCTTTCCCCCTCACTCGCAAAAGTGAGTGCAAGAAGGATAGTTTACCTTCTCTGACAGCAGTTGAATAGCATTCTCTCATAATAATCAGGCAGCTTCAACGTCACCTAGACGAGTTCAATGAAAAATGCGGAGTTGCTCATAATGCTTAGGCTCGGCAGTGTATATTTGATTTAACATTTGTTGTTTAATTTTAGTTGATTTTAACACAATAAAGTGCCAATACAATGTGTAGCAAACTGAAGAAAAATATTTTAACATATACCTCTCTTTCCATTTTGAGGGTGGTGAATATAATTTAAAGTACTTGTGCTCCTGCAAGAAAGAAAAAACTCCATAAGAATTGTATTAAGTTGGAAAACTAAAAAAATTGTAAGAGGTACTGTGAAAAGTAAAGAGCTGTCACGTCTTAAAAAGTTGAAAGCGTTGAGCAAGATATTTGTTTCTTCCTCACTTGGAATTCGTTTTAATTTTCTCAGTCGTAATAATATGGCTATTATCAAGAAACTCTTGCAAGACATTTTTCTTGAAATAAATTATCTATAATACATTCCCCTTCGTTATTTATGTAAAAGGAAGAATAATTATTTAACGAACTGTTCTAAAAAGTTACTCCAACTCAGGGATATGAAAATAATATATATCTAAGTAAAAATAATTAAGCATTTGAAAAACTGATGCAGCTGTAACACATTTTTAAACAGTTTAATAGGATGGATGGAGTTACAATACAATAATGGTTATTACTGACGAGGGATTTTTAAGAAAAGTAAACAAATTTGAAGCATTTTTTTTCTTTTTGAAGCATTTGCAAGATCTCATATTGCAGTAAATATCTCTTGGAAATGACTGAAACAAATTTGAATAAAATATATTTTGTGTGTACCATCTTTCTCTTAAAATTTCTATCAGTAATAATTTGTAAAGGAGTCCGAAAATCCCAAAAAACTCGCATTTAAATATTAAATCGTATTTTAATCCTCAAACAACACTTTTGGAAACTTGAAACAAACTTGATGTGATTTATTGTCTGAGTGAGTGAATATTAACGTCGCACTGTTCAGGTACAAGAGGGCTTTTGGCGACGGAACCAGTAATTTTGAACCATGGTCAAGTGACGTGGACGACACCTGAGCTGGCACCCCCTCTCCTAACTACCACACCACAGCGACGGGAGGACGTTTGAGCTCTTGACTGATTTAATGTGCATCGCGCCCCTACACGGCGGTTCTTTATTGGTATTGGGCTCTAACTCATGACATGCCTGCCATGATCCGATACCTTGACCACTGAGCTACCGATGCCCCCAGACTGGTGTGATTGAACCGAGTGTTAACATTGTGTGTAAGTATATGAGCTTCTCCTGTAACTCACCGTATATATCATACAAACACAATGAATTTAGAGAAAGTAACTTGCCTCATTAGATTCTAAGTCGTCCTGCGGCGGACGTATCGTGACTGGCTTCCATTTTCCACTTTCTAAGATGATTTCTGTCTTTACGGATCGGGAATTGTTTTGGTTGGGATTTACACTCCCTCCGTTGCCTCTCAAAGGGACTTTAAGAGTCGTTACATAGTGGTTGGGATGCAGACCACAACGGCTTTTGGAAATCTCATAGTGAGTTGCAGCGCTGGAGGAATGTAGGTGACTCTCTTCCTCTGCACCGGTTGTCTTCGAGGTCGCACCGGCTTCATAGCTGTGAATACCAGTGTCTTTTCCGAGAAAGTGCTTATGATTGGCACCGAAAGTGTCTTCCATAGTTATATTTGTGGGTTGGTTTGACAAATATGCGATATGAGACTGAGGTGAATAATCAAAAGCTTGTTGTTGAAGCGTTTTAGCAGTTTCTCTCGCACGAGGATCTAATAAAAGAAAAGGAAACTGATTTTGATAGCTTAACATTTCTGGAATGATTCATTTTCCACTTTGCCTTTTATAATATAGATTGGGTAGTTTTGGGTTTCATTTAACTTTGAAGAAGGAAATGTGAGGCGCTCGAAATCAAGTTTTTAACTATATAATTCTATACACTCGAATTTATGAATTTGAAATACACTGACGGAAAAAAATCCCAACACCAAGGAAAAATTATTGCAGGGTAGTGAAATTTTAAAAAATGCAATTATCTAGTTAACATGGTTAATTGATTACATTTTCATGATCCCTTTTAAATTTAAGCTCAAGAAAATGCATTTCAAATATAAAATGCTGTTTCATTAATAGCCGGTGTAACCTCTAGAATTTTGAATGCAAACCTGCAAGCGTACATGCATTGTGTCATACAAGTGTCGAATGTCACTTTGTGGTATGGAGTTCCCTGCTTGTTGTACTTGTTGTGTCAAAACTGGGACGGTAGTGCTGGTTGTGGATGATGCTGGAGTTGTTGTTCAATGATATTCCATACGTGCTCAATTGGAACCAGATCTGGTGATGTCGCAGACCAAGGTAACATGTGAACACTCTGAAAAGTCTCTCTTCTCCAGTTGAAAAACTCCCCTTTGAATGCTGTTCATGAATGGCAGTACTATGGGTCAAATTACCAGACAGACGTACTAATTTGCAGTCAGAGTGTTTGGGATACCCCCGAAAGTGCTCCTGCTGTCGCAGGAAATTGTTCCGCAGGTTATCTCCAGGTGTAGGTCCAGTGTGTATAGATCGCAGATAGTTCGGTGTTCCCCTGGCCTCCTTCTGACCAACACACGGCAATCCCTAGCACCAAGAGAGAGCCCGTTTTCGTCAGAAAACGCAACAGATCACCACTTCATCGTGTAATGAGCTCTGGCTTGACACTACTGGCGTCAAAAAGGGTAAAGGCTTGGAGTCAGTGAAATACACAGCAAAGGCCGCCTTGCTCAGAGTTATCTTTGAAGTAACCGATTTCTAACAGTTTGTTGTGTCATTGGGGTACCAACCGTAGCTGGAGTTTTTGCCACAGACACAGTACGATGTGCCACAGCCGTACTTCGAATACGGCGGTATTCCTTCTCAGTAGTTCCACGTGGCTTCCCAAAACCCGTTCTTCTTGAGACAGTACCATCCCTTGATCACTGCTCCCAATAATCTTGCACAGTGGATGCATTCCGGCCAAGTCTTGCTGCAATATCGTGGAAAGAAAACTCTTCTCCTCATAGCCCTATTACACGACCACGTTCAAACTTGGTGAGCTGTTGATATTGGTATCTTCGTCTACTTAAAGACATTCTTGGCTAATATCAACTCAATACGTCAAATCTCACAGACAAATAACGCTTACGAGCTTTATAGCACGCATTTAAAACCATCTTGATTTTCAAATTCTACTGGTGCCACACTTAAGCGCAAAATTTGAACATCTTTCAAATGTATAAACATTGCCACAAAATTTCGTTTATGCAACACAAGTATTTCTTGGTGTTGGGATATTTTTTCCGTCAGTGTGTGCATAACACTTTTCATATATTATTAATGCTACAATTTTTTCAATTATGATGCCTGAACAGAAGAAAAAGCTTATTCAATTAATTATTTTGTTTATTACTTTAAATATTATTTATTCTTTCATTTATAAGAACTAATTTTTCATTAATAGAATGGAGATGAATAACAAATAAAGAATGAAAAACCAAATAACGCATTGACGGATTTACACTCTTTTTTTTTCTTGCAAAATTATATAACTCTATTTCTAAACATTAGGTTGGATCTTTTAATTTTTCCTTTCAAAATAGTTTATTTATGCCATCAACGGAGTTCAAAAAATAAGAATTCCTTATCTTAAAATGATATGAAAAACGATTTCCTTTACTGTACAAGTGTGCCTTGCCACTCTCTAAATTAAAGGAATGAGAAAAAACGAATAAAAAAATAGCAGAAAAGGGAAAATAAAATTAAATGATTTATTTAAAGTTAACTTTATATGGGGTTTTCGTACCAATACACACAAGGCTAACTCTGAAATTTTTGAGATACACGCAGACGAGAAGTTACAAAAACAAATTAATGGTTTAATTTGAAAATATAAAGTATTTTTACACAAAGACGATTTTTTACTGACTTAATTCAAGATTTTTAGCGTAGAAAAATATTTCAGACAGAAGAGAAAATGGAATTGAGATGTGAGAACATTATTGTGCTATGATTTTAAAGAGGTATTAAATCAAGACCTTACGTTCAACGTCTGTAATTAATATTTGGTGATTAATTTCCATGTCGTGTTTTTGTATTCAGATGGTTTAAAGAATTTTGCAGAGATCGCAGTTTTCTTCTGGATGAAGAACACACATGAAGGCCAAGGTCGGCAGTAATACCGGATAATGTGTCTGACATACAAAAAATGTTAATGGATGATAATCACTTTACCTATCAGATGGTACAGAAGGAGCTTAACACATTGTATCCACAACCATACACAAAATTATTCTTAAAGAATTACATATGAAAAAAGTAGTTTGCTGTTCGGTTCTCCAAAATCTAACTGAGCACCAAAAAGAGGAGTGAGTCTGAATCAGTAAAGAAATCCTTAAATTGCTAAATGATGGTGGCCCCGCATCATTTTTTAAATTGTTAAATTATATGAACATATCGTTTTTTGACGAAAAAAAAGAAAAGTAAGATTCTTTGAAGATGATCCCACGCCGACAATGGTGAAAAGACAACGAGCACTGAAAAAGAGTAATTAATGTATGCCGTTTTCTTCAGAAGTACGGGATTGGTCCAAGCCATCAAGTTGGAAGGATAGAAGACAGTAACAGAACACTGGTGTACCACTAAATGTCTTCCAGGAAGTGAATGTTAAGAGACTAATGCTTCACCATGACAATGCATCTATCCCATGCAGCCAGATTAACAGTTGAGTTTCTTAAGCAAAAACTAATTAAAGTGATAGATCATTCTCCGGATCTAGCTATGTGCGACTTTTTTGGTAATTTTTTAATCTAAAAAAGAAAACTTATATATACATACGTGGCCGTCGTTTTCTTTCAGAAAAAGAAATTGGTGTGGCTATAAATGTATTTGAAATGAATGGTTTGAGGCATTTAATCTGTGTATGTGTGTGGAAAATTCGTCAACAAAAGAAGTGCGTTTATGCTGAAGAATGGAGATAATTTTTCTAAAATAATACTTCTAAAATTTTGTATGTATTACTTTAAAAACCTAGGTGCATCTCTAAATTTTCAGAGTGACCCTTGTATAGGAAAAATATTGCTTTCAAGAATTAAAATACTTCGCATGAGTATTTTGCACTTAACTTTTTCATTCCTTGTTTATTTAACAACAAGTTACCTTAATAACAGCACTTTGTAAAATGTTATATTTTTGTAGTATTGAGGTGGATCGGGACTCATTTCATACCATTGGATCAGAAGTGTTAACAGACGTAGACGTCTTAATATTGTATATTCTTGATTAGTATATATATCAGAGAAATACCGGAGTCTAAAGGTTTATATCTAGCCAAACCCTAACGAGATATTAACGTTATTCATCTTCAAATGAGGCTTCCGCTCAGGTAAGAGTTTGAAGGATGTAAATCTACTCGATAACCTCATTTATAAGTCGGTGTGAGACTTGTAATATACAATCACTGATTGTTTTATCGCATTTACTGACATTTAGCGATATTCTCAAATAATTTTCAACTATTCTCCATTCAGATCTATTGAAATACAGAGTGTCTACAAATTAGGTGGGCAATTTCGTAACTTAAGAACTTTCGAAGTATCAAATAAAATGAACCCGTTTAAAGTCACTTTCTTAGAATATATCCTGTTTACTCATAAATGGTGTTAGGTGTTATAAATAACGCTATAATCTTTTACCGAGAGGTGATCATTTTTTGTTTGACATTACTAAAATGGAGAGGTACAGCGGTGCTGAAAAAGTGTTTTTGATTTTATGAAAATCATGCTTCTGTTTTGCGAAACTTTTTTTCGAGAATAGGAGAAAAATGCACTGAACATAGATACTATGGACTCATGGTATTTACATGAACATGCTACAAACTTTCCTTATTCCAGTCATTGAAAAAAAACGCAAGGAGGTTAAATTTTTCAGCAGGATGGTGTGCCTTGTCACTAATACAACGACGTTACCTCAATGCTGAGGTAGCAGTTTAGATTCGTCGTGGAGCCATTATTCTATAGCCACGATCACCAAATCTTTCACTGCAGGATTTCCGTGTATGAGATTTTGTAAATGATCAAGATACACACTCCGCCATTTCCCGTTCCTGAACTAAAATCAAGAATCTGCGCTGAACTTAATTTGAGTAACGGAAACATGCTGACAAATCTGTCAAAACTGATTTACTGATGAGATATTTTCATGGTAATGAAAGTAAGCTAGGTAGAACATTTGTGATAATAGTAAACTTGGACTATTTCTCTTTCCTACAACATATACTTTAATTTTTCCCTGTAAATTCCATACAATAAACCATTCTTTTTGCCCAACTATTTTGTAGACACCCTGTATTAATGTCTATTTTCTTGCATCACGATTCCTTAACAAAGCGAGGCTCTCATATCAAACAACTCCAGAGGTGAGCTAAAAGAAAACACATGTGAAATCCCCTACACTATTTTTGAGGTTTGACTGCAATTACTGGCAAATAATATCTATCTCTATTTAGAAGAAAAACGTCTCATTTACTCATCACAAGATCTCGTGAACTATTAGACATCTATCCAACTACTTCTTGAGAAAAAGTGACTCACTCACTCATTCATCACGAGGTCTCCCATACTATATTAGACCTACAAACTTGAAATTCGACAGTCGTGCTTCGTTTTTACTGAGTAGAGTTCCGCTAAGAACGAATTTTAAGGAAATAGACTTCCAAGGGAAACCACAGAGGCGAAATAGATAAACATACTTTGGTCTAAGAAATTCATGTCTTATCCTTTTAAATTCAAGTAGCGAGGGCAACTGAAGTCTAAATCCTAGGACTCAAATATCAATAACTTCTGGATGCAGCACATTTTCCTCCATCGTCGCGCCGCTCCATGTGGTACCAGCATGACGAAGCTTCTCCACATTGGGGAATTAAAGTTCGCGATAAACACCTCGAAGTAACAATTGGACAGTGGTGAATAGGTTGTGGTTGCTCAGTTCATTGGCCTGCGAGATCACCGGACCTTTAATGCATGGACTTGTTCTGGGTTCACATGGTGTACGAAACGCCCCTTTCTTCAGTTGAAGACCTAATCACTCAAATACCTGTAGCTGCTGGGAGGATACTTGACATGCTACGAATCTTCTAGAATGCAAGGAATTCCACGAAGCACCATTTTCTAGCTGTAATTTCAAACATCTGTTATAGTAAAATTTTTCAATAAAATGTTTCCTGTCCCTTTAATGTGTTGCTGCTTTTGCTCTTATTCTCGATTCTTTGCACCAAAGCTCTTAACTGTGGCTGTACATTCTTATGGGATTGTGAGTCCTCTCTGTACCCCCTACACATACCGCAAGTTTGTCTGTTTGGTAGCGAATCCCTCTGTAGAATTGTGTAAAATGATGAAATATTAAACGAAACCGGTTGGATAATGGTTAATAGCCTACGCACAATGAGACAGATGAATGAAAAGTGAGTGCTCAAGATTCTTTCGATAAGAATTTTTAAGGCCTATATAAAAAAGAAAAACATTCAGGTGATAAAATCTAACGCTGTAGCACAGTGCTTCTCAAACGTTCTATACTTGCGACCCATTTATCAGTCATAATTTTCATCTCGCGCCCCCTTACGTACAATAATAATGTATTGAATTCAATAATAATATACTTTGACGTAAGGCCGACTTGAATTGTAAACGGTACGAATTATCAAGATAAGTATATCATTTTATGACAAGCCCATGGGGTCAATTATTAAACTGGTTCTTAACTTGGTATTGTTAAACTAATGAACATTGGGAAGCATTTATAAGTGTTTTATATGAGTGCAAATGCTTATTTTACTTTTTATTACTGTTTTGCTTCCCTTCGGTAAAAAAAAAATCAGTAATTTTTTAAAAATAAAATTTTAGTTTCGATATACTCGCGCCCCCCTTGTAGGGTTACCACACCCTCTTAGGGGGACGCGCCCTACAGCTTGAGAAACACTGCTGTAGCATTTTTCTCTTACTGAAATAATAAGCCTGAGGTGATTCTCCACTGTTGTATTTTGATCTCGTCTCTGCCAACAGAATGAAGTTCTCAGCCATGGGAGTGCGAGTCTCACCAACAGATTTGAATTGCGGTTGAAAGTCCTGTTCGTATTCGACAACCGTCTTCTCACGAGGCTGTGGGCTTACTTCAATGATCTCGAAGTCGAAACGTTTCGGAGCCTTCAGACAGATGTAGCTTTTCAAAGGTCTTCTGAACTGAGAATCGAACAAAATGATTTCATTTGTCATGTCGAAAAAGGAGGGAAAATGCGCGGACGAATACTTCAGTTTATAAGACGCAAAAAGTGGAAAAGGGATGATAATAGGGGCTTATTAGTTAACAATAGGTTACAGAATACACAAAATAGGAAAAGATTAGACGGAAGCTGTACAAGTCAAATATTACCCGTCTGTTGCCAGGGGGCACAGACCCTTTTCAGCGTCTTAATCGTTCGAGTTCTAAAGTAAACTGGTTCTATACTGTTTTTATCAGTATGGATCAGTACAGATGGTAGCGCCATCTATTGGTTCAGTTGTTAATTAAACGACCTGTTACAAGTTTACTTTAATTAGATAAAAAACTAATACATGTTTTTCATTTATTAAAAGGCTAAATATTGGTATAAACTAAGGGGTCGGCAACCTATGGTACGTGGTACGATCCTCAGTGGCACTCTAAACTACTCAACAAATTTGTTAATTTTTGAGTGGATGGAAGTTGATAAATTTGTAATGAACTTTATTTAACAAACATCTTCAGAATTACAAAAAATCTGCAAGATAACTCTTAAGATAAATTTACACTTATTTAAAGTCATTGTTAGTGAGATTGAATTGTTTGAAGAGAGAAAATTGCATGGACTTTGCTTTTTACTTTTGCTTCTACATGTCCAAGTACAAAAAAAAAAATATTCACAAATACTTTGAGTCCGCAAGGAAATTATTTAACACAACTGAATGCTCAGAATCGTGTTAAATTGAAAGCAACAAATTATTCCCCTGATGTTGCAATAGGAAAGTAGAGGGGTGCAACTCAATTTTTATTTAACTGCAATGAATGGAAATACTTATGTATTACGTTGTCTGTGTTTATTATTTCAATAAATGTTTAAAAATGCATAATATATGCACAATTTTAATTTTTTAAAAAAATTTTTGCTGAAGAAATAAATATATTTTATGCTGTTTATTTTTATGTTAAAAATGTCTTTAAAATGACGCAAAACTAATATAATTTAAAACTTTAAATCAATATTATTGACCTCTACTCTCTAACTTCGAATGCATTTCGGAGGGAATGGAATTGTTTCAAAGCTGTCCTGTGTGGCACGCCGAATCCTATTTGTAGATTGGTTTGGCACGCCGCAGCTGAAGGATTGCCAACCCCTGGGGTAAACTATGCCTTGGAAAAGAAAAAGGATAAACGCACTTAAATTAAGCAACTAAAAATGCATTCAATGTGCTTAGAAAGGAAATAATTCATGAGATGCAGATGAATTATGTAAAGAATTTAAGCAAAGAGAATTATCAGATATATCTAGAACACACACAAAAGACTGGTCAATATAAATAATGTGAATAATAGGCTTATTTCAAATACTATGCTCTTATTACATAGGTGAAAGGTTAATCATAAAGTTATATCTACATTAATTTGTTACAGCTGTAAACTCTTGGAGATGCCAACATAGTGGACTAAATTCATGACGGTCACATAATAAATGTAATCATGTTTTTTCCCCATTCAATTCAAAGCTAAAAGACTTAAACGTTTTCTTGTACTTGTAATACCCAGATGCAACTTCAGATTTGATAATTGAGCAAGCATGTCCAAGTGCATTAAGATTTTTCAAAACGTTTCCCAAAATAATAACCCCCCCCCCCCGATTCTTATGTTATACTGCTTTTAAATCAAGTGCGTTTTGTTTACCTATCTACATTATTTCTGTTAATAAACATGCATTTTTTAACCAGTTAACTGTAGCGCTCCAGTTTGAGAGTGCGCAGTTGTGTGTGTCAAGAAAATCAAGCGATGACGAGTATACTCGTCAATCACAAAGAAAGTTGTTTTGTTAAAATATTGAATAAAAAATGGATTTATTTTATAAAATTGCCAATTTTGTTACTAATACTTATTATACTATGGAGGGGGGTAGGGGGCTGTGTACGGGGCTATAAAGCAATTTAGCTTGGTCATGGGTTCCTGAGACCGATGGTCCTTCCGACCTTAAGTTTTTACGGATATCTATGAATTTTAGAGACCATCAAAATTCTCGGACTAAAACCTTAACACATAGATTTACTTCCTCCTTCACTGACAAGGTATTTTCTACTAGTCTTGACACTAAGGAAGTTCTGGAGGGGTGCTGTAGCGTTGATCATAGCTTTCTAACCACAAACCATTCTTCAAACTGTTCTTTAGTTAGCACGGCATTGGGCTCTAATGTCAGCATATGGTTCTAACATCAAACAATTGGCTTTTACACCTCTCGATAGCTAGGTGGATTCAGACCAACAGCTATCAATGGGCTCAGCACCTGGTTGGCATCGCGTATTTGTCCTATGGCTGACAATACCTGAAGGAACCCTATTTCAATCAACTTTCCGACTTTTGCTCTTGCCTTTTTTAGGCTAACATCTAAAAAACTTTATCATCGCACATAAATAAATTCGTTATGCGAACTTATAGCGAACTTCAGCCAGTGCATTTCGGGGACGCATGAATCATCTTAAATTTATCATACTTTTTATTTGTTTTACTCCAGACTGGCCTGAAAAAATTCTAAACATCTTGAAATTTGAGAATATATTTTATTTTTCTCAAAAATTACAATTTAAATAGCCAACTACTTTAGACTACTTTATACGCATAGCGAATATACTCGTCAATACACAAAATCCTGCAACTTCTCCATGACAAGCATACTCGTCAAGCACAGTTAACTGGTTAAAAAGAAAGTCACTCAAAAGATGACAGCAGTGAGACAGTATAATTATTGGCTGGAAACGTAGGATGGCATTTATCATGTGACTAGAACCTCACATGAATTTTTGAACTTGAAACACTTGATTGAATTTATCACGTGACTATGACGTCATTATGAATTAAGCCCGTTAAAAAGGAATACAAAAATAATTGTTAGAAAAGAGAATATTTGCTACACATAAACAGATAATTTGATACTAATGATGCCATATTTCAAATAATAAATATTATTTAAAAAGCTTGAAAATATTGTTGATTATTAAAAAAGTTAGTGGTTCACACACACAGTAATACACCAGGTAAAATCTCAAAAAAGCTTTCCTTTTCTGAAAATAAAAGTTTTAAAGTGAAAATGAATTCCACATCATTTTGAAAATAAGAGTTATATGTAGTACTTCTAAAGTATATTCAAATATAAATAACCAAATTATTTTTTAAATATCTACGTTTGAAATCAAGCTTGGCATTCTTACGGTTGATTGCTTGGGTAAGAACAGAGCTGAAGTTCCAGTTATGAATGCGGGCAAACTGATGCCTTTTCGAGAAGTGTGAGTGTCAGCATTAAATACCTCAACATCATCAGTGGCCTTAAATTCATTGGAACGCATTCCTCCAAACACGTACAATTCATTACCTGTAAATATATATAGACATATATTCTTCTTTATAGGAATATATTTACTACTAAGTGAGTGAATGAATATTAACGTCGCACTGTTCAACTACTCAAAGGCTTTTGGTGACGGATCTCGTCATTTTGAGATATGGTCAAGTGGCGAGGATGACACTTGAGCTGGCCCTCCCTCTGGGAGGACGTGTGAGCTCTAGACAGATTTAATGTGCATCTCTCCCCTACACGGCGGTTCTTTAGTGGTACTGGGCTCGAACTCATGACATGCCAGCCATGATCCCATACCTTGACCACTCGGCAACCACGGCCACATATTTACTACTAAGCCATAATATTTTTTGCGTATTGTTAATTAGATATGTGTAAAGGGTGATCTGCTATTAGACTGACAAACCTTCATGGTGCGTAGGGGATACAGAGACGATTCGAAATCGCATAAAAATTCAGGGTCGCAAATGCCCTAGTCAAAGAAGAAGAGAAAAAGAGCAGAAACACCAACACATAAATGGGACAAAAAGCATTTTATTGAAAGGTTCTGCAAGTACAGGTGCTCGAAATTAGACTAGAAGTCGTCTGGCAGAACTGCAAGCGATGCTGCGTGGAATCTTATAAGTTCTGGAAGATTAGTGGCATGTCCCGTATCTTGTTGGCAGCTACAGATATTCGAGCGATGAGGCCTTCAACGGAAAAAACGGGTGTCTCATACATCAAACTATTTATGTGACCTCAGGAAAAGGAAGTCCATGCTTTTTCGAACACTCGTTGTAGTACAACCTTTCAATGAAATATTTTCTGTCTTATTAATGTGTTGCTGTTTCTGTTCTTTTTCCTTGCTCCTTTGCACCATAGCTCGCAACAACGGCATTTGTGATGGCATTGGCATAAATTATACGGCATTGGCATATACACTATTTGGCCAAAAGTATCCGGACACCCAGTGGTATGGACTTAGAGCGTCCTGAGGCACATATTAATATGATGTTGGTCCCCCTTTTGCATGGATGACAGTCTGCACACATTTGGGAAGACTTTCCACCAATTTTTGATAGGTGACCATAGGAATTGCCTTCCAGGCGTCCATCACAGCTGAAGTGAGTGCTTGCTGTGAGGATCGTCGATTTGGCTGGCTACGTAATCTGCGCTCTAATTCGTCCCAAGAGTGTTGTATAGGATTTAGATCGGGGATCTGAGAAGGCCAGTTCAGTTTTTGAACACCCATTTCGTCAAACCACGCCTGTGCAAGCCTCGATGTGTGAATGGAGCAGTTATCCTGCTGGAAGAGAAATGGGCCTTCCCCGAAATATTGCCATAGAGTTGGGAGTGCAGCATTGTCCAGAATGTCCACATACATCTCAGAGTTTATGTTTCCAAACACCGGAACTAACGGACCTAGGCCAAACCACGAGAAACACCTCCACACCATTATGCTTCCACTACCAAACTTAACAGTCAGCACAATGCAGTCACTAAAGAAACGTTCGCCAGGCATCCGCCAAACCCAGACGCGTCCATCCGACTGCCAGACTGTAAAGTGAGATTCATCACTCCAAAGAACAGCTTTCCACATGTCCACAGTCCAATGACGGTGAGCTCTATATCTTTGCAATCGATGCTTCGCATTCTGTGGAGTGATGTTTGGCTTGTGAGCGGCAGCACGACCATGGAATCCCAAGTTTTTTTAACTCTCGATGGACAGTCCTGCTGCTAACACTAATTCCTGATGAACTTTAGAACTCCTGAAAAATTTCCACCAACTAGAACTTGCGATTTTGTTTCACTACCCTTTTCAAAGTTCTGCGGCTGCGTTAACCAAGTATTTTCGGCCTACCGGTTCATTTTTCTGCCGTTTCAATACCTCGACGTTTCCACTTCTCAATTACATCACTCACAGTGTATTTAGGCTTCTGTAGAACGTCCGCAATCTCACGAACTGATTTCCCACAAAGGTGGCATCCCACTATATTGCCGCGATCAAACTCACTAAGCTCCTTTTACTTACTCATTGCCTCACAAACGCCTAAATACAATCTGACAAAACACTACTAACACTTTTATAGATTTCAATTACGTATCAAATTGCGTCACTCGCCAGAACCACTTTTTTAAGGGGGTGTCCGGATACTTTTGACCAGATAGTGTATGTATATTAAATCGTTTTTATGTTATAGTGTACATTTATATATATATGTACTATAACAAAAACAATGCACATAAGTTTTTCGAATGAGATAAATTGCACATTCATATATCTTTTAATAGAATGTGCAGATGAATAACTTTTGGCGGTCATCAACAGATTAACTGGAACTCCTGTGTATTGCAACAGAACATCCGGATAGCGTACAAAAGAAAGGGTATTCCAAATCTAAGGTATAGTTTCTATACGAATGTGGTTCCATCAATCCACTAAGACTGCACTAATGACTCGCAGAGGGATTCTCAAACAGTATTAGCAAATGTTCCAATTTGTGAGGGTTCATACAGTTGGACTAAAGAAGGCAGTGCGGAAGGGTCAAATCTCAAGGTCTCCCGATGGCCTCTCACGGACCCTGATGCGTCCCTTTCAACAATCCGACGTGTAACTCTTTACAAGAGGGCACACCCTGCTGTGCCACTCCTTTTATCTCTCGAAAAATCATGCCCCCACTAGTTGACTCAACTAAAAGGATATCGTAAAAACTACGCTTTTCATACGCGGCTATTTGTATATTGCAAAGGGAGAAAGGTTTTTATTGACTCTTTGTATTCAATTATAGTTCAGATGAGGGCGGTACTACCTTCTCCCCTACAGTATTCCCATTTCAGTCAGTTTCGTTTTCGTGTGTGAAAGGAATTCTTTCTCCTCTTCACACTTGGTGACAGGAAACGTGCAGACAAGCACAAAGTTGCCCCGAGTGCAATCGGTTGAATGACCATCGGTAGATAACTCAGAGATTGGGCACCGAGTTCATTATGGTCATTGCTTCGACAGACACTCTAGCCAGATTACTCAAACACTCACTCACTCACTCGACAGATACTTAGGGTTGAGCATTATCAGTCGTAGAGTGATCTGGGTGCTGTCTATACTTAGAATCTTCTGAACTAAAGTAGAATTACTTTCGGTGATAGGTCCTGTTTGGCAACTTTCTTGTGGGAATGGCATTCACTCTTACTAAAACAATTGCCACTTTGGTACTCGTAAACAGAAAATAAAAAGCTTTATACTCTTACAACAGTGTTTCTCAAAGTGTTGGGGGGCTCGCCCCCGGGGGGCGCGAGCGTATCGAAAATTTAAAGATTTTTTTTTAAAAAAATAACCGGAAAGAGAAGTAAAACAAAATGCTTTCTTCCATAATAAAAAAAATACACACAACAACACTGACATAATTTATGTTTATTATCTGGCTTTTTTCTGTCATCAAATAGCTATCTTTGATCCCAAAACCAAATTAAAGAAAAAAAAACATTTTGTTTTATTTGCTGTTTTTCCTCAATGAGAGATTTTTTTATTACGTTTTAACATAAAATATTACTCGTTAAAAGAAAAAACGAAACCCAGACCCTGAGAAAAATTCTAAGAAGATAAACAATTCACTGTAATTATTATTGAAATACTGTACATTAGTTGTAGAAAAAGAAAAGGAAGTCATGATTCACTTTTCAGCCAGGCTGCATAGTACGTTTGCTAATCATTTGATTGAACTTCAATCTTATGGTATGGTTATTATCAATATTAGTTCCCTCCCATCTTTTATGCGTTTGCTTTTCGCTTAGGAAATTGTAAATAATTGAGTTTTGCGATATTTGGAAAAGAATTGATTGGTTCAACATTTCTGTAGGATAATTGAAAAGTGTCTGATTTGCGTCCTTTATTATGGTCTTGTACTTGTGAATCATTTTAGTTCAGTTTTATTGGATTTTTCTCAAATCATCAAAGAATTGAATAGTCCTTGAAAGAAGGTAAGTATACTTTCTATAAATTAAAAATATTCACTAGAATTCCGATTTGTATCGTGTACAGTAAAAATAATTCTGAACAAATGATTGGGGTGACTGAGTCCCCCCGCACTACCATTAATGTTAGTATCGAGTACGCGCCTGCTCCCGGGTTAAACTTTTGAAGTCTTCTTGCTTTAAATGTTAAAAAGTAACACAATTATTCTTCATCAGAATTTTATATTCTTTTTCATAATTTAACATTAATTCTAAATGCTAATTGTGTGAGGTTTAAAATTACAGTTCTTTTAAACAGTTATTTACAATTATAGCATTTATCTTAAAAAAATCATTTTACATTTTTGTATACAATGTCGTGCACACAGTTTTACTCTCCTTACAGTTCAGCTATTATATCAAGAATAATGTTTTATTTTTTAAAAATGAACTCGTGCGAAGAGTCGGTGTTTCAGCCAGTATACGTTTGATGTATCAGTACTGAAGAAAGTATTTTATAAATAATCTCTTATTACTGAATTTGGCCCCGGTAGCCGAGTGGTATAGGTATCGGATCGTGGCTTGCCTTGTCACGAGTTCGAGCCCAGTACCACTAAAGACCCACCGTGTAGGGCAGCGATTCACGTTAAATCTGTTGAGAGTTGAAACGTTTTCCCGTTGGTGTGTGTGTGGTAGTTAGAGAGAGGGGTGCCAGCTCAGGTGTCATCCACGTCACTTGACCATGGTTCAAAATTACGTGGTCCTTCGTCAAAAGCCCTCGTGCAGCTGAACAGTGCGACGTTAATATTCAATCAATCAATCTTATTACTAAATTAAGAACAAGTTTAATAATTATTAGGGACTTCCATGGGCTTGTCTTGTAGAGGAAAGTTTTTCAAAGGAAGGTTTAATATCAGAAATTGACACTTAAAGAGTTATTTTTCTATATTTAGCTGAGATCTATATTTTGTCTTCAAGGCATCCACTGCAGAAAATCCGGTTTGAAAAAGGTAGGATGTTGAAAATGGTAATAGTATACGAAGTGCTTTTGTTTTCAGTACAGATAATTCCTCATCCACCTCTACCCCAAATTCAAAGAGCGATTTATTACAAAATTGCCTTTTAATTTTTCACTGGATGTGAAATCTATGAAGATTTCTTCTTCGGAAGTTGAGAGCCCGTCTGGAGTATCTTGAAATAGATCCCTAATCCACTCGTAACTTGCTACCAAGCTGTCCTCATCCAGAAAATACTTTTTAAAATTCTTTGCCAACCTAGCTAAATGATTTTACATGTTTTAAAAACAACTTTCACATGTTGTTCTACAGATTTGTAAGTTTTAACACATATCGAGCTGGGGCTTTTTTTCCATCATTTACTTCAGTAGTGGAAAATCCAAAATTTAAGTATTTTTGAGAAGATCGCCTTGATTTAATTTTCGGAACCATGCTCGTTCGTCTGTGTACTTGTTGATTCTTTATTATGGTCGAATGTTTACTTACGACTTAAAAATGTATGTATGATATTGATTTAATCTACTTCCGTAAATACTTAATTACCGTGAATTACAATTAAAGTGGAAATTTAAAAAAATGTACATTCAAGCTAGATTCGGTAGCTATAGGAGTATCGAGTCGACCAAAACTGACTGGAATTGTACGAGGAAAAGTATTTTTACATGTTTTGCGCAGACGTCCGATAGGTTGCCCAGACTCACGCAAACGTACCCTATAATGCCAGATGTGATGGATATGATAGAGAGCGACATTGACTAGACTATTTTTTTAATGACATTTCTACTTTGAGAAATGAATGCTGAAGGAAATAAATCTTTAATTAAATACATCATTTTGCGATCTGTTCCAATTTAAAAATTAGAGAAAGAAAAATAACATATAATTCTAAGTAATATATATTTTAAGTAATTTTCTTAAAATATATATTACTTAAAAGTTACATATACACAAAATTTAATATACTTATCGTATTAATTTGTACGGTTTATAATTAAGATCGTATTGTAACTTTAGCGTCTCTCTCTCAAAGTGCATTTTTATTGCAGCAAATACATTATTGTTGTACAGGGGGGCGAGACAAAAATTATGATTGAAAATTGGGTCGCCAGTATTGAAAGTTTGAGAAACACTGCTTTTAATGTATGAGTGGTGCACAGAGTATTTTATGACTAATTAATTAATACTTAATTAAGAACAAATTTAATAATTATTAGCTACTTCCATGGGCTTGTCTTACAGAGCAAAGTTTTTGAAAGGAGTTTTAAGATAAGAAATTGACCCTCTGAGTTCATTTTCTATATTTAGCTGATATCTATATTTTGTCTTCTAAGCAACCACCACATTTTGTAATATGGTCCAATTTAAAAATCAGAGAAAGGAAAAATAACTTAGTAATTATCCTATTACTTAACTTTTTTTTGCTTAAAAGTAACATATACGAAATTCAATACTTATGTCATGAATTTGTACGGTTTATAATAAATATTGTTGCTTTATCGTAAAAGTGCATTATTATTGCATTCAGTAAATTATTATGTATAAGGGGGGCGTGATAAAAATTGTGATTGAAAAGGGGGGCGCCAGTATTGAAAGTTTGAGAAGCACTGTCTTACAAAGTCGATAAATTGGCTTGCAAAATTAAACTATAGCCCATGGCCCATGGCTTCAAAATACGAGGTACCTTAAGAAAACAGGGACATCATATACTTGGAAATAATTGATTTTTCAATTTTAGTTCTAAAAAATAGTGCTTATTTTTCTGAATCTAAAAATGTATAATACTTATATGTTTGCTGATAAAATAGCCCTAAAATATAAAAAATAAAAATGTAAATAAATGACCACGCCTCTTTTGACACGCCCCTTTGAACTTTAAATATGTAGTTTCCCCTGTGTTTTATCTATATTAACTTTTGATTGTTTTTTTCGTTTGAATGTTAACCCCGCTACTTTTTAGCCACGCTTATGCGTGAGCCATTGTTCCAAGCTGTGTGACAAAATTTCTTACTTTAAATTTCGGTTTATAGCAATGTTTTGAACCGAGTTCGTCTATTCCGAAGTTTCTTGTGGCATACAACTACTTAATTTTACATTAATTTTCGTAAGAAATATTTATTTTTTACTTATAATTATAATAATATTCATAAGATTTTAAAAGTATCTTAACTTTTTTTAAACGAGTAATTATGCCAAGAATAAAAAAATTTGGCAGAAGGAAGTATTCTAGCAATCTCAACATATATATATATATATATATAAAGTCTAAATTGACTGAAGAATTGCTTTTGAATTCCGTGGAAAATGCTTCTAGGAGAAAAATTAAAATACCGGATTTACTAAAAGAACAAGATTCTCAAAATGTAAACATAATCGTTGAACTGGATTTATTATCTTCTTTTATGAAAAATCTCTTATGTTGTAAATATTGCTGTTCTTCAGAGAAAATTGAGCTGAGAGAAGATTTAAAAAGTCGTAGAGGTTTAGCTGTGAGTTTGGAAATAATTTGTCACAACTGTGGAGAATCGACGAGCACAATGTCATCAAAAATATCAAATAAATGTTATGATGTTAACCTAAGATTGACATATGGAATGAGAGCTATTGGAAAAGGTGGAGCTGCTGCTCGAATATTCTGTGGGCTCATGAATTTTCCTCCACCACCTGCAAAGTTTGAACGCCATAATTCTTTGTTTTTAAATGTTTTAAAAACAATTAGTGAAGACTCCATGAATGCATCTGTTCACGAAGCAGTCATAGCGAATGATAATAATTCAAATATAGCTGTGGCTGTGGATGGCACATAGCATAAAAGAGGCTATTCTTCATTGAATGGAGTTGTATGTGCTACGTCTGTTGAGAACGGAAAGGTTATCGACTTTGAAGCTCTCACAAAATATTGTTCTTCATGTAAGGGTAAAAAAAACCATGTGAAAATTGTGCTAAAAATTACGAAGGATTCAGTGGGGGAATGGAATGTCGGGGGTATTAAGTATATTTCAGCGATCTGAAACATCACGAAAAGCCTGTTATACGCAGTATCTTGGTGATGGGGACTCAAAAGGATTTCTTACTATAAAAGAAGCAAAAGTATATGGCGACACAGAAGTTGAAAAATTAGAATGTGTTGGCCATGTGCAAAAGCGTATGAGCACAAGGCTGAGAAACATTCTAAAAATGAGCAAAGGCATTAAGCTATCAGATGGGAAAAATATTTCGGGACGTGGACGGCTAACTCTTAAAGAAGTGGACTCAATCCAACATTATTATGGGTTAGCAATCCGTAAAAATTTGTCATCTGTGGAGGACATGAAAAGAGCCATATGAGCTATTTATTTTCATAAACTAAGTATTGAGGATAATCCTCAACACGCTTTGTGTCCTCTTGGTGAGGATAGCTGGTGCGGTTATAACCGTAGCATTGTTACGGGGGAATTTTATATTCACAAGCATTCTTTACCTGAGTCAATTTTATTGAAAGTGAAAAAAGTGTTTCGGGATCTCACAGAGAAGGACTTATTGAAAAAGTGCCTTCATGGAAGAACACAAAATCCCAATGAAAGTTTTAACAAATGTATTTGGGAGCGAATTCCTAAAACAGTTTTTGTTGGCATTGAAACTTTGAAATTTGGAGTTATGGATGCTGTAATTTTTTTTAACGATGGATATGTAAGTAATATAAAAGTCTTTGAAGCTCTGGGCATTAAACCAGGATACAACACGGAATGTGCCTTACTTATAATTGATAACAAACGAATTTTTGAGGCTGAACGTATAGTAAATAAAGTGTCATTGGAAGCCAGAAATAAAAGAAGGTCTTTAAAAAGGAAAATGGATAAACATAATTTAGATGAAGAAAATGAATCCCAAGCAGGGAAATATTAATCAAATCTATAATGTAAGGAGAAATTTTTTTGTTAAGTTTTTTTATATTTTTTCTCGAATGTTTAATATTTTTAAATTTAGGTACACTTTAAAAAACTATTTTGTTGTTTGAAACCTTTTATATATCTAAACAGGATACATGTACATACAGTGAACAAAATATCTTTTAGTATGTGTCTAATTTTTTGAAAATTGATTTTATATGTAACAAAAGAAAATTAAGATTTTCATAATTTTAAGGTTTTATGATTATTTTAAAGAAATTATGCAATTATATATATATATATATATATATATATATATATATATATATATATATATATATATATATATATATATATATATATATATATATATATATGTATATATATATATATATATATATGTATATATATATATATATATATATATATATATATATATAAATTAGTGAAAAACAGATTCATTATGTTTAATATGTTACTTTATATATATGTGTAAATTTTTTTGTATATTCAAAGAATATTTTTGTAAGAAATGGTACCTATACATGAAAATATGTATTACAAGATCTCGAAAATTATGTTCATGTTAACTAAAACAAAGGGAAAAAAAAACATATGAATTTAAAATTACTTTTGTAACTCTAGAAAATGGTTAAGGATTATTATTAGTCATATAAAAATAGGCAAGGAAATACTAATTAAGTGTATAATATGTGAAAATATTGTTTTTTTTTTTTTTTTCACTTTTTCTCAAAAGCATATTTTTTTGCATTTAGGTACATTTTTAAAAAAAAACTATTGCACTATATGATTCCTGATTTTTTATACTTCTATACAAGATGCCTATGCATATAGTGAACCTAATTTTTTTTCTATTAAAATAGTGCCTAATTTTTAAAAAATTGTTTTATGCATAAAAAAAGCAGAAAAATAAAAATTTCAAATTTCAAAGTTTCATAATTTTTTAAAGAAACTATACTAAAATTTTACTAAAAAAGGGTTTCACTGTATTTTATGTATTGTTTTATACATGTGTAAAAAATATTTTGCATAAAAAAGGATACTTTTTTAAAAAATGGTACCTAAACATAAGTATATATTACGAGTTCTCAAAAATTATGTATTACTTAAATTAAGTAGTAAAAAAAACTTTTGGAGTAAAAAGTTATTTTTGTAGTTTTACAGAATAGTTAAATTATCTTTATTATAGACATAAGAAAATCTAAGCTCTATTGGAAATTTTAAATGATATATGTCTCATAAACAAAGGGTCTTAATTTTGGCATTTTACTCTTTCGAGCATGTCCCGGTTTCCTTAACAAAGTACGGTATTACACTCTCATCACAATTAATAAGAGAAAAAGAGAATAATTAATTGAAAGTTCCATAAAATTTAAAAGTTGCTATTAAAAATATAACAACAACTCAGAGCCATTCTTAAAGAAAGATTCTCACCTGTAGCTGAGGATATACTACCGGTGAGAGAGTGAGTAACAATTCAATTGCCAAATATGGAACATATTTAATGAGGCACCATCCCAGAGGGAGGTGGCAGAAATCTGTGCTCTTCTCTGATTCGTTCTTTCTGTTGCGGAATGAAATCAGAAAGTAGACACAGAATTTGGAAAATAAAAAGATAAAATGGAGAATAAAAGCAATTAATGCCGTGGTACATGATATTAAAATAAAGGGGAAGGACAAACACTGCTGAATCGTGTAGTAATGACAGATGGGAGTGTCACTGAACAGCGAACGAAAAAAAAGGCGTTGACACAGAAAGTGTCCATAATGTGGTGCTATCTGCTGGAAGATGAGTAAAATAAAATGATCCACAAAAGATATGGAATAAGGAAAATAATTGACATGGGATTAGACTGCCATGCAAGACCGATTCAAAAGAATGTGGATTGAAGTCGAGGTAATTTAATGGAGATGAAATCTTGCACAAAAATGACGAAAGTTAAAATTAGATTTAAACTATAGATATTTTTTCAGTTTCTAATAAAATCCGAGATTTTAGGATAATAGGAGTGCCTTTTTTTCGCTTAATGTCTGTGGGTTTGATTCTCCCTAAACAGAAAACTTTATCCATACAGGAAAAAAATCCAGTAACTCATTGTCTGATTTGATCTTTCTTGATGTACACAGAGAAATAAGATAGTTTAATATATCATTCATTTGTGTTTGAAACAGTGCACACTATTCATATGCAATATGGGATGAGTTCTCTTATCATATTTTAAAACAAATTAAATTTTGAATTTTATACACTGATGTAAAAGTTTGGTATGTAATTCATCACACACACAAATGTATTCATTAAATGTTATTAGAAAAATCTCAATTACATGATATGTTGCTCGTGAAAATTAATTGCGACTCTATTATTATTAGCGGAATGTTACGTAGAGTAGTTTGGCTTTAAGATACAGGATAGGTCCACACAACTAACACATAGATTATTTCAGTAAATAGTAACTTATTCTGAAACTCTAGTAATTACAGTAGATTTTCTTGTAGCAAAAGAAATATTCTACTAGTATAAATCTATGTTTGTAAAGATTAAATATCACAAATATTGCGAACAGCAATTTTGCATGAGGCAAATGGAACGTACAGTTACTGTCAAATTTTTAACTTCCAGTGTTGCTCTTCTGCATCTTTCTTATATAATTAGGGAAGAGTTTTTTAAAATCTTAGACAATTTTCTTGTCTCCTAAGGCCTTCTAGATTTTTGTAGAGGAATCCAATATGTCCCCAAATTTGATGAGTTTGCAACATTTCGTGATCAAATCTGTCTCCAAGGACATTTATGTTCCAATGAGTGCGCGAATAATTACTTAAAAGTACGAGAAAAGTTCTGAAAAAAATTTGTTCTGTGGATAAACAGTTTTCAAAAAGTATACACTTCCAATATCCAAAAAAAAGAAAAGAAAAGAAAAAAAAAGGAATTATTTAAAAAAAGACTTGGAGGAAAATTATGTTGTCTCTTAAGGTAGATTAATTACATGGAAACGATAAACGTGAAAGAAAATTAAACTTATACATACAAAAGTACACTGCTGGACAATTGCTAAGGACGGATAACACTATCATCCATAGCAACCACAAAATGAAAGGTAGCAAAATGTGGAAAATTAGAATAAGTGCGGGATATTAGTAAGAAGAAGTATGAGTATGCAAATTTTTTTCCACGTCTGTTCATCACGTGATAGCGTTCATAAGAGCTTTAAAGGTTTTGACGCGTGTGGACAGTTGTTGTTTCAAGTCGAAGTTTTACAGGAAAGATTTAATGCACGAACTTAAAATTTTTGGCATGTCTTCCCGACATCACATAGATGATTTTATGCGTGGCCGAATTATTGGAAAGAACGAAGAAGGGCGAAAAATAACAGATGTTGCCAGGGAGTTCGACATCGCTCACAGCGTTGTTTCACGGCTGTGGAAGTCATTTAAAACTACTGGAATGTATAGTAGACGGCACGAGGGAGGTCGTGTTAGAAGTACGACGCCTGCAGAAGACAGATATATCGTCCTATCAGCAAAAAGGAACAGGCACACCACAGCTCAACAGGTGGAAAATCAGTTTCTTGCTGCCTCAGGAAAGCAGATCTCCCGAAAAACTGTTGCCAGACGTTTGAGGGGAGGAGGACTATACGCACGCAGACCTGTTGTGTGTGTCCCATTGACCAGACAGCACCGTACTGCCCGTTTGCAATGGTGTCGTGAGCATCCCAATTGGACTGAACAGGACTGGGCATGCGTACTATTCTCACATGAGAGTAGGTTCAGTCTGTCATCGGATTGTAGACGCCAACTGATCTGGCGCGAGAGTGGTATTGCTTATCGTCCAGAAAATATCCAGGAAAAGGACCGATATCCGACATGCAGTATCATGGTGTGGGCCGACATCATGATCAATGGCCGCACGCGCCTACACGTGGTTGCGAATGGGACTATGACGGGCCAACGATACATCTATGAAGTTCTACTTCCTCATGTTTGTCTTTTCCGTGGTGCTGTCGGTGATAAATTTGTTTTTATGGACGACAACGCAACATGCCATCGAACACTCGCTGTTCTGGATTGTCTAGACAGCGAGGGTATTCAACGTATCGTATGGTCAGCGCGTTCTCCAGATCTAAACCCCATTGAAAATGTGTGGGATGCTTTGGGAAGGCAAGTTGCTGGTCGAAACTATCCTCCGACAAACAAGAACACCCTCATCCGTGCACTCACAGAGGAATGGGATAAATTGCCTCAACAGCTGCTGGATAATGTTGTGCAAAGTATGGTACGACGTGTGGAATGTTGCATCACACTCCACGGTGGACATATCCCGTACTGATACCTTTCTTTAAGGTGCTTGCTGCTTTTAGATACATTGTTCCATTTCTCCGTACGCAGATCAAATGAACATTTTTTTTTCTTTCAGATGTTTCACAGCTTTTTTACTTTCCAGAACAATAAATATTCTTTATTCTAATGTCTGAACAGTATGGCAACTATATTTTATCCTACTAGGCCTCATGTCTCGCTTAATGTTATGCTACATAGCAATTTGTGATCCGTCTTTAGCAATTGTCCAGCAGTGTATATAATATTTCACCCCAGTAACAAGTTTATATCAAGTATTACTGCAAAAACTAAATACCATGTACATGTTTATTGTTATAAGGCTTTTGTTATTTTCCGTTATTAAGAAATTGTTATATCAAAGCATATATAACATGGGATAACGCGTGGGCAAAGAATTATTTCTTCATAATGCTGCCACTGCTTGGAGAACTTCTCAGATGAAAAATTACATTTTAAATAAATATAATCAAACTTTAATGTGTTGTGCTGTTTGTATTCGACTACTGGCAACACTACAACGTGCCTCGTGTGTCTTTTTTCTACGCAGGAGTTTATTAATTAGTTTCTTTTTCCGAAAGTCTTATTGAATTGTACAAAATAATAAAATAAATTGCTATTTATTAGAAGTTTTGGACTTCGTATAGTATCCACATCATTCGAAAAAGCACACCCTTAGATATTTAACTTTCTGCACTGTAAAAGACCAGGAACAGCATCACTGGTAAGAAGTTGATGTGAGTTTGAACCTTACCTTGCTAGAATTTATGCCTTACCGTAGAGCAAAAGTTAATATGATCAGAATTAAAAGGCTAAAACTTGTAAGAGACAAATTATTTAACACAGTTTATTCTCGTCAAATAATAATCCTTCCACATTCGAAACGTTCTAATAACAAATGTCAGCATTGAACATTATGAACAAAAACAAGACCATAAAATTCTGTTTAAAATTGATTATTTTCAGAGGTACATTTGAACTTTTGAATCATGACCTGGGGATAGGGATTGCAATACCACGATACTTAATACCGGTATTTTGAGCCATTTGTACAATTTTGTAATAGGTTTGAGCTAAGGCACCCGACTAGGTTCGAAGACCAATTTTTTCAAAATTGATTATCAGAAGAATTTTATTATTTTAAAGAACATTAATAGGCTTAAAGAGTTATAATTATGAAATAAATACCATGCATCACCTCTGTTTCTGAAAAAAAAATTATTTTAATAAAATTTTTTTAAAAATTTCAATTTTAGGAAAAACAGCGTAAAAATATATATTGGACATAATGTAATTTTAATTGCATTGATATATTTATTTATCCACCTGAAGTGTCACAAACCGCAGGTTAAAAAATATTTTCAAAAATAAATATTTAATAAGCATTCGAACTTCACGTTAATGATTTTTCGTCAAAATTACTCTTTATTCTATGCTAAAAAGGACTATAAAATGTTATTAAGTGTAAGTATCTTAAAAACTGCGGTTTGTTACACTCTCAGGGGCTTATAACATAAGTGTTGCAAATTTCATTGAATTTTATATAATTGTTCTGGAGATATCCCAGTTTTCGTGCAAAAATTATCATTGAAAATTTCATTTTTCAAAAACACATTTAAAAATATACTTATAAGTTGCATAAAGTAAATATTAAAAAAACAACTTAAAATTCTCCAGTTTTTTATAGGTAATTCTTCCTTAATTTTTATATTTCTTTTTTTTCGAATGGCCCTAAGTTTTCTTCTGCAGGTTTTTGCTGTTGGCAGTGAGTGACGTTTTGAGTCTGCAATGCGCTCATTATCGAAAATTTTTTGTCCCCGTATAGTATAATACCCCGAAACAATACCCATTTCATTTAATATGGATATTAATCCCTGAAAGCCATTATTAAACTGCACAACAGCAATATATGCTCCTAAACGCAAAGTTTGATGCTCAACGAAAACTTCTTTTGGTAATATCTGCCACAAAATTGCATTAAAACTTTCGTTCGGATTCTGAGTTTTTCCGTGTAAACATTTTTTTAAAAGATTTCTGTCACACAAATCCATATAAACAGGCTTTATCGTGTTAACAATATTTTGTGGCAGACCCAAAGATTTATCCTGGTACACAATATTTGAAGCTTTAGCCCGTTGAAATTTACACCAACTTTCATCTCCGACAGGGCACTGTCCATGTTTTGGCTGATGTTTTGATGAGCAACAATGAAAGAAGGCAGCAATAACAGCAGAATGCATTTTATCCAAATTCCCAATATTGCTTCGAATAGCAATCCCATAGTAATTTTGTAACTTATTAATTAAACCATCAGTTAATTTACCTTTCCCCCCGAGTCCTTTATTTCTGCTTTTCAATTTTCGAAGCCTTGTTCCAACTCTTTTTGAATATGCCCTATACATTCTAGCTTCGTAACAGAATCTTTCCGTTAATGTCCTTCACGGCATCAAAAGCTTTGGAATCCCCATCCCCATAATAGTCAGTGTATCGTAACATTCTATGATCTTCCGACCTCTCAAAAATACGATAAGCCCCAACCCGTTCCATGCTGGATGAAGATCCTTTATGATGATTACACTGCAATTTCACATTTTGTTGTTCCGTCTTTGAATTACATTTTCTACAAAACTGAGATAAAGTTTCAAAGTCAATAATTTTCCCAGTATCAACAGATATTGCACTAACACAACCATTTAGCGAAGAAAAACCACGACGCTGCCAGGTACCATCCACCGAAACACCACAACTTACAGTACCATGTATAGATTTTTTTAATTGCTTAATACCTTTTGCTGCGTCATTCATTATTTTTCTCCATTGGAAATAGCAGCACTGAGGAGTTTTTTTCTTGTTGGCGGAATGCAAGCTTTGAGAGAAAGGGAGGTAGATTCAAAACAGCACAAAGTTTTCTTCCTGCTGAAACACCTCTACCAATCAATCTTAATCCATAAACAAAACGAGTATGAGTTCATTCATTTTGTCTAACTTTTTAGAAGTACAAAATGCCGATATGAAACTGCAATTTTTGCAGTGCAAAGAAAAGTTTGAAGATAATCTAAACCTTGAATCTTCTACAAGATAAAGGCTTCCTGCTGTACACATTTTTGTTGGGCAACACAATAAGGAAAAAATACCAATTATAAAATTTCCAGATCAATCAATATGTTTCCAGTTAAATGTTCTGAAATGTTACTTACATCATTATTTACCTCATTATATTGCTGCAGCTTCAGTGAACTGGCGGTCATAATTTCTTCATTAGATGAAGCAGTTTCAGTGCTTGTATTTTGGTTTCCATGAATCTTTCTCTTACGGGGACGATATGAGAGACATTTACCCATGATTTCAGGTAAAATAAATTAAAGATTAAATTAAAATAATTCAAATTCTAAAAAAAAAGCAAAATAGAGAAAAAAAAGAATTAAAATAGGCGTGGTAAATCTAACGTTGAATGTAAACAAACACGGAATAGTGATAGTCTTAAAATGTCGTTGCCTATCTTTTGCAACAAAATTATTTGAAATAATTATTAGCAAACTGTGGCTTTTAGTTAGCAGATAATTAAAATTTGGTTTTTGAAACTTCATTTTAGGGAAATAATAATTAAACACTGCATATGTAGCTCACTTCCGGTCCAGATTACATTACTTCCGGTTTCGTTTTCAACTACTATGACTTATTTAAATTGCTATAATTAGAGTTCTAATTTACGTAAAATTAAAATAAAGACTGTTTTGGAATCTTAAAGGCTGGGGCTTTATTTCACAATCATAAAAAAAAAATTCGACTTTTTTGTCAAAAAACACTTTTTCAACCTAGTCAGATATCTTAAAGAAGTTCCGACTTTTCAACCTTTTTTAAAAACCCATTTTATTCTTTCTATCAAACTGAGACAATAGTTACATAATCAGAAAAATCATTTATTTCACCACGATACGGTACAATTCTTTTTAAAAAATAATGATATTTTCTATTTTTTACGGTTTTTTCTAAATTGAGTCATAATCGATGCGTTTTCATAAAAAAGATTTCTAAATCGTTCCGTATGAATTTTTTTTCATGTTAACGAATCGAAATTCTACACTAAGAAAGTTCAGGCCTTACTCTTTTACAATCGGTCATTAAAAAAATAAAATGTCGAAAACTTTTTTTTATGATTTTTCAAAAAATACTCAAATTTTTAATAAAACATTTAAATTAATTTAAGGTATGTGACTACCCCAAAATCCTCGGTTTGGAGAAAATTTTCGAAATTTTTTTATGTTTTTATATTATAGCCCATACGCTTAAGATTCCAAAAATACTTTATTTTAGTTCCTACGATATTTAGAAGCTAAGTTATAGCTTATTTAGTAAACCGGAAAAGGAATTTTCAAAACCGGAAATGGGTGTTTAAAGAGACATAAAAATGTAAACAAAAAGTTTGAACGTCTTTTTCGTGACTTTTAAGCAATATAAATATCTAATATTTATGGTAAATATAGATCAACGTATCCTTTACTTATTTATTAAGTATCCGTTACTTATTTTTTTAATCTGGCAACTGTTTTTTTTTAATTCAAGCTTGTTTTACTGAATGGCAATAATAATATCGTTTATAGTTTGTTTACATTGTTCATTCTAAAGCGTTCTTCTTAATTATTACTTACTTTTGATAATTTTTCAGTTAATTCATTAATTTTCATTTAATTTTAACGTTTTATTTGATTGTGAGTAATTTCAAAATGCCGAAAGCTAGATCGAAAGTATCTAGAAAGAGAAAATTTTATGGTAATAGGTTTACCAAGTTAGCACTTAACAGTAATAATAGTACGTCTGCAAGTGAAGCGAAATTGAGCACTTTTGACAGTTTTCATGTGCCTGAACCTGAATTTCATGGTTCTACAGGAAATAGAATTATTAATTTCCAAGCTTTGATGGGAATGATTTCAATCTTGTGTTGTCCGGAATGTTATGCAACTGGATTGAAACTGGCAGAAGATTCTAAGGAAGGACTTTGCTATAATTTGTGTGTGGCTTGCAGTTGTGGGTTCATGACTGGCTTTACTTCTACTCCTAAAGAAAATAAGAAATTATCTCTCAATACTTTATTGGTATTTGGATTGAAATTGATTGGCAGAGGATTCACAGCTGGTAAGAAGTTGTTATGCCTTTTAAATTTGCCATGCATTTCTAAAAATACCTTCAGAGCTCATGAACTCAAACTGCTGGAAGCAGTACAGTTATGTTCTGAAGAAAATATGAAAGCTGCATCTAAAGAAGTGCAAAATTTAAAAAAAAGTACAACTTGTGGTGTTTCGGTAGATGGCTCATGGCAGCGGAGAGGCCATATGTCACTTAATGGCTGCGTTTCAGTTATTTCCATTGATACGGGAAAAATTTTAGATCTGGAAGTAATGACTCAGTATTGTAAAATGTGTGAATTGAATGTGAAACGTGAGCATGTATGTTCAAATTATAAAGGATCCTCTGGAAACATGGAAGCTGTTGGAGCTTTTAGAATTTTTGAAAGGTTACTAATCAAACGAGACCTGCAATACACCGAGTACTATGGTGATGGTGATTCCAAGGGCTTTTTACAAGTGAAGGATATAATGGTGAAAACAGTGTCACAAAACTTGAATGTATAGGACATATACGAAAAAGAGTAGGCTCACGTTTAATGAAACTAAAAAAAGAACACCAAAGGACTTGGTGGGAAGGGGAAATTAATTGCTAAATTTATCGATAAACTGCAGAACTATTATGGGATTGCCATCCGCAGCAATGTTGGATGCCTCGAAAAAATGCAATCTGCTGTAATAGCTGCCTTCTTTCACTGCTGCTCTAGCAATCAAAATCCCATGCATGGGCAATGTCCAACAGGGAAAGACAGCTGGTGCAAATATAAACAAGCATTAAGTGATGACAAAGTATATGTGGAGAAAACAGCAGGCCTTTCAAATTACGTGATTAAAGTGATAAAGCCTACTTATTTAGCACTCTGTGATAAGGAGATACTAAAAAATCCCTCCATGGCAAGACTCAAAATAATAATGAAAGCTTTAATAATGTATTGTGGTCTGTTTTGCCGAAAGAAATTTTTGTTCATAAAAAAACTTTGTTTTTGGGTTCATACATGGCTGTCCTCTTATATAATTTGGGTTATTTAGGGCTATTGCCTGTATTTAATTATTTAGGTATAGGAATTGATCCAACGACACTTAAAAACTATATGGGAATTGACAAGGAGAGAATTCAAAAAATCGAAACGCCAGTCATTACCCTCAACAAAACTCTCCAGAAAAAAACAAAAAGCCAAGAAAAAGTCCAAATTAGCTAAAAATGAAGCTAAAGAGGGCTTAAGCTATAAATATGGGGAGTTTGAAAATGTTTAGTGAGTAGAAAAGTAATTATTTTGAGTTAAAATTATTAAATGTGTTTTACGAGAAACTGTTATTAAATATTTTATTCACGATAAAGCTCACTACACAAAATATTGTTAAGATACTAAATCTAAATTTTCAGAACATGTTTTATATAGTTATATCTGTGTTATGAATCAAAATCTAATCTCTGTGTATATATTTATGTACTTTATTGCTTTTTTATGAAAGAAAAAGCATTAATTTTTAAAATTTGAGTTTTGCATAAAATTTGGCATATTTAAAAACTTTCAAAAACATTACAATTTTTTTTGATTCCTATCACAGATAAAGATGTTGTTTATGTACTCTATAAATATTATTTAAATACTTTTATTAGAATTTTGTGTACAAGATTTGTCGTAACTGCAATTTTTCTCCAAAATTTCGCTAAAAACAAAAAATTGTTATAGTCTACAAAACTCTCCAGAAAACAACAAAAGGATAAAATAAAAGGTCAAATCAGCTTTACATGAAGCTAAAAAAGAGCTTGAGCTATAAATATAGTGAGTTTAAAAAAGTGTAAAATTAGTAGAAATTTTTTTTCATGTAGTATTAAAATCTTCAAATGCATTTCCTGAAAAACTGTTTTTCAATTTTTTTTCTTTACGGTACAGTTCACTACAGAATTTCTTTTTAAGATATTGACTTGAAATTTTTAGAAAATGTTTTATTTAGTGTTATCTGTATTCTAGACTATAATCTAATCTCTGTGTATATATTTATTTATTTTATTGCACTTTTTGTGAGAAAATAACATTAGAGTTTTGTAAAAAATTGAGTTTTTGCATAAAAATTGACATATCTCAAAAACTTTCAGAAGTATTTACAAATTTTATAGCTATCAACACAGATAATGATGTCATTTATGTACTGTATAAATATTATAAGAATATATTAATTAGAATTTTCAATACAATCCTTACCGCAACTGCAATTTTTCACTAAAATTTCACTCAAAATTCCCAATATTTCCAAAATTACTTTTAACTTTGTAAGAACTGTATTGGAATTCTTACTTCCCATTTCAAATAAAAAAAAGTTTATTTAATTGAAATTTTATATATTTCAAAAAAAGTGCTCCGAAGGTAGTCACATACCTTAATACATTTGATTAATTTTGCTTTGGCGAATGTTGTTTTGGGCTTACAGTGTTTAGCCTCCTCCCCCTATTATCCTTTTGTTACGGCTCGAGTGAAATAGCTATCATATGTATGTGGCCTCGCGGGAAAAATGATTGAGTACCCCTGAGCTATATAGCCGGTTCAAAATGAACCGGCGAACGACTTTGCAACAATGATGCGTTGAATGAGATGAACAGACTGAGAAACCTATCCAGCGATAACTAAAAGGGAAAACAATTGTTAAAAGTAAAAAAAACTTTTTTAAAACAAATTTTTATTTAAACGCTCTAAAAAGAATAAAGTAAACTTTTCTTCTAAAAATTCTTTTGCTATCAATTTATAACGTCATTACACAATTTATGATATGTTGAAGTTTTAAAAGAAAATTTTATTTTATTCTTTTTAGAACATTTAAATAAAAGCTTGTTTTCTAAAAAGTATTTTTACTGTTAATTTATTTTTCTTTAAAATTTCTACTACAGGTATTAAAACTGATATCCCGGTATTAAGATCTAAAAATACCGAATACAGGTATTGAACTTTTTGTTCGATATTGCAATCCCTACGTGTGGAGGACAAAAGTTATGTGATCAAAGGGTATACGCAGCATGTCCCCAAAATAGGGCTCAAATTTGGCACAGATAGATGCCTCATTGGAAGTCCAGAAAAATACCCAAAGAACTGTACCAGTGCCTTCCATTGTTTATGAGAGAAATACAAAAAAAAAAAAAAAAAAAATCTAACGTCACAGCCGTATTGGACACATCAGCAGCAGTATTTGCAAATATTTATTGCGGCAGATGTTCAAAGTGTCCACTGTGCATATCGAGGAAGGCTTGGTGGAATGGATGATTGACCACGTCGCTCTAGTACGGTGTCCGTTGTAGTACACGCAGCATGCAGAAGAGCAACCGTTTGTGTCATCACTATGTTTCGATACACCCATTCCTTCAGATTGCCCCTTAGGAAATAAATCAAACGGTGTGAAATCCAGTGATCGTGTCGAAAATAGAACCAGACCCACATGTCCCAACCATTGGCCGAGGTAGGCCATATAGGTTCAATTACTTACAGGAGCATAGAAATGCGTTGCAGCCTCCATCATGAACCATCATCCATCATCATTCATTCTTCATCATTTGCCGTATTTTTATCGTAAACTATGTACCGTATAGGTGCAGCACTTTGAGCAATTTTTATGTACTCCCAACGAGAAACATAGCTTTGAAGTTTGGGGGCTACTTTTGGAACACCCTCCACATGTAAAAGTTTAGAAATCCAACGTGTTACCACAGAGCACAGCTGAAGAGGCATGCGTTGGAGAAGACAAGGCGGACGTGTGCTTCCATTCTTGGTGATGGGATCGAAGATCCAGTGTCCAGACGCAAGCGCAGCTGTTCAGTATCAAAGGGTACGATTTTCCTAATGGGTGGGAGCCTCCTACAGCCCACAATGTGTCTCGGGTGCCAGCGCAAGACAGGAATGCATGAGGTACAGGTAGAGGTTGCTTCTTGGACCACCTAGGACACAAATGATATTACCATTCAACTTAAAAAAAGATATTTTTCTTTGATGTCTGTCTATTACAAAAGGTGTGGATTAAATTTGCTCGCAAAAATCAATTACACACACACACACACACACACACACACACACACACACACACACACACACACACACACACACACACACACACACACACACACACACACACACACACACACACACACACACACACACACACACACACACACACACACACACACACACACACACACACACACACACACACACACACACACACACACACACACACACACACACACACACACACACACACATTCGTTTACCATACATTTTATAAGAATTTTCAGATATCTAAAAAATTTGAATCCTGGAAACAAATATAACTGCTTCTCATTAAATACCAAACACAAAGAAAATTTTTTAAAAAAAGTTGCATTTTTCTTTTTTTACCATTTGTTTTCCTGTATCTAACGAGGAATTAAAAGATTATTTATATTCTAGAAAATTCCATTGATGTGTATAAGTTTAGTATGGTAATGGTATGACTTGTTAAAAGAGTCTGAATCAAATATATGTAAAAAGATATCAAGCAGATCGTAAGAACTGAAACAAGACGAGAAGTTCAACCATTATACCGGTCTTTAGTGATACGAGTACATTATTGTGCATTCTTTTCTGAAAATGTTTGTAACATGTTATAAAAATACACATGTGGGTGTTTAAAATGCTCTTGTTCTAGCTAAATAAAAACAATCTTGTGTTAAATAAACAAATAACTAAAAATTCAAATCGATTTCAATTCGGTATTTCTCCAATAATTAATACTCCATCAAATTCGAATGGAACTTGAAATACAGGCTGTACTGTTAAGTGCAGGATGCAAATACCTCAGAAATATGATTGGTAAAAACGATTTGTGACGTGGTTTCAGCGCCGCATCTTTTAGTGAAACAGTTTTTTCATATTGTGATTAAAATATAAATAGTTTACACAGTTCACTGAGTTTTGCTTTATTTGAGTGGCGTCACTTCAGAGAAGCCGCTTGCGACCACTTTGAGAGTAATCACAGACTAAGTAGTTTATGTCGCATTTGTTTAAAAAGTTCATATCTCTGAATATGAAAATGCTTTTGGATGTTAGTTATCTAATTGAATGAAATTAATTCACGAATATCATAATTTAGTTAATACGAGCTATTAATTATATCGACTATATACAGCACTGATAGATAATTTCTACAGAACCATCAAGTTTTGATGAGTGTTTACAATGGGTAATTAGGATATAATTACTAGTGATTTTGTGTTATTTCATACTCAAAAGGGAAAAACACGTGTAGTATTGTTGCACATTTTTTATTACGACAGTTATTTTGTCACTTGAATTAACAATTTTCTTTCAATACATTATTTCATACGTATGTGTTTGTAATGCAAAAGGGGTGACGAGGGAGAATTCTTGAAATGTGCTCTCCATCCGCATCTTGAAGCAAAGAAATTTGTGAACACTAAAGACGAGATCTTCTTTTGTGTTGGAAATTATTATTTTGTAAAAATAGAACATATTTGTATTAGCATGTCTAAATTATGTAATTTCTCACATGTAAAAATGATGACTACCTCTGACAACAGTACTCCCGAATATCATACATAGTACATTCTGACGACAATGTTTTCTTCACCGTCACCGTATACGAGTTTCCACGCCATCGCAACGAGATATAAGGGAATCAGAAAGTCCCCCCTCCCAAGAAAAATATATTGATACACTAGGATAATTTCCCACTTCGCTTCAAAATACTCAAAGTGGGGCACTCAAATACTCAAAATACAACAAAGGGCGTAATAGTTTCTTTTCCGACCCTATCATTTGATAATCGCAGCAACAAACCTTTATGTAATTCGTTAACTAAAATAACAAAAAATGAAATTTCAGGGATTACCTTTTAAGAGTAGGAGTGAAAGTGTACACATCGGGCGTGAAGCGTTTTTCCTTTTGCTCCGACTCGGAGGAGATGATCCCGCCCACCAACCACACTTTTCGATTGTCGATAGTAGCGACCGACAGACCCATCGTTGGCTGCGGAAGAACATCAATTTCTGTCCAAATATCCTCATCGGTATCGTACATTTCTACAGAGGCTGTAATACTGAAGTACCGAACAGTTATTTCAACACAGTAGACAATCTAGTGTTAAGAAATGATACAAAACAATCTATTGCTTGAAACGTTTTACATTATGTGGGCTACTTAAAAAGTAAAGATACACAGCGATCATTTTTTTTTGTTTAAAAATACTTTTACTTGACTTCAGCAATAAAAGATTTAGTGACCAACGCGTTGCTTTCTCACATACATAAATCTCCCAGATGTCTAGAGAAATAATCTAAACGTCTTAGCACAAATTTTTATCGCTTTTTATTTTGTGTGTGGACACAGCCCATTATTATTTAATTAATTTTTTTTTTGGGATTTTTAAGTTACACACACAATGATATAAAGGGTGTTTTTTTTAGAGGTATAGAACTTTAAATTGCAATAAAACAACGATGTATTATTCGATTAACATGAATTTTTTTTTATTCGAAAGATCATCTTGTGGCATTTCATTTCAAATATGATTTCTGGCATAGAACTGCCACGGCTAGCTCGGATGTAGTCCAATCTGGATGTCCAATTTTCGATGACTTTTTCCAACATTTGTGGCCGTATATCGGCAATAACACGGCAAATGTTGTCTTCCAAATGGTCAAGCGTTTGTGGCTTATCCGCATAGACCAATGACTTTACATAGACCCACAAAAAACGGTCTAGCGGTGTTAAATCACAAGATCTTGGAGGCCAATTCACAGATCCAAAACGTGAAATTAGGCGGTCACCAAACGTGTCTTTCAATAAATCGATTGTGGCACGAGCTGTGTGACATGTTGCGCCGTCTTGTTGGAACCACAGCTCCTGGACATCATGATTGTTCAATTTAGGAATGAAAAAGTTAGTAATCATGGCTCTATACCGATCATCATTGACTGTAACGTTGTGGCCTTCATCGTTTTTGAAGAAGTACGGACCAATGATTCCACCAGCCCATAAAGCACACCAAACAATCAGTTTTTCTGGATGTAACGGTGTTTCGACATACACTTGTGTGTTTGTTGACGTAGCCATTCAACCAGAAGTGAGCTTCATTGCTAAACAAAATTCGCTTATGAAAATCGGGAATAACGACAATCTCGTTTTGGGCCCATTCGACGAATCTACGCCTTGCTCGATCATATTTAAAATGTAATACCACAAGATTATCTTTCGAATAAAAAAATTCATGTTAATCGAATAATACATCGTTGTTTTATTGCAATTTAAAGTTCTATACATCTAAAAAAACACCCTTTAGTTTCATTTTCTTCTGTTTTATACATTTTTGGAATTGTTTGATACAACTATTTTGTGGCTTGGTTTTGAATCAACGTAGCTTCAATTGATTTGATTTGATATTTTTTATTAGCGATGCACTTTGAAGCTATACACGGGATATTGGCGACGGGAGTTCCCGGTCAAGGACGACACCTGAGCTGGTACCTCATTCTTTAAGCTTCCACACAGCATCAAAATTAGAACTCTGAGCATGTTTAGGTTTTTTCGTGCATCAGCATCGCTACACGGCAGGCGTTTAGCGGCATACAAACACGAGTCAACAACGCCGGCCACGAAGTAGCGATCAGGATCGCAAGGCTGTTGTGGCGTGAACTCATATAAATCTGAATTACAATAAATTATTGAGGGACAACTTCTCAGTAGAGTAAAACCTGTTTTGGTGCGGTAGATGGAGACCGCATAAAAGAAATCGCAGAAAAAAATATTCGAAAATTTCATAAATACTTACATATAACAAACCATTTTATCGACATACTACAAAAACCTGTTTTTATGCGGTGGAAAGGGACCGAATAAAAGTCGCACTTAAAAAATTTATGAGAAAGTGCTTCCAAACAAAATAAATAATTAAATTCCACATGAAAACATTTTTAAAACATTTACTTTTGCATTGTATTGTAACGGGTCTATCTCCGCGAGCCTTCACTAATCCTCTTGGGGTAAATCGCTTTATTTTAAATGTTGTTCTATTGAAAACTTTCTCCTGAAGAAGAAGATACGGTTTATGTAAATGAAGTGTTTTATTTAAGCATTCACCTTTAAGTACGCGAAGTTAGTGGTTAGAGGGAAGTAGCTGAGAGTTACGCGACGATTAAATGCTGAATAATCCAAGATTGTTAATTGACGATTTAGTTAATAAAGTTAGAATTGAATAATAACGACCGGAGGTCGAACAGCTGATAACGGAATTATAGTAATTTAGACCGTATATAACCAAAGTGTTCCAAGAGTAAGGTGACTGAATTATAATTAAATATTATCTTTTCTGCCATGTAATTGCTCCTGTACTTAATAGAAGTGTGCATTTCCTACCCTGGGTTGTTAAATTAAGGGGAAGAACAATAAATTAGAATTGTATTGAGTATGGCTGATCTTTATTCTAACCCCCAAACACTGATAAACGCCACACCTCGTTTATCACAGTATACACGGAGAAATTTCCAAAATGCTCATACATAATTCACTACTACTTACTCATCATAATCCAAAGCATGCATCTTTCTGAGATAAATTAGTTGAAAATCGCTTTCTTCTCCAGAACAGTTTTCTCAAACTGTGGGGCGCACCCCACTAGGGGGAGTGATAGCCTTACTAGGGGGCGCGAGCACATCGAAAATAAAAGATTTAAAAAATAATCAATTTACTGGAATGAATTAAAGCAAAATACTTTCAGATATAATAAAAATTGCACTTTTACTCTGATATAATTTATAGGCGTGATATAAGTCATCAAAAATAAAAACTTCTTCAATACCTAATTAGCTATCTTTGATCCTATAACCAAATAATAAAACTTTTATTTGATTTACTGTAATCCCATGACGAGAGATTTTTTATAAAATACTACTCTTTCAGAGAAAAAGCAAATCCCAGACCCAGAATCGAAAACATTTAGGAACATAAAAAATTCATCACTGTGATTATATTTGAAATATTGCACAATATAGTTGTAATCTGTTTTTGATGATAATCTATTTGACCTTCTAAGTTATTGATAGTTAGTTATGACCCCTCTCTTATGTGTTTGTTTCTCATTTAGGGAAGTTATAAGTAGTGTATTTCTCTGTTGCACTTTTTTCCATGCAAAAGAGTTTTATGATATTTGGAAAACCACGGAGGATTTTACTTGACCAAGACTTATTTTTATGAGTAATTTCAAACATATAAAGCATAACGAAAAACGTTTTACACAATTTTTTTAGCAGTAACATAACAGTGGTCGCGTGAGACACAGATTACGAAATCGTTAATTCTGGCAAAACTGTTTATTTGTTACCAAAGAAAAATTGAAAGTCCTTGTAAGTAGGTAAGTAAACTTTCTCTTAATTAAATTATTCACTGGAATCACGATTTGTATTATGTACAATAAAATAATTATTAAAAAAAAGGATTGGGGTGACTCAATCACCCCGCGTGACCATTAACGCTAGTATTGAGTGTGTGCTTTCCCCCGGGATAAAAAATTTTTAAGTCTTCTCGCTTTAAAAATTAAAAATAACGCTATTATTCTTCATTGGAATTTTATATTATTTTTCATTGTTTAACATTAATTTTAAATGCTAATTCTGTGAGGCTTAAAATTACAGTTCACTTAAAACTAATTATAATATGAGCATTCATTTTAAAATATCATTTTACATTTTCGTAAACATTGTGGCGCATTTGGGTTTACTCTCCTGACAGTTTTTGTTTTTTAAAAAATGAACTCGTTCGAAGAGCGGGTACTTCAGACAGTATAATTTTAATGTATCAGTGCTGCACAAGTTATTTTATAACTAATTTATTAATACTAAATTAAGAGTAAGTTTAATAAGTATTAGCGACTTCCATGGGCTTGTCTTGCAGAGAATTTAAAAATTCGAGAAAGAAAAAGAAAATCTATATTACTTAAAAGTTACACATATAAAAATTTAATATACTTATCTTATTAATTTGTACGGTTTATAATTAAGATCGTTTTGTAGCTTTAGCGTCAACGTGCATTATTATTGCATTCAATACATTACTATTGTATAAGGGGGGCGCAATAAAAATTATGATTGAAAAGTGGGTCGCCAGTATTGAAAGTTAGAGAAGCACTGCTGTAGAAGATATAACTTCAATTGATTTATTTTTTGGCACCGTAAAGTAAATGATAAGTTTTTGAGACGACGGTCAGTTGGTCAGTTGCTTGTGAACCTCACGATACCCAGATAATTATGATCGAAGCTCTTTTTGTAATTTCAAACTCCTTTCGGAATTGGTATCTTTTTAAAGAAAATGCTTTTCCGATTTGTTGGTAAGCTGAATGCCAGCATATATTGTAGCCGCTCTCAAAGAATCCAGTTCTTCATGTCCGTCTTCATAATCTATCAAATTATTGATAATATCACTGTCATTGAAAATTTCATCTTCAATCAAGCGTGTGCTGCTACTGCGTTGCGAGAAAGCAATGGAGCGTGCATTGTTGAGAGAATGTGTATAACCAATAAACAGAGCGTCTGGAAGTTTACACAGATAGAAAACATTACAATGGCACCCAAACCGTTGAAATTCATACACCGCCCAAAAAATCGTACAGCAATAAAATCGCATAAAAAAGGGCCACACAAATACAGGTTCTACTGTACTACATTCTCTCTTCTAAATTTATTCCTTGTAATACATTCCGGTAAACGCCTATTAACAAAAAATTTTTTCCTGAATTCACCACTTATCCCAGATGAACTAAAAAAGATAAAAGTTGTAAAAAGTTCTTGTAACTTTTGGACATCATACCCACATATTTCATTTGTCTATTATGATATTCCCCCAAATCACTTTTGTTCTGAAAGAAGATATGACGGGTCATATATAACAGGACTTACTTTAGAATTTTTTATTATTTTTATTGTAGTAAATTTACCTTTTCTATTTATTTCGCACTATTGTAAAGAATAAATACTTAAAATTAACGTAGATAATAAGCGCTCGAAAAATTTGCATAGTTGACAGTACTTTGTGGTGTATTAAGTAGTGAACGCTGTAAGTGACCAACATGCATTCGAATCTATTCGTTTCTTAGAAAAATGCAAAAACTGCTGAGAAACTTCCCTCAGAAAGCAAAAACTGAGATAGAGCTCATGTATTTTAATTAATGAGCAAAATATTGAGAACACATTTCCCCCAAGTTATACCATTTCAACTTATATATTTGACATTTACTATAACTTTTAAACGCACGCACTCACACCTACTGTTTCATTTTCTTTTAGGAACAGCAAAAGTAATTTTTTGAATCAATGTTTCCTAGTTCTAAAATTATAAAATGTTACAAGAGCCTCACTTTCCGAATGCGTTTCGTCCACCGAACACAAAGAGATGTTTCCCAACGGTTGCCATAGCGTGATATGCCCTGGCTTCTTTCATGTCCGAGCATCTTTTCCACAAAGTGGTCCGAATGTCCAATCGGTCAGTAGAAGAAACGGCCAACATCTCTCCGTCTCGTCTTTGTAGTGGAGAGTGTCCACCTACACATCAGAGTTTTAATGCATTAAAAGAGCCTTCTTTTAATTTCAGATGGGATGCTTTAACTTTGAAAATGAAGAGAAGTTGACTTCTTGTCAACGCATTGGTAGCAATATTTTTAATACGCAGCCCATTAGATTAGGGATTAATATTTTTTCGTATACATATCGTCGTCAACTCACCTCTTATGGTATATTTTTAAGAGAAGTACACACAAAATATAGAGGGTGAGCACAAAAGATAGACTCGATTTTAAAAAATCATATCGAAGCTCTTGCACATACTACTTAACTTTACCCTAATACTTTAACCCTACATTAGATAGCGATTCTTACAGCTTCTAATAGTTATGAGCAAATACGTAACATATTATTAAAAAGACAACTAATGGATCTTAAACCTTCTATCTTCAACAGCCCCTTCCAGGCCCAGGTTGCCTCAACCCGCGTTCCTCCCAGCATCCTTTATTTGTAGTGATTCCTCTCCAATTTTAAATTTTCAAATGATTTAAGTTTTTCTCAATGTCATTCAACCATCTAGTTGGAAGTCTTCCTTTAGCTGGAGTTGTGCTTCAGGTATTTTAAATATCAAACTATCTTAACGGGATTATTTTCCAAGTTTCTTTAAATATGACCAAGCCATCTTAATCTATTACTACGGATGACTTGTGTTACTTCGATTAGGCTTAAATGCTCAACAATAAAAGATTTCATCTTTTTGTGAAAGTAAAATTTTATTTGTGTTGCTTTGAAAAAATTGTTACATTCAAAGAAAAATGTGAATTATTTTTTAACAGAGAAAACATGTGGCAAAAATTAAAAGGATTCGATGACAAAAAAATTAAAAATATTAAAATTTTTTTTTTCTAGCGAAATTAAAAAAAATTATATGCGGATTCAAGGTTTAACAAATGTCTTAGTAATTTAATAAGAGTAATTTAAAATTATCCTTTTGCTGTATTTTATTTCCTGTTAGATAAAGGTTTTGGATTTAGAGCATTGGTGTCTGAATTCTACTTCGCGTCTCTTTCATATTATTCCCCATTTCCCAAAGAATTTTCAAAATGACAAAGGGGAAATTTAGTTGATAGAAGTGACAGGCAAGTGTAGAAATGCTGCTGAAAAGACACAAAGCTGTAGTAGTAATAGAATAGAATTATTTAAACTTTCTGTCCCTCTTTGTGTATCAGCCTGACTTCATCTAAGGTGTTAAACACCTTTTCCTGACTTTATATTCTTGAACGAAATATATGTTCTAGTTGAGTTTTTTCATTGGGGGTAATTTAGTGATCTAGCGTAGGAGGGCACATCCTTTAATTTTTTCCTAGAGGCCTTTCAGAGTCTGTAAAAGAAGGAAATTTAGAGGGTCCTTCGCGGGGTCATTAAAAGGGTCATTCGTGGACCACCTAGAAAGGCACAGGGGATCCCTAAGGGTCCGTAAGCTACAATTTAAGAATTACTGATTTAACGTATGGGCTTGTCACACACATTCAAAGGAAGAGATTTTTCCAAGGACAAAAAATAAATTTTCTCTTTAATTTGTTTAATTCTGCCTTAGTGTTATTTCTAAATAACGCTTAGAAATTCTTTGTACACTTTTTATTGTGTACAAAAATTAAGTTCTAGATTTACATACCGTTAATCATATTTCTTAAAACCTTGCGAAAAAACGAAGCGTTACTTTCCAGTGTTCCATTTATGGAACATATAACATATTTTTTAAAAATCATAGTCATGTTTTAATTCGCCTTCTATCAATTAAAAATGTGTGTTACCTTTCAATCTTAGAGTGGTACCTAAAAATGTTGAAAAGAAATTTCGCTACATAACTTCTTTCAATTATAAATAGCCCATTTTCATTATATTACCTGTCACAAACACGAAAGAATCCATCAAGGAGACAGCATGGTAACATCTGGGTTCCATCATACAACCATAATAGTGCCATTTCTGAGCTTCCACGTCGAATTCAAAGATCGAACTTGCTAAAAAAAAGCTCAAAATAAAACTCTTTTATGCTATAAAAATGAAGCGATGCTTGGAAATAAAGTTTTTTTTTTAGATTTATTGAATGGATCGATGAAATCTGCATCAAATTGAGTTTTCTAACTTGAAACTTAATTTTTTAACATTTAATTATTACTTAACTCATGAAATCTATCTAATTTTTAAAGAATTTTAAGTCTTTTCTTTGAAAAAGGGAAAATAAACACACATTACAGGTGCAAATAATAGAAAGATTGTATTTGTGTAGAAAAGTATTGTGTTTTTATATAATGAAAAATAAGATTTTGAAGAATGTAATACTGAAAAATATATATATAATCTCAAAAAAGAATGGAAAATGATATGCATTTTTTATTCTTGTTTCAGTAAACCTTGTTTTCAGAGCTTAGATTGAGCTGATATAACACATTTATTCAATCTTTTGCTCCTCATAAATTTTTCTTATGCATTGTTCCCTGTTAATCATGATCGAATTATTGCTTTCGTGTGATACTGGTAACAAAAATAAGTAATATCTAACTTATATTTCGCCGAACAGTAACAAAAGTAAGTTCAATGTCAGAGAAGTTTGTTTTAAGCAAACCATATAGTTCAATGTGCTAAATTAAACGAACCTTTTCCAGATATTTTTCACGCGTGTGATAAATTATAATGATTATTTTCGAGTTAAAACTACAAAAATACACTGGCAAAATTTTATTTAAAATTGAAAGTACCTTCTCCCCCTAAAAAAGTATTTATTACAGTCGATTTTAATAGGCAAGTTAGATGTGAGAATAAATTTTAGCTAAGTGACATATGAATAAACAATGGTTTCTTGGGGAAAACAAACCTTGTTTTTCATTCCAATCTCTGAAGTGAAATATCATTTGGATGTTGATAAGAATAATGAGTATACTCTGTGATGCCTTTGGATTAAAAACTTTTTCTCTTTAACCAGATTAAGTCTAATTACTGTAATTTAATACTAATGAATATTTAATACAAATTTCTTCTAATTTTCTTTAATTAAGCTAAATACTGTAATTAGTTTTACGATAATCAGCGTTCCACTGAAGTGTAGTATTTTTTTAAGTTTGTATGAATATCATCTTTTTTTTCATGAACATATGATTTTCATGCGTATATTATGGCATACACATTTATTATGTTATCTACAGTGGTGGCAAAAAGTCCTGAACTCACTCATTTTTTTTGCATAATTTTTGTGTTTGACTTCATTTTTCGTTATGAAATTATCGCACTATCTTAAATATTCTTATTGATTTTAATGTATTTTTTTATGCTGATTTCAAATCTGTGTGTAGATTTCATCTAAAGTAAATAGTTTCATTGATATGTTGAAAAAACTTTGACAAGAAAGCATAAGGTCACTGTAAGAATGAGTGAGGGTGTTTTCCACCAATGAAATGCTCCATTATTTCAACCAATCAGAGAGCAGTAGCGATAAAGGGTTGAAAGAAAAAGGTGAAACGTGGTTTATTGTATTGAATGCAGTTGTGTATTGAAAGCAATTTGAAGTGCGTTTGTGGAAAATATTGGAATTATGGCTAAATTTTCATATCTGCCTGAGAATAAAAGGTACAAAATAATACATTTGAAGGAAGAAGGTTATTCTATGCGCCAAATTGCTGCCAAAGTACCATGTGACCTTTCTACTGTTGTGAGAACTTTGAAAATATTTTCTGAAACAAATTTTATTGCCGATAGGGGGCGATCAGGACGACCAAGAAAAACATCTTTACGTGAAGACAGGTTGTTTTTTTCAAACGGAAAGCTTAATTCCTCGCAAATTTTGAAACAATGGACTTTGACATCAAATGTGAGTGTGTGCCCAAGAACTGTTAGAGGAAGACTGCTGGAAATTGGGTTACGTGGCTGTAAAGCGCGCCCAAAACCATTACTGACTGAATTTCAACGCAAGAGGCGATTGACGTGGGCAAGGGAACATTCATTATGGACTATTAAAGACTGGGAAATGGTAATATTTAGTGAAGAGAGTCAGTTTTGTATTTCTGGCATCCAAAGTAGTGCCTATGTAAGACGACGCACTCATGAGAAATTCAGCCCTCAGTGTCTGAAGCCCACAGTAAAGTACCCGACAAAAGTGATGGTATGGGGTTGCATGTCTTCTCATGGTGTTGGAAGACTTCACATCGTTAGCGGAACAGTGAAAGCCATGGATTACATTGAAATACTACAAAATAAATTGCTACCAACTGCGAGAGACCTTTTGGGGAATCAGTCATGGATTTTTCAGGACGATAACGCCCCTTGCCATCGTGCAAAGGTAGTCCAGAAATGTTTGGAAGACCATACTGTGAATAGAATGAACTGGCCAGGACAGTCTCCTGACCTTAATCCGATATAGAGTTTATGGTTTAAAGTTGGTTTTGAATTTTCAAAGACAAAAACCTTCAAATAAACGTGAATTAATTGAAGCTTTAATATTTTCCTTCAACCATATTGTCACGAAAGATCTTCTTTTGAAATTGGTGCATTCCATGCCAAAAAGATGTAGAACCGTAATTAAAGCAAACGGCTGTCCCATAAAATATTGATTTTCTAACATGTGATAACAATGTAATTTTCAAAATGCTTATTAAATATACCGTATTTGTCAATTTCGTGTTATTTTTCTTTGCATATTATGTTATTCTATATTGTTTTATTCTGCACATATTTCACATTATTGTGTTCAGGCAGCTTCATTACAACAAATATTTTAGTCATTAAAGAACTAGTAGTAGATTTGAAATCAGCATAAAAAATACATTAAAATCAATAAGAATATTTAAGATAGTGCGATAATTTCACAACGAAAAATGAAGTCAAACACAAAAATTACGCTAAAAAATGAGTGTGTTCAGGACTTTTTGCCACCAATGTAGCTTAGTCTCTAATGTGGAGTATTTTCAGACTGTTGTATACATATGAGGTTAATTCAAGAAGTTTCTAGAATTTCTAAATAAAAATTAATTTACTGTCCTTAAATAATTTAAGCTGTATGTCTTTTCAAATATTCTTCTTTTGAATTCACACATTTTTTCCATGTGGTTCAGAAATTCTATGCGTTTTTTCTTGCTTTAAATCCTTTAACTGTGCCGCCAAGCTCTTCATAATTTTTTCAACTTCATTATTAGCAGTGAAAACTGATAAAAATTCAAATGAACTCATTTACACAAGTAGGAAAAATGATCAGGAGTGGTAACATTTAATTTTGCAAGGTAATTTTTCAGTAGTATTGACCGCAAGAAAAAGCTAACTCTTTTCATGCCATTCCTTAGGAAGTTTCCTTCTTACAGCGCTCGTAATTTGCAAAAAAGTTACAAATTATAACTATAAAAATTTTCTGTTCTCTATTCATGGCTGTGCAACAAAATATATGAAAGATGTGCTCACACACTCACACAACGTTTCCATCAACGGTGGATGTTGAGAGCCGAAAATATTGTGTTGTTCGACAATTTCTCCAATATTTACTGACTAAGATCTGAGCTATATTTTTCAACCTAGTTTTCTCTTAAGACAGACTTTAATGCTGTGCATTCCTCGCTTGTTTAGGCATTAGCATAAAACCCTATTTCTTGCTGCACGATGGATCTTTTTTTTTCTAAAGAAAGACTTCATACGTCTCCGATGCACATTTGAAATTATTTATTATATTTTTGTGGGAGGAGAGACGCTGAAGAACAAACTATTTCCACAAGTTTATATGAGGTCGCCAATTATTTATACAGTTATATCCTTTATTTACATTGTTTTAAGAAAAATAATAATTACTGTGGTATTATTTTATCCCTATTTGTCAATCAAATTTTGAATGCATTATTTTCAATGAATGTAAATGCTATAGATAATGAAAAAAATTGACAAATTGTTATCGAAACTCTGCATTGGGAATGGCGTGATTTACCCCCAAAGGATGATTCTTAAGAATATTTGCCTTCTTGGTATGCTACAGCCATTTTCAAACTATTCTGTACAAAATTGTGCCAACACTTACCTAAAACAAAGTCTTCTGGTTTTGAGGGATTGAAGCCCCCGAACACCAAAATGCAATTGTTCAGATTGCCGCAAGGCGATTGCGGAAGAGTTTCCAAAAAATAAGGAGCAATATTCCAAGGTTGATTCATTTTGGCCCTAAAGTAACAAACAACGATGTATTAAACTGCTAGAGAAAAACTATTGTATTTTATTGCTTAATATACGATTGTGTTTTGTACAATTAAGAGGACGTATCCAAAGAGTTCTATTAGAGAATGCGTGAAAATCTCCAAATATAAGTCTAGTTTTTTCTTTAAAGTGGACACATATTAATATTGTTACGAATTTTGTGTAATGAACGCTTAAAATAGTGTAAATAATTTATATCTGAATGTGTTATACATTAATATTACTTTACTTTACTTTGTATTTATTTTATGTTAAAATTGTAATATTCGCAAGCAACATCGTTCCTAACATTGTAATGACAATTCAATAGCGACTTGGCGACCATTTATGGCCCCTATGGATGCTTCTGGAAATTTCTAGAGAAATCTACTAGTATCACAATCTGTGACGTGCGCCGAAATTGAAAAAGGAATTGTCTTGACCGTTGAAAAGTCCACCAGCTATTAGTGGTTACTTCGGCTGTTGAGTAGAACGAGCAGTTGTATGTAAATAATCCTTAACATAATTCAAGTTTAGATACTGATAGTTGTGTCTGAGGGCCCTATAAGATGTGAAATGTTTCTGAGATTTACTGTGCGAATTTTGTTGTTGAAGTCTGTATTTCAAGAGTTGTTTTACTACAATAAATTTTCATTTCTCCTAAAGAGACTGATAGCATGAAATCCTCGAGCTCCGATCTTCATAACAATATTAACCATGAATTTTCTAAAATTTGTATGAGGCTTGTATTTAGAATTAATAAAAGTTCATTGACTCGTAGTACATAAACAATAACTTTTAAAACCCAAAAACAGTCTAAAAGATCTTAAAATACCTCTATAATCAAGTCTTCTTCGTCTTTACGATATGTAGCCTATCACAAGTTATAAAATTCAAACAAATTATGCAGACTAGAGAATTCATACAAAAAATTGCGTTTTGTTTCATTTAAAGAATTTTCGTGAGATCGAACATGCACAATATCATATAAAATGTTACTTAACCCTAATTTTTTTAATTAAAAATTACGCAAAATAATAATAATTTTTTAATTAAAAAATTACACAAAATAAAAAGATTTGCTACCATTAGACATGTAAATTCGATTTAATCTTTGAGATTAAATTAACTGTAGTTAAAATTACTCAAGTTCTAGATGTTTAAGATAACCAATAAAGTATACTAAAACATCCTTCTAAGATTCTTATGTTATTACACTAGAACACATACAATTTTGCTGCACAATTATTTGAAATGAGCAACATTTACTTTACTTGAGATATTTTTGAAACTAATTAAAATATAAGATTTTCATAGTGATTTGTACTATGCCTTGTGAAAATACAAGGCAATATTATTAAAAAATCTCTCTTATTATTTAATCATTGCTGCAACTTGGTAAGGAACATATCCAACATCATTAAACATGAAATTCATCTTCAATCTCTAGTACAGTCGATATTGTAAATGTAAATTATGAAATTTAAGAGTTTTGTGTACGTGAAAATATTACGTTAATGAAATTTGTCATATTAATTGGTCTATCGATTTAATTACACACATAATTTTATGAATTAAACCAGCGTTTCTCAAACTTGGGTGCACCCCCTCGGGGGCGTGAGCATATAAAAAAATCGAAAACAAAAGATTATTTTAAAAAATTATTATTTTACTGATAAATGAAACAAACAAAATACATTCTGACATAATAAAAAATGAAATGCACAACCACACTTATCAAAGTGTCAGAACTGCACATTGCATTTTATAATTAGTTTAACAATACTAAGTAAAGAACAAGCTTAATAATCACCATGATCTTGTCATATATCAAATTATATACAGAAATGTGAACTCCTATCTCATAATTTGTAATGTTTATAAATAATCTTTCAAGTGTCGATTAAAAGTGACGCTCCCCACACATGGGATGGATGGGGCGGAAGAAAAGGAGCTGAAATAAGTAAATCCTTTGCAAGCAGTGTCAAACTCTTTTTATTGCAACCCAAATCCTTCGGAATAATTTTATAGAAAGCAGTTTACAGAAAAGATCGTACTTTGGAAAGACGTACATATACGTCCGGGGCACTTAATACTTTGGCTGAGCCAGACGTTTATATACGCTGATATCACTTAAGAGGTTAAAGTCGAAATGTAGTTTTAGCGTCAAAGTATAGTATTATTAAATCCAATACATTTTTATTGTATGGAGGTGCGATGAAAATTATGATTGAATATATTGGGTCACAAATATGGAAAGTTTGCGAAACACTGAATTAAACCGAATGAGATAAGTTATTTCAAAATTTGACTTCATTCCGTTCCCAAGAAGTTCCTAAAAGAGAGTACATTTTGTACTGCACTTAACTAAGCAAAATAGACACAGAATGTTAAATGGAAGAATTTTATTTTAATATATTTTCAATTTTAAAGTTTTTATACTATGTTTTATTTTATAATTGTTCAACAACCCCCTAAATATTTGCTTTTAACAAGAACACTCTCCATGCTACGAAGAATTTTTCATGTATCTTAAAAGAATTTCTCTCTCACTTATAGAAACTTTTCAAGTTCTTTTTCAAACGGATGCTGAAACATGGTGTAATACTAAGTCTTACATTGCAATGGGGACAAAGATTATATCGGCTTTTTTAGATTTTCTTTCCCTTTTCATTTCTTCTCAAGCAACAAATTTCACATTGCCTTGTCAATCTCTGTTCTTTATCGAATATTTTCAAGAATTTAAATTCTTGCATTCAATGACGCCTTCACCACACTCCCACTTTCACCCTTACCAGTACCGTGGAAAAACTACATCTCTTAAAAATACACTAATAATCTCACTAGAAGAAATAAGTAATATGTGCAAATCAAAGATATAAAAAAAAGTGTGTGTGTGTTTATGTACACATTTAAGAAGTTATACTTATAAGATTAAAATCCTACTAAATATCTTGAGCAGGATAAGCTGGGCCAAGGACGAAAGGCGGTCACGAGCAGAGTTTAATGATACTAACCTTAAGTCAATCGGACAAGCCAAATCCGAGATAATCACTATTTAGATAAATTTAAACACCCCTGCACAGGGACAATAGGGCCAATAACATGGAAAGGGGGTTTGGCAGACTGTATCTGGAGATGAGGTGAGCTGAATGTGACACCTGAGACTTCATATTGAATGTTCTGTGGGAAGAATCGTTCCTGAGAAAATTAAGACATCCGCCTGAAGGGCCCCCGAGTTATGGTCATTTTAAAATTATTAAAACATTTAAAACAATTGAATAAAATAGAAGTAGAGCACCCAGCAACTCGAAAATCAGCCTGGTTGTTGAGGAAACTTTAGAGGAATCCATTCGAACCGGTCCGGAGTCTGTAGTTGCAAATGGGGTGGCGATAGCTCGGGAAAGGAAAACGAAACTAACAGCCCGAGGGGGAACTGTGACGTAAAATGGTCACGTACATCTCAAAGACACACAGCGTAGTAGGTGATTCCAAAGTTTCATCCTTCAATCTCTGTAATATCTTGACGTGATCAAAAGATCGAACCCCATAGGAATAACACGGAGATTCTAACTTTCGTGATAACGCCCCCTAGATACACTATCTACACACGAAATATAACAGATAAAAGAGCTCAACGAGGAGAACCTATGGTCATAGTTTCCTTAACGAAGCTCAAAATTCTCGGAGCTATGAGGGATTTAAAAAAAATTAAAACTTTAAAATAATTTTAAAATGTTAAATATAGGTGAAGAAATGGGGCTGTGGTCCTGAAAAATATATATAGGATGCTCGTAGGGCGAACAGTCGAATTGAGCCGATGAGGTTGACCAAGGTGGTATAGGATTCGAGTTATTACTGGGGAAGTCTTGTAGGGGGGAGCACTGGAGGGAACCAATTCCACGTAATACGAAAATATGGCGGAGCTCCAAAAATCAAGTCCCAAGCTCAATTCCTTGGGGGGTGAAATTTTTCTATTCCCTATACGATTAACATGGGAGCATGGCATTTTAGTGCCTAAACCCTCCCCCTGCCTACACAATGGGATTGAAGTAGATGACTGGATGGGTCTCGACGAGTGGAGCAGTTGGTTCAAATCTCAAGTCCGAGACTCAAACAGGAGCCAAGATATTGTGAATTCAAACAAATTTAAAAAGTTAAAAACAATTAAAAACTATGGAAGAAATAGCCCTATGAGCATGAAATTGTAATAAATGGAAGAGCAGATAGAGAGGGATTGAATGGGCCAGGTCCGAATGGTTTGTCAGGCTCGGGTGCTGAGATATTGGCCAAAACACTGTAAAGGGGGGGATACATTTGGGGGATGCGTCCCAAAATATATGGTTTGTAACAAAAGAAATTACGATCCCCAAATATCAGTCCCCTAGCACCCAAAAAGTGGCATGTTAAAATATTAGACAACAGTGTGCGCATCGTAAAAATGTACCCACATCCTTTTCTTCCCAAACGCGCAATAAGAAGTGTAACTTCAAAAATCTATGCATGTACGCGTTTAGCGTACGAGCAAAACGGTTGCCGCCAACTACGATAACAGTGTATGGGCCAACCAGTAAAGGGGTTAAGCATTAGTTTAAAGATACAATAACTCTTACTTGAAAGAAAAATTCAAAATTTTGAAGATACATAAAAATTTAGAAATAATATTTCCTGGTTACCTATAGCTTGGTTTATATATAACAAATCCTTAAATGGAGCCTAACTGGAAGAATTTACTTAAAGAACTCTCTAGCTTATATCTTAATTTTACATCAACTCATAAAAAAATTGCATTGGGAGAAAAGTGTTCTGTTCTGCTGCTTATAAAAAAAAATGAGGTGAGTGAAAGGGGAATTTCTTACTCGTAAGTGACATTCAGTGGAGGCAAGAAAGGAACGAGCCCCAAGTTGGGATCGAAGCATTTCGGCAGCTTCGAGAATGTCTGAGACCTTTCCCTCTCATCTTTCGCCATGTTGTCAGAAGAACCAGTAGAAGGCGTTGGAGATTCATCCGAAGCGAATATTTTTGAGCTGTTGATTTGTATAATGGTGCCGAGGGTGACCGGTACACGACACATTCCCTTCTGAAAAAAAAGAAGCTATTTTCATTAAAAGAAGAGCTGCTTCTTGAAATTAAAGCTGCATGTAGAAAGGTTGAATATTGGTGTTAAAAAAATAGCCTTTATTTTTCCAAATAAAATCTTAAAGGGAAAATTATTTGTTTAAACAATATATTTTGCTATAAAGACCTTTTTAGGGTGGGAAAATAGTCTACTAACGGACAAAAGTTTTAGTGTCACGTTTAAAGAGATTATTAGTGTGAATATATTAGTTTTGTTCAATCATAAACATACAAGCAAAAAATAAAAAAAAACTCCATTTTCTTACGCATTTTTAGAAAGTATTTTCATTACGTTTGAGAAAAATAAGTATCATTATCAGTGGCGCACACAAGGGGGTTCCGGACCCCCAAAGCCCTGATTTTTTTTCCGATTGATTATAATTCTAAGTATATAGTACGTAAAATCTAATTAATTACTTGTTAGTAATGATTAATTTTATTAATTAATGCTAATTATTCATTCAAAAATTAGTTTTTTACTGTGTTTGTTCCCGAAAATCGACAAAATCAAAAGGAGCATGATAAAAGAATGGTAAACTTTTTCGACCCCCCTTGAAAAATCCCTGTGTGTGCTACTGATCATTATACATATTTCAGCATTTCATACCCCAAATAAGAGAAGTAAGTCATTCAAAAATTTTACTTTGAATGATAAAAGTAAAATGGTTTTTTATTTTGTTTATCTGTAATTTTAGAATGCTTTTAAGACAGGGATTTGAAAATTTCTTGCTGGGAAAGGAACAATTCCTTCTTATAATCATTAAAATACCATTTTTCACAACTGGTTTCCATGCCAGCAATATTTATCTGATAGATTAGCAATTTTTAATTTTTAGTTTTATTTTTCCTTTGATGTCAACTATTCATAAAAATGGGGGGTTCAAACTATTCATAAAAAAATCAAAACAATGTTTCCACATTTCTAAGCAACTTATTTTTTGTTCTCATTATTCATGACCTTTAGCCTGTTTATCTTCATATATATATATATATATATATATATATATATATATATATATATATATATATATATATATATATATATAGGTGTAAGATAATTTCCTCTCCTAACTTTTTTAACTGCTTGTAAGGGACTTAGAGCAAAATAGACAATTATCCCTCCTAATTGTTTATGTGCATCTCCCGTGGATGTCAATCACAATGTTTTTCATTGCTCCCAAACAATCCAATTCCATTGGTTAAAGTGTAGTATAGGGGGAGGGGCACTTGGCGCAGTCCTTTTTTTTGGGCGATAAAAAGCGGTCGTCAAGGTACTTTTTTCTGAATTATTTATTTATTTTAGAATGAATTCGTTATCTCACCATGACATTTAGATAAAAATCGCCAAATCCGATGAAAAATCACCAAATCCAATGTGGCCGCCTGTACTACACTTGAGCCCCATGGGTTTCTTTCCATACGATGTCGCCCATAGGTTGCGATAATACGTAAGTATTATAATGTTATAATATAGTAAACTTGTTGAATCTATAGATAACGTTTTGCATATGAAATTATTGGCTGCAAAAAGGCTTAATTCGCGAGATTTTGAAATGCCACCAAAGTAATAGCAGGGCTTTTAATTTAGTTACGTTTTACAAATTCTTATCTTAAAAATTTAAGGTTTAAAAAACAAGTCAAAGAAATGAAAGGAGAAAATCTTTACCTGAAACTTGCGAGTCTGTTTAAAGTCTTTCATCGCTTTAATTTTGCATGAGTACTGAAAGGAAAATTAATTTTTAAGCTATTTAATAAAAAATATTCATGTTTTATACTTTTTAAATTCCTGCGAATTATGGACTAAATCAATGTAACTTTTTGTTATAATAATTCTGTATTAACAATCCATAGAGTAATTTGCTATAATCTGAAAACGTAGGAAGTAATGTTTGTTTATTATTCTCCTGTTTGACAGAAAGAGAAGTACTGCCAAAATTAATGAATAAGTTAAAAATGTTTGAGCAAAATTATTTAAAAAATTAAGAGAAAATAATTCTGACTTCATTACTCGTATATAGAACTAGTAAATATTTACCAAGCTAATAACTTGGAAGGAACTTTCCTTTTTTTATTATTCAAACAAGCTCACGTGCCTACCGATTTCTTGCTCTGAGCTTATTGAGCTCTTTTGCCATTAATTATTTTACTGTCTTTTAATCGAAAGACGTTTGGCAGTACAGTTGATTAGTTCAAATTGCTTTGCTTTAAAAAGAATTTTTATTGAAGTCTCTTACTATGGAGAATAAAAGAAAGGAAGGAGGATTAACTAAGTTTGGAGAAAAACAATTAATCGAAAAATTGTCAAATGAAGTGCGATGTAAGTTCATTATTTTGTATAGACAAATCTTTTAGCTATTGTATCATATTTTTGGCATCATAATTGGATATACATATCAAAATTAGAAGTCTTTTACATATATATATAAGCAGAACTACGCCAAACAAGATGGTAAAATTCCAGTTGAGCTCAATCATTTGAAGCAGAAGGTGCCAAATTGTTCCCATAGCTCTTTATCATGTATTGGACTTCTATTCAATAATTCGACAATTTTATATTATTTTAATTAGTGAACATAAGGTTTAATGTGTGCTACCCTTAGCGCGATTTTGAAAAGCATTTTGGTAAAGTCCTAGTTTAGTGCACTGATATGGTGACAAAGAAATTGGAATCAAATTGAGCCAATATCTCGTTTTTCAATGTTGGAATTCTGCTCGATATGTGTAGAAAATGTCTCAACATATGGAACCTTGCCTGAATACAAGAGGGAGCTGCTCTCCATCATGACGAAATCATTTAATTTTTATGGCGAACACTTTTTTCTTTGTTTTTCCTTGTGCTAGCAACATGTAATTCGTATCGGGTCGATTAATGGGCCACATTATTGATTTGTATTTATTAAATATTTTTAAACTTAACTGCGTAGTGATTTAATTAGCAGCAGTGTCCGTTTTTTGAACCTTTATATATAGTTAATTAGCTTGTTGCTAGGGTTTTTTCTTCAATATCATGCGGTGATAGATGAAGGTGTGTACAAAAATAGGATCCTGTGAGTGAGTAAGGGAATATTAACGTCACCCTGTTCAGCTACACGGGGGCTTTTGGCGACGGACCTCATCATTCTGAACCATGTTCAAGTAAAGAGGACAGCATTTGATCGGGTAACCACTCTCCTACTTACCCCACCACACCTACGGGAGGACGTTTGAGTTCTCGACAGATTTAACGTACATCGCTTCCCTACACGGCGGGTCTTTAGTGGTACTGGGCTCGAACTCGCGACATAAAAATAGGACCCAACCAAGTGTTTTATTGCGTTTTACAAAGGGTAGGTAAATGTAGACACTTTTCAGAATGCAACATAAAAAAAATTAAAAAAAGAAGAAAGTACTTATTTTGGTGGTGAAGATATATCACCAAAAATAATCTAGAGAATTTTAATTTTCGCCGAAAGAATAGGGATAAACTATATGTATATATATATATATATATATATATATATATATATATATATATATATATATATATATATATATATATATATATATATATATATATATATATATATACTAGAGGACCCGACAGACATTGTCTTGTACACACATCTTAAATTCAAAAATTTCAAGTTTTTATGAATAAGCTTTAACAATTTGGACCGTTTTTAGTAAAATTTGTATTAAAAAGTTATTACAATGTCTAACGTCATTACACATGTACGGTTATCACAATTCAATCAATCGATAGCGTGTGAGTATGTGTATACTATGAGCGAAGTTAAATGTAAAGGCTGTGTGAATAAAAACTTAAACTTGTTTTAATTAAAGGTGTAAATGTTGAGACTCAAACTATTTTATAACAGGTATATTTATTAAATTGTACATAAAATGTATAGTGTTTTACGCACACTTCAAAACTCTTCAAACACTAATTACATGTGAATGTAATAATTTAATTAACACACGATTTATTTCAACAAAATAATAACATGAAGTGGCAAAATATTTTCCTGAAATAATCACAGCACCAACTGTCGGGACCAACTTGAATTATAATAAAAGATTTTTTGGATATTCGATACTGCGATCTTAGCACAGTCTGCCGGATCCAATGTAAAACATTCCGAGATCAACAATTTATAAATAAAAAAATAATTAAATAAACATTTCTGTTGGGTCACAAGTAAAGAACTCAAAAAGTCTCTCTCAGTGGACTGTAGTTTTTATTACTCTGTTGCTCAGCTCGCTCGATTTGACTCCTTTCTCGATGGAGTCAGAGATTACACAGATTCGTTAGACACTCTGAGCAGTAGAGGGCGCTCTACATTTACATACGTACACTGAACATGCCGCCCGGCCTTGCAATGTTTTTCAACATGCAAGATTTACACAGAACATAATCATAAATATAACACACAGAAATACAATACTTCAAAATACAAACAAAACAACATACAAATGAAGACAATGTATAAAGCAATTGATAAATCACACAGAATTTAAAAAAATACTATTCTACACACAAACATTACTGTCTGAAGGGTTATATATGCTACTTCACACACACACTGTTTCAATTGGTAGAATGCACAGTTTCGAAATGGGTCTCTTAAATATACCTCTAGTGGTTTTGACTTCCACTACTCTTACTTTAGAATCCTTTCCTGGATAAATATTGTTGATTCTACCTAATGACCATTGACATGAAGGTAAATTATCCTCTTTTATTATAACCATATCTCCAATTTTAGCATTCTTTTTCTCGAAATGCCACTTATTTCTCTGCTGCAAACTATTTAGATAGTCTACACTCCATCTTTTCCAAATTAATTGAATTATTTTTGTACTTTTCTGCCAATTATCCAACTTATTTTCATTTAAATTAGTTAAATCAGGCTCAACAATTGATGTAATTGATCTACCTATCAAAAAATGAGAAGGAGTCAATACATTTAAATCATCTAAGTCAGAAGATAATGGGACAAGAGGACGAGAATTTAACATCCCCTCTATATTTGGATAATCACGGTCAGAAACTCTTCATATGTTAATCTAATGTTACCTACTACTCTCTTTAAATAGAACTTAAAAGATTTAACGCCTGCCTCCCAGAGACCTCCAAAATTTGGGGCTCTAGGGGGGAGGAATTTCCAATCTATTCCTTCAGAGGCCATATAACTTGCAAGTGCCTCATCAGGTTTACACACCAAATTAAACATTTTTTTAAGTTCTATATTTGCACCCACAAAATTTGTTGCATTATCAGAATACAACTTAGCACATTTACCTCTTCTAAATATAAAACGCTTAAGTGTAGCAATAAATGCATTAGAGGTTAAATCAGTCACAATATCTAAGTGCACAGCTTTAGAAACAAAACATATAAATATACAAACATAGATTTTGTTGTATACACCTTTTCTCTTCCCTTTATACTTAATGTAAAAAGGGCCACAGAAGTACACACCTGACACATTGAATGGATAATTTTTGATAACTCTATCCTTTGGCAAGTCAGCCATTATTTGATCAGTGCAAGTAGGATTGGCCTTACAACAAATTACACAATTATGAACAACTTTTCTACAAATATTACGGCCATTCAATATCCAAAAATTTTGCCTGATCTGATATAACAAGGATTTTGGACCACTATGTAAAAACTTTTTATGAAAATACTCAACTATTAAATAAGTCAATTTATGTTTCGAAGGCTAAAGAATTAGAAATTTCTGGTTATAATTAAAATATCACTACTTCTCAATCGACCTCCAACTCTCAAAATCCCTTCACTATCAATAAATGAATTGAGTGTTTTTACTCGACTGCTGGAAGGTACCATGGCAGAATTTTGAATACCATTCATCTCTACTTTAAACTCTTCCTTTTGTACTAATTTCAATAAAAGCTGTTCAGCCTTTTTTAATTCTCCTAAATCTAGAGGCCCAATTCTTTTGCTTTCTTTGCTCTTACAATTATAAACAAATCTACAAATAAAACTTAAGACACGAATAATTTTAAAATAGTCATTACTAAGGTTAAGTAAATTATTTACAAAAGAGTTAGTAGCAGAATCAAGAAAAAGTTAGAAAAGTCACTACAGTTTTTAAGTTCACCTGGATCCTTGATCACTGCAACAGGAATTTGTTGTTGTGGGTACTGGTTGCTCATCAGAAATTTAGGACCATTCCACCACAACTCATAGGTTTTAAGTTTTAGAGAATCCATTCCTCTGGAAACGAAGTCGGCAGGATTGTCCTCTGTTGCCACATAACGCCATTGTTCACTGGAAGTCACCTCCTGGATTTTAGCAATCCTGTTAGCCATAAAGGTTTTTAGTTGATATGACTCCTTCCTTATCCATGACAAAACTATCATGGAGTCACTCCAAAGAAAAGTATTAGTCACATTTAATTTTAAAGCTTGCTTGACACGATGCACTAATTTTGCTAACAGCACAGCGGCACATAGCTCAAGTCTGGGAATCGTTGTTTGCTTGGTAGGCGTAACTCGGGATTTACTGGCAATAAGATGTACAAGCATCTTTCTATCTGATGTTATGGATTTGCAGTAGACGACAGCTCCATATGCTGACTGGGACGCATCGGAGAATCCATGCAGCTCGATCACATCCGGATGCTCTACCACAATGCATCGATTGATGTTGATGTCATTTACTACCTGAAGTGATTCGACAAATTGTCGCCATTCTCTATTGATTGTATCTGGAAGCAAATCTACATTCCGTTTGGTATTTAATTCGTGCAAGTCTATTTTTACTCTGAAGGAGAAGCAATCATGCTTGAGGTTCCAATAAACACCCAACACTTTTACCTCTGATGAATCTGAAAAATCATAATTTTCGGAAACCTCAATCAATTCCGTATTATTTCCGCACCACTTATGCAAAACCATACCTCCTTTAGCGAAGATATTGATCAGTTGATTTTTCAGTTCTTTTGCTTCTAATAAGGTCTCTGCACCGGTAAGTACATCATCAATGTACATGTCACTCATCACAACTGAAGACCCTAATGGAAAATTCTCTGCTTCATCTAGGGCTAATTGTTTCAGCGTACGTGTAGCTAAAAATGGTGCACTCGTTGTTCCATAGGTCACAGTTGACAACTCAAACGTTTTTATTGGTTCGTCCATGTTCTCTCTTCACAGAATGCGCTGAAGTTTACGCTGATCTGGATTAATCCAAATCATTCGATACATTTTTTGCACATTCGCAATGAATGCAAATATGTGCTTTCTAAAGCGAACCATTATTGAAAAAAGGTCATTTTGAGCAACTCCTCCATTGTATTGTAGAGGGTTTAAAGAATAACCATTTGTAGTTGCACTCGACGAATTAAAAACTATTCTCAATTTACTTGTTTTTTTATCAGAGCGATAAACACCAAGATGTGGTATGAAATACATTTCACACTCCTCTTTCTCATCTACCTCTTGCATGTGGCCTAGCTCTTTATACTCTTAATCTATTCCATAAAGAATTTAATTTTTTAAGGACAATATCTTTTGACTGGCCTAAACAATTTCGATCCTTTTTAAATGGCATAGATACTATATATCTTCCCGTACTATCTCTAGTATGATTTTTTTGAAAATGCTCCTCACAAATTATCGTTTCCTTATTTTTTTGTCTCAGGTTCAACATTTTCGATTTCCCAAAATCTCCTCATTGTCTTTTCTAAATAGACATTATCTTTGATTAACCCACAGTGAGGTTTATTTTCACTAGAAACTGGAATACTCCCACTCGCAATATAGCCGAAGACTGTATTCTGAAAAATTAATTTTGTATTTAAAATATTTGTTTGTCCTGGTAAAATAATTTCATAAAAGATTTCTGCTCCCAACAATAAATCAATTTTTCCTGGAATGTTGAAATTTTCATATCCGCTAATTTCTCTCTACTGAAATTACCCAAACTAACGTTAAATGGTTGAGAAGGAATCATATCCGTAATTCGCGGCACTACAAAAAAGTCTGCATTAGTTTCATAACTATTTCCTCTATTTGCTATTGTTGCATTAACGCGCGATTTAATCGTTAACTCTGAATTATTTAATCCTGAAACTAAAATGTTTATTTTCTCTCTTTTTAAATTGAGTCTATTCATACACTGTTGCGAAATAAAATTGCTTGTTGAACCACCGTCCAACAGCGCTCTGACCTCCTGCATTTTTCCAAAGGAATCTCTAATGAAACAAATCGAGGTTGAAAGTAAAACGGATTTCGATTTTACGCAACTCGTTGCAGTAAACAGATCTCCTACACCCTGAGAAGAAGACTCCTCTTTCGAAATCTCCCCTATTTAATTTATGGGTTTGAACACAGATGCCTTCGCTGAAAGTTGACTCATCGAGGATTCCTCTGTTTCCGGCTCTTTCTGCACCCCCAATGAAGAAGGTTGAATGACCCTTTCACTCGTAAAATTTGGGTCTCCAGAGAAACACAAAGAAGAATGATGCTTTTTTTGGCAGCATTTACAAAGAACTTTAGATTTACAAAACTTGACTCTATGCAAATTTAAACAATTAAAACACAAGGAATTTTTTTAACAAGTTCTACCCTTTTATTTACTGATAATTGCTTATACTGAGGACATTTATTTGAAAAATGACTATCAGATTGACACAAAACACATTTTTTGCCCTTGACATCTGAGAAAAATACTCTAGACATATTTTTAAAGTTTTGATTTTTGCGACAATAATTAATACTCTCACTCAGTGGTTTTCCTCGCGATGAATAAAATAAATCAATTTCTTTTCTCAACGTAAAGTTTCTTTTTAACGTTTCTTTTTAAAGGATGAAACCATTTATCTGCTTGTCTGACACTAATATGCGATGCGGTTTCTTTATCTAAAGTACTAAATATTTTGTCTGAAACTATTAATTGTTTTAATGCCTCGAAATTTGAAACATCTCTCAATTTTAAATAGTATTCCCAATTTGTTGTTAATCTACTCGCAAACTGGACACAGGATTCACAATTTTGCCGTGTTGTTTTCTTAAAATTCTCTAAGCACGATTGAGGAGTTGGCTCAAATTCTTGGAGTATTATGGACTTTATTTTAGCATAATTTTTAAGATCCTCATCTTTCAGATATGTAATGATATTTGCAAATTTTTCTCCTAATAAATTTAACAAAATCTCAGGCTTAAATTTATCAGTAACACTTTTGGCTGCAAATGCACGTTCTAATGTTAAAAAAAAGAAACTCCATCCTTCAGGTTTGTCGGGAATTTTCACTGTAAGTGTGCGGATACTTTTAATTAAAGAATCTAAAGAAGAGAGGAATCATTACAATTAACTTCAGTATTATTGTCTTTATCATTTGCTCGTATTCTCGCTATCTCTAAATCAAGCTTAGACTTTTCTCTTATTTTTTCTAACTCTAATTGCTGACTTTCGTCATACTTCCTTTCTTCGATAAGTAAATTTGCTAACTCATGTACGGAATCAGGATCGTTTTTGTATCGATCACAATTTTTTATAAGATCCATGAAGTCTAAAACAGTTAACTTATCACTCACACACAACTCTAATTCAGAAGCGATTCGCCTCAAGTCTTCTTTTTTTTTGCTCCTTTAAACATCGTTAAAGTTTAAAGTTCGATTTTTCAACGAAAAGTCAAAAAACAACAGCACATACCTCGTATGTTCAATGCATAGGTCTCTCCGGTTGAGACTGGACCAGAATGTTGGGTCACAAGTAAAGAACTCAAAAAGTCCCTCTCAGTGGACTGTAGTTTTTATTACTTTGTTGCTCAGCTCGCTCGATTTGACTTCTTTCTCGACGGAGTCAGAGGTTACACAGATCGTTACACTCTGAGCGCTAGAGGGCGCTCTACATTTACATACGTACACTGAACAATTTCAAAACCGAATTATAAATCTAAGCCATTTTCGAGTCCATTGGAACAGACAAAAACTTTCATCAAAATCGGTCCAGCCGTTTAGGACTGCAGTTACATACACACGCACAGAAGAATCTATCTATATATATATAAATGTTGTGTTGGTTTGTGTATGCTCGCAGAACTCAAAAAGTTCTGCATGGATTAATCTGAAATATTGACACAACGTTGCGTTTGACTCCGGTCAGGATCTTATGTACTTTTTATTTCGAAATTCTCTCTACATTTTTTTCATTTAATTTTTAAGTTATTTTTTGGTGTTATGACGTCATACAATGTCACGATTCGCTCTGAATGCGAAAATTTAAACTTTACTCTTAGATTTTTCCAAATTATTGTATAACTCTTCTATGGTTATGTTTATGCGTTGTCATATTTATCTATTTATTGTCCTTTGATACGTAATTGGTATTATTTTTCGAATAAATCATTTTTTAAAAATTATTCTTTCTAGAACTCAAATTTTGTTTTGTAGGTTTGGCAACAGTCGGATAGCATTATCGCGGGATCTTTACGACTTTAATTAAATTCTACATCGTGTTTTTTCTGTAGTTTTAAGCTAAATTTGTTTCTCTTTATCAAGCGAAAATGAAACTAACGTAATTCACTTCTGTACGCTACGTATTTTTCTACCAAATAGTTTCCGTCCACCATTTACCTGAAATAAACAGACGTAGCCAAATGCGATATAACATTCAATGCTTGGAAACAATATTTTTTCCCACTTGGAGATATTTTAATTTGACGAAATGAATCGACGGAGTTTTTGTAATAAGAATGTTTTCTTCTCTTTTAGACAACTTTTTAAACTTCATTTGATTCTTACGCATTATCGCCAACTTTATAGATAACTCGCAAAGTTGGCCATTCCATTTTCGCAGATGTACGCGCGGAATTGGCAATCGTACTTCGTTTTATACAATATCGCTAATAGGTTGCGATAATACGTAAGTTCCTTTCATTTGATGTTAGTATTGAAATACAAATGTTAAAACTAAGATTTTCTGATTTTGAGTCATCAGAATATTGCACCTTATTTTGTTTTTCATTGCTTTTTAAGATTATAACCTTCTTAAATAGATTCCATTAGTTATTTGCTAAAATAAATACTTGAAGTTATTAGGGTTTGCTTTCGTCAGGGACGTAGAGGTACCCCTGCATCAATGATGCAGGAGCCCCAACGAATGTTATTACAATTCCACTTACATGGTGCTCATATCTGAAAAAGGGCCACAAAGGAATTCGGATACAAGACCCATTCTGAGCTGTTTTTTTATAATTTCATATGTTTTTGTTTAAACTTTCACTTTAAATGCAGTCAATCGGCTTGAGTACATAAAATTGTATTGCAGAAACTCGAACATAGGTAATCATACTGGCCAAGCAAACACAGTGCGATTGATAAATGCTGATCAAATTAGAGTAGGCATCAGTGAATGAGCAAAACAGACAGATGGCTCAAATACATGTTAAGGAAGCAGGTGGTCATATAAGATTGTAATTATTTTTTCAAATTATACTTTCGCGTTGATAAAGATAGTTCATCTCTTTTTATGTCAATTACTTTTAGTATTGCATATCATTTTTCAATTTATTTTTAAGCACAGGATATTTACTTTGGATAATTTTTATATATAAAATACTAAATTTAATTCTGTACACTATGTATGTGTTTAGCGAGTAGCAAACCGATTAAAATCTTCCACCTACTGTAAAATCCGGCGTATAATGCGCACTTTGAACACAAAAAATAAGATCGAAATTTACAGGTGTGAGTTATACGCTGGGTATAAAAACGAGGACTTTAAAAATTAAAAAATAAATGAGCATAAAAAAATTAAACTTCTAAATATTTCGAAATACTATTTATTTAAAAGACATGACATTCTTATTGAACTTAAATGGTGGTAGTTCTAAAAGTATACTATTTTTGCAATTGCTTAGATAAACACCTTGAATAAATCGCTACTAAACATAACAGCATTGCATTTGTACATTTCATTGTTTCTTCGTAAAAAAGGGGTGCACGTTATATAGCAAATATACGTAAAATTTAAAAATTGCAGCTGAAAAATTATGGGTGTGCGTTATATGCCGGACTTTACGGTATTTTATCTTTCTGCAATGAATCTAAATTAAATTAATATATAATTTTTTATGGTACTTATATTTTTTCTTTAGTCGGCCATTTACCTAAAATCAAAAGACATCGCCAAATACTGCAATATGCATTCAATAAGGGAAGAACATTCTATGCCTGTTTGTGCACAATACTAATACTTTTTCGCACTTGGTAGTGAATTTTTCCACGAAGTAGTTATTGTACTTTTTAATAGTTGGGGCAATAACATTAGACTCACGAAATATTTAGTTTGTGTAATTTCAAAATTTTATTAGGTGTTAATGTGAAATATAAATGGAAAAATTAAGATTTTCTGATGTATATTTTGTGTTTGTTTTGATATTTATGTATTATCGCAACCATATTGGCAACATTAGCACTTAATTGCCAATTCACCGTGCATGATGCGAACAAAATCGGGGTTGATATAGTTGCAACAGTACTCAAGTACCTTTGTTTGCAACTTTTTTTGGTGATTTTATCAAAATGATAATTTGTTAATAATACTTGGTTTTTGATAGCTTTTTATAAGTTAAGTTTGTTATAGCTAGCTGTACCCAATCATTTTTTCCTGTGGCTCAGTCTGGTTAAAAAGAAAGAAAAGAGAAAGCACACATTTCTAATATATTTAACTGCTTGCACTTGAGGTATGATTTTTTTTGTAAAAAAATGTGGAAATATACATTAACAAACTTTTCTAAACAGATTTATTTCATTTGTAATTGGTTAACAGAATACTCCCAAGTTATTATGGTTTTTTTTTGTCATGGTATGAATCTAAAATTATTTGCATTGTCTCCATAGAAGAGGTGCCAAATTTGAAAACAAATTAAATGACTCTTCTTGAGGTGAAAGGGTTAATTTTACAATGCTTATGAGTAGACGTTTTGTGTTGCTTCATTGTCTGTATATATACAGAAATTGTCTGCTGTGCCTACTTTAGAGTAGTAGTTGCCATTTTTCAACACTTCATGAATCACTCAATGTATAACTTTATAATTAGCGTTTCACTAATAGGATTGACCTCTATGTGATGGAGCACTATAGCTATATTTACGTATTTATTTAATCTTCTATGCCCTGAAAATAAGCGGTAAAATCCTAGGAGAGCCCACACCCTTGGCGACAAACCAAAAAAGGCGCCAATCCAGAACAAGATGGTGCCAAGCGAAAGCGACAATGGTGGCAAGGAAATACAGTGGGATAAGGTGAATGCATAATGAAAATATATGTAAGCAATACAGAAATTAAACATTTGAGATAAAAAATATAAAAACAGCACTTACTTTCTTACTGCTGATCTTTTCCGAGTGGAGGGGGACAGCGTATCAACAGATTTTAAAAAAGTCTTAAAGGTCTCATCGCTAAGCGAATGATCGTGTGAACGCCGCCATATTTATTCTGCGAGGTAATGGTCGGACATACATTTGGCATGACTGGCACGATTTCGAAGAAAGCGTTTTATTGCCGACCATGTTACATCATGCTGATCATTACATTTAGGACATTCATAACTCGAAGCAATCAATCCTTCCTTCATACACCATTCAATCATAGTTTTCTTCATAGAGATGATCTTTAAGCAGCATTTGAAAATTTCAAATTGACTCAAACGTTTCATGTCTAACGCTTTTCTGATATTCACTTTCGCTATCTTGATTAATATGCATTATTTCAGTAGATTCTTCCATTGCTTGATTAGTTTCAACTTCTTTCAATGGAGATCACAGATGCCCATTTTTTTTAATATTCTGTTCATTTACATTTATAAACCATAATAAGTCGTACAACACAGCAATCAAAACCCCAAAATTGTTCATGGGGAAAGTGGAGCAAGTTCTAAAATATGCTTATCCATATATCACAAAACTCTTTCACATGGAAAAAGGTGAAACAGAAATGTATTATATATATATATATATATATATATATATATATATATATATATATATATACAACTACCCTAAAGAAAAAGGACGCAGATAACCATACCAGTAAGTTCCAAGGTCAGCTAAAGTAATATTTTAGGTTGAAAGAAATGTAATTAAAAAATCTCTCATCGTGGGATTACAGCAAAGCAAACAAAATATTTATTTAATTCGGTTATAGGATCAAAGCTGGCTAATGAGCGTTTGAAGTGGAATCTTTTATTTTTGATGATCACCAGATGATAAAAATAAATTACATCAGTGTAAATGTGTACTTTTTTATTATGTCAAAAAGCATTTTGTTTTATTTCATTCCAAAAAATTATTTTTTACACCTTTTATTTTCAATATGCTCGCGCCCCACAGTTTGAGAAACACTGCTGTACACACATCTTAAATTCAAAAATTCCAAATTTTTATGAATAAGCTATAACAATCTGCACCGTTTCGAGTAAAATTTGTATTAAAAAGTTATTACTATGTAATTATGTGCCAAGGTTCATAATTCTGGGTTGCATAGAAGTGAAACACACACACAAACTATTTCAGATAAGAAATAATCTTAAATAAAAAAAAGTTTAATAACGTGTGTAATCAATTAGCTGCACAAATAGATTTGAGGGTTAGAATAATTGTTGTCAACGCACGTGTAAATTTAATAGAAAATCATGTAAAATTCTCTCTTCAATTGCATACTAAATTTGGAGAATGTATAGTTTTTTATGCACACTTCAAAACTCTTCAAATACTAATTACATCTGAATGTAATAATTTAATTAGCACACGATTTATTTCAACAAAATAATAATACGAAGTGACAAAATATTTTCCTAAAATGATCACAGCACCAACTGTCGGGACCAACTTGAATTATAATAAAATATTTTTGAATATTCGATAATGCGATCGTACGAATGTTTTACATTGCAGTCTGCCGGATCCAATGCAAATATTCCAAGATCAACAATTTATAAATAAAAAATTAATTAAATAAACATTTCTAAACCAAATTATAAATCTAAACCATTCTCGAGTCCACTGGAACAGACAAAAACTTTCATCAAAATCGGTCCAGCCACTTAGGAGGAGTTCAGTTACATACACACGCACAGAAGAATTAATTACATATATAAAGATTATTTGAAAAGATATTAATTAAAAACACTAAAAAGCGTGGATCGCGTGTGCATTTTCGTAACAATAAAGAAATAATGTACATGATTATATATTTTGAATGACAATATAATAATTTAATTTTAATTAATAAAAATTATTGATTAAAACTAATTACTTAGAAAATTACAAATACAGCCACGTTGGCGACTTAGCGAGCTTTTTGGCGATTATGTCAAAATTTGAAAAAGTTTTTTTCTCACGTGTTAAATAAAGCATTCAGTTGAAAGGAAATTTTATATACACGATTGTTTTGGATGACAAAACGATACTTTAATGATAATTAATAAAAATTAATTATCACTTAATGTTGTGATTCTGTCACATATGTATATACATATTTATATTAATACCAACTATTTAATAAAAAGTATCTAAAACAAATTTTTTCTTGGTTGATCTAAGTAGGAATTGATTAAAAATTTTTTTATATTACTTGTTTATAACAATAGCGTTGTTACAAAAATGCAGGTGAATGTTGAGTTGTATTTTTTTTAATGTTTTTAATTAATATATTTTTAACTAATTGCGATATCGGACCGAATTGTGAATCTAAACCATTCTCGAATTTACTTGAACCCACACAAAAAATTTCATCGATATCGGTCCAACCATTTAGGAGGAGTTTAGTGACAAACACAAGCACAAAAGATTTTTATATATAAAGATATATATATATCAGATACTTATATGTATATATATATATATTAGATACTTATATGTATATATATATATATATATTAGATACTTATATAAATATATATATATGTTAGATATATATATATATATATATATATATTAGATACATATATATATATATATATATATATATATATATATGTCATGATTTTTAAGACAGAATCAGATTAAAGTTAGAAAAGTGAAAAGACGACCTTTTTTCTTTCATTTGTACATCTGTTCTGACAACGAGAGCAGGGAGGAAAAAGAACGCCATGGTGGTGGTTTCAAGTGGATAAAACTTGAAAAACATATGGTAAGTATCGCTGCTTTGAAGAGGGTGCTTGCAAGTTAATGCTGACATATGTTGACTATTAAATCTAACAATCTGGAATTAGACATGTTTATTGGCTAGGGCATATGTTCGGAAGAAATAAATGGGTGATTAGTTTGATACTTGAAGATGGGAACTGAGAAAGATGAGTCAAGTGCTAGATACGGAATTTAATTTTTAATCTAATTTAATTATCCTTACATTTGCCCCCCCAATTTTAAAAGGGAGTCATGGCGTGGTTTTTTTCTCTCTTTACAAACTTAATCAATTTTCAATAAACACAAAACAAAACATAACATTATTTAGAAAGACATATTAAACACAGTAGAATTATTTAAGCAATAGTAATACTAAAATCAAAAAAGCAATACAATAAACGAAACTATAACAACAAACACAGTAAGGACACTTCCAACATATTAATTGATAAAAATGAATTTCCATATATATAAATGAAGATTAGCTTGTTCAAATATATTCGACATCTAGAATAAGAGCTCACGTTTCCTCCTATTCCTTCATAATAATAGATTCGTATTATAGCTGGTAGATATTTTCAAAAAAATTATGTTGGAAAATAATATATCAAACAATAAGATAGTAAATATAAAAATACATGAAATCATACAAATGTTAAAATAATAATTTTGTATAAAAATCTACTCTGGCGCCATCGTAGTAATACTTTATATTGTTACACATCTTTTGCATATATGAAATACATTTTTTAAAATGATAAAAAAATATAGACACTAATAAAATGAAATTATTAATAATATGACAACGGTGTATAACACACAACTGATATGTGCACTATTCAACACAATAAACAATATCTTATTTCATATGCGTTATAATATATAAAAATGTAAAAATTATAAGAATATAGTAATATAAGAATTATAAGAATATAAGAATTCTCTTTTTTATTATTTTTGAGTCGAGAAAGTGGACTCACTTCAATAATCACTTTTAGTATTTATGAAATTTTTCTCAATATTCATTGTAACTTAATAATATAGCATACAATATTTTGAATCTTTCCGTAACCTTCTAAAAATTCGTTTCATATACAAAATTTCTTGAGTTTCTCTTACATCACACATTCACTAATATAAACTGTATCACATTACTTTATTTTGAACACATCTCTCTGAGAAATCTGCGTGATCAAATTACAGATGTTCAGGGATGCTGATAAGAAACAATGAGAGGTGTACATATCAAACTAAACGCGTTTGTCCTCTTATTGTTTCGAGACATATACAAAGTTATAATGATTGTATTCTCCCTCACCCACTGTATAATATCCAAAATTAAGCTTCAAGTTATTAAATTAATTTTAAATTTAGATAAGGAAAATTTTAAGAAATAGTGAATCCTGATATAGGGCCGGTATAACAAAACACACAATTTCAAAAAAAAAATTAACTGACATTCAATAAGATTACTGCTGAATAAAATAATTAATAAAACAATAAAATTCATTGGAGAAAAAAGAATACAACGTAACTTTACTTTTGTTTTTTATAAAAAAGAATATCACTAGTATTAGTTTATTAGTCATTTTCTAAATACTTAATTTATCTCTTTCACTTTAAAACACCAATTTCTATCATAACTGTTAACTCATTCGACATCTTAAGATAAAATTATGAGAAGTATATTAAAATTTCTCAAACTTTTGTATGAGAAAACCTATATACTTCGTTTTCTCATTTAAAATATAAAGAAAATATCTCATTTAACACAACTATATTATAAAAATTAAATATCATATATCATATATTATTCTTTTTCGTAAAGTTCTGTTCAGGAAAACTCAGTTTTTCAATGTTACTAAAATTGGAAATATACAATTTAACTGACCTCCACTTTGCAGCGGCAGAAACCCTTGGTGAACGGTAATCCAGAGGTTGTTGTCACTTTATTTTCACTAGTAAAATTTTATTTATTTCGATATTGGTATTTCACTATGGCATGCGATTTTGGTCATTTCACGGTATTACCATGCAGATTTTCCGGCGAAGAAGAATTGTTCCTTTTATTTTTCTTTCAATATTGGTCCTTCCATCATTGTATCACTGGAACTAAATCACAATACCATTCGGAGAAAAACATACTTTTTATCTATTCTGGTGGAAGGGATTGACATCTTTCATCAAGGAGTTTAGGGGATTCACGCTTTCCCCATTTTTTTCTTTTTCTCTCCATTAGAATGTTTCTTCCATTCACGGTAAACTGGATGGCCTCTTCAGCAAAAACAGAATATCGTTCGACTGTAAACACTGCATTCTTCTCGGTGTTAAGAGCAATGTTCTTTCTGGGATCTCTCTGTCACTAGCGCGTTTTTTTTCTTCTGTACCATTTTTTATTCCGGAAATCCGTCGTCTTCAGCATTTTGGCATATGGTGCATTTGGTGTTCCGTCAAATTCTCTATATCAATTATTATGGTCGCTGGCTTTAGTTTATATGTTAAAATTATTTTATAAAAAAAGATTAGTTTTTTACGATAAGATTTGAAAGTTAATGGCAAATAAGATTGTAACCTCGTGGGTTCTTTTCCGACCGTGTTCGAATTGTGACAAGAAAATAATTGCAGACAGGATTTGGTCCCACTGTTTATTCCATACCTTCTATATGGAACATTTCTTAAAATCAAGAATATATTGAGATGTTACAGGATTACGATACATCGTTCAGCCGTGTCTACTTTTCACGACCCCGGTTTTTCTTCGCCACCCTCTCTTCTGTCCCGTTCCGACCTTTTTCTCCTCCGTCGTTGCCAGATCCTTTTCTCTATATCGTCTCTCGTTCGACCTGTTGCCAGGTGCAGGCAGCTGTTCCTTACACGCCCCACCTAAGAGTAAAATTTGCCCCTTGTGGCTGATTTTACCATATCAGACACCAGGAACAGAAAATTCACAAACCGTGACACAGAAAATCCACAAACAGAACACACAATAATTGCAACAGTCAAAAGTCTTGATGATTGTTCTAGTGAAAGTTCCTTAATACAAACACATGAAATAATATGAATAGTTCACCCAATTGAAATAAGTGACTATGTTCCCAGAAAGATCTAAACTGTAATGAGATTGCAAACAGATACATGGAAAACACATTATACAAAAAAAAACAACACTAAATATATACATTACAGTTTTTATCTTAATCTAGACAATGTTTATTTCATTAACTCATGAATGAATGCTCAATGAGTTCACTAAATCTATATTAAGTACACAGTAAACTTTCCTACGGCTCTAATTTGCCTTTGGCCAGTATGATTTCCGACCCAACCCATCCTAATACAAAGTTAATTCGCTTTACACGATTTTTCCAAATTTGCATCAGAAGGTCTATATCGACTATTCGAGATATAACAAACTGCTCTAACATTCTTAAAACCTGAGCCGTTAAATTACATCCATAAGAAGTGTATTCAATCTTAAACCTCACTTTTTTAGTCATGCAAATTCCAAACGACATAAAGCATGCGGCATAATTCTTCGTGAGAGAACGACAGAAATACCACTTCCACAAATCCAGTACCATGACCCACGATGCTGCGCTATTCTTTTCTACAAAACCTTCCCTTTTCGACAAAAGATAAATCTCGGTTCTCGAAAATATGTTTAACCAAGCTTCACAGGTTACCTTCGCACTGAGACTAGTCAACGGCACAGCCTCGCCCCACCTAGTGTGCTGATCAACCAGACGTAAAATATATTTATGTCCCTTTAAGCTTGGCGAATCAATTGGACCTATCAGATCCATATTCCCCACCTCAAATGGCAATTCAGGCCTTGCCACAGGTGTACTGGATGATCGGTCTTTAATCCTAACCGATCGAGTGACCTGACATTCTTTACATGACTCACAAAATTTCTTCACATCGGCCCTCAGACCCTACCAAAAGAAAGAATACTTTATTCGTTCAAGCGTCTTCTTGGGACCCATGTGACTACTGAACACGGAAGTATGCGCTAGTTTCAACACCTCAGTTCTTCTGCACTTCGGAATTACCAGCTGCCCAATACTCTCCCCGAGTATTTTATCCCTACAAAATAGATATCCATCTACTTCATAGTAGTTTCCTTTGCCTTCCTTAGCATGCTTCCAAACCAATGCTAACTCGGCTCAACACTCCTGCTCGGAACGAAAACTATCAGCCACCATGCTTCCTTTATCCATCTCAGCGGTCACCTCCTTATCCTTAGTACCCAATGTTCCCACTTCATTCCGACATGAAGTAATATTCATTTGAGAATCCTCAATGTGCTCCTGTGCTTTCTCTGGCAGAATACCCGACGAAACCTCGGTTTCATCAACATTTCCTGAGTCAACCCTCAGGTCCTGAGAGCTTTGAGCCAGTGAATTCTCTTCACTCTGGGCTCCTCCCAACATATCCAAAACATCTGGTGGAAGCAACACGTCTTCTACCAAAACTTCTGCCAAAGCACATAACACTTGCTGGTGCACCACATTAACCTGGCCACCGGTAGCAAGACCAATTGGAACATATACTAAACGACATTTAACCGCTGGACCGAAAATACCTTTCAAATAAATCGTGGAAGCTCCTTCAACCGATATTCCAGGAACTAAGTCTTTCTTGATAACAGTAATTTCCGTACCAGAATCAATAACGCATGGACTAACTTCCCATCTACACTGATAGATGTTTTCACTAATTTACTTAATTTGTCTTCAATAGCCCGTCTAGGAATGACTTTACCTAGCACATCAACTCTAGCAGCTACCGTCCCATCTACCAATTCCGTCCCTTCTGTTGACACTTTATTCACATTAAGTCTTTTATTATCTACCTCTTGTTTTTCGGACAATCCCGCTTAAAATGTTTATCTGATCCGCAGGTGAAACAAGCGAATTTTTTAATTTCAGTTACTTGACCTTTATCCAAGTTTTTCCTAGAAGAAAAAAATATCTGACTTTTTCTCCCCAAATGGCTGTTTACCCCAACTACCATTAAAACTTCTCTTTTCACTATCATTCCATTTAGCTCTCTCAAGTTCATCGTAGGATTTCCTTTGGAAGCATAAAATATATCACATTGTTTGCCCAAGTTCCTGGGTTTGTACCATTCTTCCCCTTGAGCACACCAATATGGGTCGCCGTCTCAGAATCCAACATTTCAAACATTTTATCTGCTACGATCAGTTGATTAACTGACTCAAAATCATTCGCTTCTCTTAACTTACAGTAGTATAACCACATCGATGTTAAACGGGACGCGAACTGAGAGAAAGTTTCGTCAGAGTTACGTTTGGCCTTTCTAAAATTTTCTAAACATATTTTTGGGAGAGGGTTCATACTCCTTGAGCACAACCTGTTTTAAAGATTCGTAATCTTTTAATTCTTCTTCGCCTAGGTTAACTAATAAGTTGGACACTTTGTCTCCTAACATGCATAACAAAACCTTCGGTTTTAACTCGTCGCTAACCATTTCACTAGCGAAAGCCTTTTTCAAGACTAGAAAAAATATTCCCACCCGTCTGATTTATTGGGTACCCTTTACAGTTAAGAGCCTAACCATTTTAACTATTTCATCTAAAGATTTTACACGTGAGGTTTGACCATTATTTTGATTAGCACTCTGATTAGCGATCCTAGATAATTCCATTTCCAAGCGTAATTTTTCAATTGATAATTGTTCTTCTTGTTCTAGTTTTTGCCGCTGTTCTGTCTCTAACCTTTCGGCTGTAATAACTTCCAATAACTCTTTTGCCTCTTCCTCCTTGTAATATTTACTAGAGATTATTAAATTCCTTAAAACAATTTTAGACATAGACTGATCAGGTGACTCATCTAAGTCCCGCGCTAATTGAATTAAGTCAATTTTCTTACTTCTAATGAGAAACGCCATTTTTAATCAAGCTAAACCTAATGCCAAATTACCTTCTGACAAATTTAACTACAAGCACTTAAATGACCTAGTACTATATATTTAACAAGCAAGAGAAATTCTACTCGTTTTTTCTAAGAGTACTCAAATTCCAGAAACACAATACGAAATATGTTTACAATAAAACTTATATGAGACACAGTTATTTGTTACTAATCAAAACCTTTTTCAAAATTAAAAAAAAAACACAATTAACAACATACTTTAGCTACATTACCATAGAATTATTTCTCAAATCATAAATCTACTCTTAGTTTCTTTTTTTTTAATTAAAAGAATCTTATGCAGGAAACAAAAAACCAATATACATATACATCCTAAATTACGAACAAAGGAAATAACCTCAGATTGCATTAAACTATCAACTAACTGACAAATTGCAAAACTTTTGCTTAAAATGAAAAACAATAATTTAATATTAAAAAAAACATGCCACATTCTGAGTCATAAATAACCTACAAAATTTCTTGTTTACAACCTTTTAACAGGAAGTCTACTTGAAATACATATACATTTTTTAATGGATATTTTTTACCCACTCAAACATACATTTTTCGCAACCATTATTTCAAGATAAATTAATCTAATTCTTTTTTTTTTAAATTCTGCAAACTGAATTGTTATATGCAAAACACTTTCTATACCCAGATTTTAATTTTTGAGACAATTTCAAAACAGTAAAGAATGATGATAAAAAAGAAATTACAGTTTAACACTAGAACTCTAAATACCATATTTTACAACATTTAAAATGATACCCTATCATTTCCAGGTAAAATAAGTACACAATTTTCTTATTTCATCTACACAATAATCCAACAACATAGAATATTGCAATAAACCAATGAAATTTTCTTTTTTCAGATATATCTGCTTTTTCTATTTTATTTTTAAAAAAAACAAATTAAATATGACTGCATCCCATTACTTTTTTAAATATTCACACAATATTTTAACTTAGGGGAACAATAGCCACCTACCTCGACATGAAAGCTGTTTCAGTACTTGAACACTTTTCAGATCACGGCTCCATTCATCAGAAAATGAAGAAAAATACGACATCTGTTCGTTCATATCCCAACTCGGCAGGTGATGGTAAAACTCCATATGAAGAAGGTCTTGTTTTTTTCACTTGAAACTGCTGCAAGGCAATTCCCGGGATGCACGTGGTCATCAACTTGAAGATACACTGCAGGGTTCTATTTCCTTGTTAAAATTTTTCTTTCAAACTGAATGTCCACTAGAACCTTGTTCACAATTATGTAGTACGAACACCGATCAATTTGAAATATTTTGTTCATTTAAATTCTGCTTCATTGCACCCCACTCCTGACACCAGTGTAACCTCGTGGGTTCTTTTCCGACCGTGTTCGAATTGTGACAAGAAAATAATTGCAGACAGGATTTGGTCCCACTGTTTATTCCATACCTTCTATGGGACATTTCTTAAAATCAAGAATATATTGAGATGTTACAGGATTACGATACATCGTTCAGCCGTGTCTACTTTTCACGACCCCGGTTTTTCTTCGCCACCCTCTCTTCTCTCCCGTTCCGACCTTTTTCTCCTCCGTCGTTGCCAGATCCTTTTCTCTATATCATCTCTCGTTCGACCTGTTGCCAGGTGCAGGCAGCTGTTCCTTACAAAGATCCTGCCGGCTTTAATTCTGTCATGATTTTTAAGACAGAATCAGATTAAAGTTAGAAAAGTGAAAAGACGACCGTTATTCTTTCTTTTGTACATCTGTTCTGGCACCGAGAGCAGGGAGGAAAAAGCACGCCATGGTGGTGGTTTCAAGTGGATAACACTTGAAAAACATATGGTAAGTATCGCTGCTTTGAAGAGGGTGCTTGCAAGTTAATGCTGACATATGTGGACTATTAAATCTAACGATCTGGAATTAGACATGTTTATTGGCTAGGCCATATGTTCGGAAGAAATAAATGGGTGATTAGTTTGATACTTGAAGATGGGTACTGAGAAAGATGAGTCAAGTGCTAGATAGGGAATTTAATTTTTAATCTAATTTAATTATCCTTACATATATATATATATATATATATATATATATATATATATTAGATACTTATGTATACATATATATATTATATATATATATATATATATATATATATATAATCCAATATAAAAGAATTTTTTCAATAAATAATCATATACATATACATACACATATATATAAATTTATACATATATATATACATATACACAAATACATAAACAAAAATATAAAAATATAAAATATAAAATAGTTATATACCTAAGATAATTAAAAGTAGGAAAGAGGCACATAGTATAAAGACAAATTCCTGGCCTTAGGAACCAGGATTGCAGGTTTAAACAAGTTTTGCGGCGCCAACCTTCACCTGTAATTTGTCATACTATGTGCCAAGGGGAAAGGAAAGAGTTATATATGTGGAATTTAAATATTAAAAAATCATTAAACTAAATAACATAGGAACATAAACATAACCTACTAAATCGGAGTTAAAACGATGGCACGATGCCGCACGCATAAGTCCCAATACCAAGTCCCGATAGCCGAGTTGGCAGAGCGTTGGACTGAACTTCCTCAGGTCTCGGGTTCGAATCCCGGCCCCGGCAGATTTATCCAAAGACTGGAATTTTGTTCTCGTTTTTAATGTATTGTTTCTCTAGGTTCTAGATGAATCCAGATCATTCTTTAGAGTGCATACTGGGTATTTCTCGAATATTCCGAAGTGTATAAAAGCAGAGTTCATCGCCAGTTGGGCATGTTCTCAGTCCAGTGTTGTATCGAGCTCCAAGCGTTAGAATAAATCTAATTGTTTGTTTAATTGAACTGTGTACTTCTTTCGAACTCCGTGACAAGTTTGGTGGAGGCGCGGGGGTACAATTACGTCAAACGTGGATAATAGTGACAACCTTCGCAGGAGCCTAAGGTTAAGAGGATTATCCCCGAATTCGGACTGTTAAAAATAGTAGGAAGAGGACAAAAATGCCGACCGAGCAAGAAGCCAAGCCCGCTGTAGTAACACCTTCGTTACAGCAATGGAGGAGCCCATCGACCTTCCGAGGAGCGCCTGGGGAAAACCCTCTCAAATGGCTTAAAGAGTACGATCGAGTAGCCAACTTTAACAAGTGGGATGACATGATGTGCCTGGCTAACGTTTATTTCTTTCTTGACGGAACTGCGAGACAGTGGTATGTCAACAACGAAGACGCCTTAGATTCCTGGGAAGCGTTTAAAAATGGACTAAGTGGACTTTTCGGTGACCGTCAAAAATATACCAGAAGGGCAGAAGAACAACTAAAATGTCGAGCCCAGCGTTCAGGCGAGAGTACACAGTCCTACATACAAAGTGTATTAGGACTTTGCCAAGAGGTAAATCCTCTGATGAAAGAAGACGAAAAAAGTGTCACACCTAATGAAAGGTGTTGCTGAGGATATTTATCAGGCCCTGTTGACGAGAGAAATCAACGACACAGCAAGTTTTATCAAATGGTGCAACTATATCGAAGATATGAAGCATAAGAGAGTTGGTCGACCGAGATTTGAAAGGCTTCCAAACGTCATACCGGTTGCATCCCTGACGGATGAGACTGATTTGGTCTCTCTTATTCGCACAATCGTACGAGAAGAAGTCCATCGACTAGTTAACCAGACGCAAGAATCTTTGGACTCCGATCCCCAATCCTTAGAAGAGATCGTTCAAGACGAAGTTGAAAGGGTTTTGGCCCCAGTGTCAACAAAACCTACAGAAACTAGACCACGACCAACATACGCCGCTGTAACCAGGAAATACAGAGCTCCTGTTCAGAAATTCCCACCTGAACCAAGAAAAACAGATGTGTGGAGAACGGCTGACAACAGACCTGTTTGTTTCCACTGCGGACGTCCTGGACATGTAATGCGCTACTGCCGAGAGAGAAAGGCTGTCTTTGACAACTCTCGAAACCGCCGACGGAACTTCGACGACGTTGGCACTGAAGAAGAAATACGCCGACCAAACTCTTCTCGCCGTCTTACGCCAAGTCCCACGAGAGGCCGATCCCCAATAAGTCGTTACAGATCCCCGTCGCCATATCGCCGATCCAGTCAGTCGCCAGGCCGTAGGAGCGAGGAAAACTAAGGAGAGCGACCTTCCAAGGAGGTGAGGCCGCGTGTACTGGAAATCCTCCGTCGACCGCCAAGATGACTGGTAACCAACTAGACGTAATAATAGATAAGAAGCCGATACGTGCTCTAGTAGATTCTGGGGCATCGTTTTCTGTCATATCCGATAAGTATCGCCGATTTTTAAAGAAAGTTCTGTTTGATGATGCCAAGAGCGTTATGCTGAAAGTTGCGGATGGAAATTTTGTTCGGCCGATAGGGAAATGTGTTTTACGTGTCCGTATAAACAATCGAGAACTGCCTTTTGAATTTATTGTTTTATCACATTGTAGCCATGACGTCATCCTAGGATGGGACTTTTTAGAGGCGTCTCAAGCCGTTATAGACTGTGGACAAAATGAACTTGTTCTAGAAGACATCTGTCGAGACTCCACAGCGCCTGACGCCTGGAATTTGTATGCCACCAGGGACTATACACTTAAGCCGCATTCTTTAACTAGAATAACAGTATCAGGATATCAAACCCGAGGAGACATAAATGTAGTTCTAGACGGCAGCAAACATTTGCTCTTCGAGAAAAATATTGCTACACCGTCCATGGTATCCACATATCGTAACGGAAAAAGTCATGTCTGGGTTACCAACCTGCAGTTCCGAAACCAAATCATCCCTAGAGGAATGTTCATAGGCCAAGCTGAACCACTAAATGAAGGGCATCTATGTGTTATTTCCGACACATCGGGTTGCTTGGATGACCAGCAAGAAACTTCGGAGTCACAGATGAATTGTTCGTTAATGATGTCACCCGAGTTAAGTGACGAACAGAGAAACAAGCTATCCGAACTACTCCGGAAATTTTCTGGGCTTTTCACGAAGACCGACAAGTCGACAGCCGCGAAGACGAATGTGAAACACAGGATTTTTACTGGTGATCATGCTCCAATCAACCAACGAGCCTACAGAGTCTCGCCGACTGAAAGACGCATCATTCATGAAGAGGTTCAGAAAATGCTTGATGAAGGTATCGTCCAACCCTCTGAAAGTCCTTGGTCATCACCCATTGTGCTCGTAAGAAAAAAAGACGGTAGTTGGCGTTTTTGCGTCGATTATCGCAAGCTGAATAGCGTCACGAAAAAGACGTTTATCCTCTGCCTCGTATTGACGATACGCTCGACTGTCTGAAAGGTGCCATGTTCTTTTCTTCCATGGATCTCCGATCTGGTTATTGGCAAATAGAAATAGACGAAGCGGATCGTGAAAAGACGGCATTTATTACCCCGAAGGCTTATACGAGTTTAAAGTCATGCCGTTTGGTCTCTGTAATGCACCTGCGACCTTCGAGAGAATGATGGACAATTTGCTACGCCATTTTAAATGGACTATGTGTCTTTGTTACCTAGATGACATAATAGTGTTCTCAGAAACTTTTGAAGACCATCTTATACGATTAAGACTTGTTCTAAAATGTCTTCAGGAAGCTGGTCTTAAATTAAATTCAAAGAAGTGTCTTTTTGCTGCCCAAGAAGTAAAGATTCTGGGCCATCTTGTATCTAGTAATGGCGTTCGTCCCGATCCCGACAAAATAAAAGCCGTAAGAAATTTTCCCACTCAAAGAATATACATGACATACGAAGTTTTCTTGGCCTTTGTTCATACTTTAGAAGATTTATTAAAGGTTTCTGTTATCTCGCCGAACCTTTGCAGTCGTTGCTGAAAAATGGCGTGGAGTTTCATTGGGGTCCTGAAGAGGTGGAAGCATTTAACAGTCTTAAGAAAGCACTTACTTCGGATCCAGTATTGGGGATGTACGACGAAAGAGCTTCTACAGAAATCCATACTGATGCAAGCGGGTACGGTATCGGAGCTGTCCTAGTACAAATTCAGAATAATGTCGAGAAAGTTATAGCATACGCTTCTAGAACTCTGACAAAAGCCGAAAAGAATTATTCCACCACAGAAAGGGAATGTCTTGCCATCGTATGGGCTACCAACAAATTTCGGCCGTACATATTCGGAAAACACTTTACTGTTGTAACTGACCATCATTCCTTGTGCTGGCTCATGAATTTAAAGGATCCTTCAGGAAGGCTTGCCAGATGGGCCCTCCGACTTCAAGAGCATGATTTTGACGTAAAATATAAAACCGGTAAGAAGCATAGTGACGCCGACGCTCTTTCGAGAAATCCAGTGGAAGAGGAAACGGAAACATCAGACAAATTTTTAGCAGTCACGACGAGTATGAACCTTGCGATGGAACAGAAAAAGGATCAAGACCTTGCGAAATTAAAACTTTTGAGCAACTCATCCAAAACGAAGAATTCAGATTTATCGACGGTATCCTTTGCAGGAAGAATTTTGATCCAGATGGAAAGTTGTGGTTGCCAGTCATTCCTAAACATCTACGAGCAGACATACTAAGGCACTTTCATGACGCCCCCACCGCAGGACACCTTGGTTTCGCGAAAACTTATGACAGGATACGCAAGAGATTTTACTGGCCGGGAATGTACCGAAATGTCGTTCGGTATGTCATGCATTGTCGGGAGTGCCAAAGGAGAAAGTCCGTTCCTCAACGACCACCTGGACGTTTAGTTCCCATCCCTCCAGCTATAGCTCCTTTCCATCGCATTGGAATTGATCTCCTTGGGAGATTTCCAAAGTCTGCTCATGGAAACAAATGGATAATAGTCTGCACGGATTACTCAACGCGATATGCAATAACAAAAGCCTTGCCGACAGCCGAAGTCGACGAAATAGCGAAGTTCTTACTTGAAGAAATTGTCCTCAGGCATGGAGCTCCTCGAGTAATTATCACAGATCGTGGAGCCGTCTTTCGATCCAGACTTGTTTACTCTCTCGTCGACTTGTCATCGTTTCACAACGGCGTATCATCCCCAAACAAATGGACTGACGGAGCGCTTCAATAAGACCTTGGCCGACATGTTGTCAATGTATGTGGATGTAGAGCAGAAAAATTGGGATGAAATTCTACCATTTGTAACCTTCGCTTATAATACCGCTAAACAAGAGACCACAGGTTTTACGCCGTTCTATTTACTTCATGGTCGTGAAGCGGAAACGACACTAGATACAATGCTACCATTCTGTCCTAACGATTTTGATGACAATAACATCACCAAGATAGCAGCCAGAGCCGAAGAATCACGACAGCTAGCCCGAGTGCACACTCTGAGAGCTCAAGACAAAGATCGTCGACGTTACGATTCCAAACACCAAATGGTATCCTACGCTCCCGGAGATCTCGTATGGATTTATACTCCAGTGAGAAAAGTCGGTCTCTCCGAAAAACTCTTAAGAAGGTATTTCGGACCGTATCAGGTGCTACGCCGTTTATCAGCCGTGACTTACGCAGTACAAGATTTTGATCCTGCTTCACGAAAAAGAAAACTAAGAGAAGTTGTCCATGTACTGCGTATGAAACCGTACCATGATCCCGCCGAGCAAATCGAAACCGAGGATATTCCTCCCAAAGAATCATACAAAGGACCCATCACTCGTTCCAGAATAAAGACCCTTGAACAAAATGACAGCGGGGCGCTGTCTTCTTTTTCGAGGGGAGCAAAGCCGCACGCATAAGTCCCGATACCAAGTCCCGATAGCCGAGTTGGCAGAGCGTTGGACTGAACTTCCTCAGGTCTCGGGTTCGAATCCCGGCCCCGGCAGATTTATCCAAAGACTGGAATTTTGTTCTCGTTTTTAATGTATTGTTTCTCTAGGTTCTAGATGAATCCAGATCATTCTTTAGAGTGCATACTGGGTATTTCTCGAATATTCCGAAGTGTATAAAAGCAGAGTTCATCGCCAGTTGGGCATGTTCTCAGTCCAGTGTTGTATCGAGCTCCAAGCGTTAGAATAAATCTAATTGTTTGTTTAATTGAACTGTGTACTTCTTTCGAACCCCGTGACAATATATATATATATATATATATTAGATACTTATGTATTAGTGTTGCCGCAACCAAATTTGTGCCAAGCAAATTCACGCCATAATGTCAAAACAACAATGGTTCTTAATGTGTTTTATTTTAAAAAAAATAAAGCAACAAGCAATCAGTTTCATTTTGGTTAAAAACGGCGTGATTCGCTTGGCTTATATTTGACGGCAGTGACTTTAATAAGTAAATATCATGCATTTTGTCATCTAAGCATATTTTAAAATTATTTTAGTATTTGAGATATAATCTCTAAAAACATATATTTGTGCAGATATATCACCCCCTTTGGCGAATTTTACTGTGGATTGTATACTAGTTACCAAGAATGTGCGATTATCTGACACATTGCGGTCTTTACTCTGAAACAACAGATTCATTTCTTTCTATAACTCCTGACTCATTTGAGTTATTCTAACGGCTTGGCGTAGATGAAGGAATTCTTCCCATCCATCTGCCAGAATGATCTCAATAGAACATGTTTGTAACATTCTAGGGATAAGTGTTATGGATTGTTTATAAAATTCAGGAGCAATTCAACAGCAGAAGAACTGGATTTTACAAAGGGAATCCAGTCCCTTCCATTTCGATTCTGTACTTCATGGGTGTGTGACACCACTTCGGTTAGGAGAAACTATGTATCTTTTTGAAACTCTTATCCAATAAATCACATAGATATTCACAAAGAATATAGGGCTATTTTCGATAAATATAATAGATGGAATCTCTAATTATTATTCATTTGAGTGTTTCTTTTCTGATATCTTATAAAACATATCATTGAATCCAATTTTACTTTATCCGCAGTTTATATTTACCCCGTAATATACAGGCTGATTTACTATAAGACCGACAAATTGGTAGGGAGTACAGTGACGTCTCGAAGTTACAAAGGAATTCAGAGACTCAAATGTCGTAGTTGCGAGTTATCGTGTAAAGAGGCTGAGAAAGAAGACAGAGATATCAATACATTAATGAAGGGAAAACATTTTATTAAGATGCTATACTTCAGCAGGTGTTCCAAAGCACACGTAGTTCTTCTAGGTTCACATAGAAGTTTGGTGTATGAGACGCCTGTTTCTTCAGTTGAAGGAAACACTGTAACGTTTCCCGGCTCCCAGCTGTGAGTCAGCCTCCATGTGGAAATAATCACCACACGTGTATCCTGCACCTGCATTTCGAAAGTTATTGCATGGTCCGCCTTGAAGGAAACATTGTAACGTTTCCCGACTCCCAGCTGTGAGTCGGCCTCCATGTGGAAATAATCACCACACGTGTATCCTGCACCTGCATTTCGAAAGTTATTGCGTGGTCCGCCTTGGACCTCCCCCATAATACCATGACCTAGGAGGGTCTCCTTCCCGCCACCAGCAGGATGTAACGAGGTGCTAAAAAGAGGAGCCGGTCCCTGATCCCCGAAGCGGTGAGAGAGATGCTTTGGACCTTTAAAGGGAGCGGACGCGTGAAAGGGAACTCTCCTCTCAAAAACCATTGTTTTGAATTCTAATAATCTTTTAATAAGTTTGATAACTTCAATGTATAATCTGTAAATAAACTAAATATTTAAATCAGTGCTTCTCAAACTTTCAATACTGGCGCCCCCCTTTTTCAATCACAATTTTTATCGCGCCCCCTTAAACATTAATAATGCACTAAATGCAATAATAATGCATTTTAACGCTAAAGCTACAATACGAGATCTTTATTATAAACCACACAAATTAATAACATAAGTATTATATTTTGAATGCTACTCTTTTAATCAAAAAAATAAATTAATTAAGTAATAGGATAATTATTATGTTATTTTTCCTTTCTCTAATTTTTAAATTGAACATATTGTAAAATGCGGTGACTGCTTAGAAGACAAAATATGGATATCTGCTAAATATAGAAAAATAACTCAGAGGGTCAATTTCTAATCATAAGCTTTCCTTTGAAAAACTTTGCTTTGCAAGACAAGCCCATGGAAGTCGTTAATACTTATTAAACTTGTTCTTAATTTAGTATTAATTAATTAGTTATAAAATACTCTGTGAAGCACTGATACATTAAAAGTATACCGGCCGAAGTACCCGCTCTTTGCAGGAGTTCATTTATAAGAAAATAAAACATTCTTGATATAATAGCGGAATTGTAAGGAGAGCAAAGCCAAGTGCTCGATAATGTTTACAAAAATGTAAAATGATTTTTTAAAAAGTGTTTGCTCAAATTATAATAAGTTTTAAGCGAATTGTAATTTTAAGCCTCACAGAATTAGCATTTATAATTGATGTTAAATAATGAGCAATAATATAAAATTCAGATGAAGAATAATTGTATTATTTTTAATATTTAAAGCGAAACGAATTCAACATGTTTCAACCCGGGAGCAGGCGCGCACTCGATACGGTCGAGCGGGGTTATTGAGTCACCCCAATCATTTTATTATTATTATTATTTTATTGTACGCGATACAAATCGTGATTCCAGTGAATAATTTAATAAGGAAAAAGTTTACTTACCTACTTTCAAGGACTTTTCCATTTTTCTTTGGTAACAAATAAACAGTTTTGCCAGAATTAACAATTTCGTGATCTGTGTGTCCCGCACGACCACTTCCGGGTAAAAAGTGTATTCATAATGATAATTTGTATGTTACTGCTAGAAACAATTGTTATGCTTTATATGTTTGAAAATACTCATCTTTGTCTATGTCTTGGCTAAGTAATCTATCAAAGTGTGTGTGCTCTCCGTGGTTTTCCAAATATCATAAAACTGTTTTGCATGGGGAAAAGCGCAACAGAGAGAGATACATTACTTACAACTTCCTTAAATGAGAAATAAACACATAAGAGAGGGGTCATAATTAACTGTGCCAATAACTTAGAAGGTCAAACAAATTACAGCTGTAATATGCAGTATTTCAAAAATAATGACAGTGATGAATTTTTTATGTTCCTAAATTTTTTCGATTCTGGATCTGGGATCTGTTTTCTCTAAAAGAGTAGAATGTTAGTTTTAAAAAAGGAAACGTAATAAAAACTCTCTCATCATGGGATTACAGCAAATTAAGTAAAATATTTTTTATTTGATTATAGGATCAAAGATAGCTAATTAAGTACTGAAGAATTTTTTTTGATGACTTAATATAGCCAATAACTTATATCGGAGTAAAAGTGCATTTTTTATTATGTCTGAAAGTATTTTGTTTTAATTCATTCCAGTAAATTAATTATTTTTAAATCTTTTATTTTCGATATGATCGCTCCCCCCTCGCAACGTTACCATGCCCCCCAGGGGGACGCGCCTCACAGTTTGAGAAACACTGATTTTAATTAATCAATATCACGCGACCGATATTTATTTCAAACGTCACAGCTCGAATATCTGTAGCTGCCGAGAGGATACTTGACATGCCAGAACATAAGGAATATCGTGCAGCTTTGGTTTTCGGCCTACCAGAGGGCTTCTGGCCTTAATTTTGAGCACCTGTTATAGCTTAACCTTACAATCAAATGTTTTCTGTCCCATAAATGTGTTGCTGTTTCTATTTTTTTTCTGCTTCTTTGCACCATAGCTCGTAACTGTGGCGTTTTCCACCGTACATTTCTTTGGGATTCTGAGTCCTCTGTGTGCCTCCTACTAGTTTGACGCTCCGGTGTCGAATCAGCCTGTATATCAATTAAGATATACAACTACGTTCGGAACCGTAATTTTAAAAAAGCACATAATTGGATAATTTTTATGATATTTAGTGTCACTTAGATTAGAATTCACGTATAAACTTGTTTTAAGTACATTTTGACAAAAAAAATTATTTAAATACAATATTTTGGCAAAAAAGTAACTTAGAATAATCATTTTCAAAATGTTCTCCTTTTATAAAAAAATGCTTTTAAAATAATAATATTTCGCTTATATAAAGTAAAGACTTCTCCAGAGAGTCTGAATAAGGATTTTTGACAAATTCACATTATTTTCAGAGTTACCTCCAATTGAAATAACTATCGGCGTTTTTTTCTTAAAATTGCTCTCCTCTGTTGTCGTAAAATACGGATAAACCCACGTCCAAGTTATGAATTTCAAAAATTCTAGTTGAGCCTCTGTAGAAAAGTCGGAGCTATATACAGGTAAAATATTATTATAATAGAAGCATTTTTCACAAGAGGAGAATAGTTTTAAAATGGGTCATTCTATGTTCATTTTTTGTTGAAATATTGTACTTAAATGATTTTTTATTGTAAAAGTATTCTTAAAACTATTTAATATATACATTTTGTAATCTAAGTGTCACTAAATATCATAAATATTATCCATTTATACGCTTTTGCAAAATCCCGGTTCCGAATGTAGTTGGATATCTTGTGGAGTTATGCATGTGGCGATCAATTTTTTTATATTTTGGTAATCAGATAAAGAGCTTGGACCTTTCGGGTACAAGTATTCAGAAATAGCTTCATCTACAAACAGATAGTTTTTACTTTGATATGAGACAGGGATTCGGATAAAATGGAGCTTTATCTAGGAAGATATCATTTAAACGTTAAAATTTTTGCTTTGGGTAGTAAGTTGTAAGTAAATGTATCTCGTTGTTGCACTTATGTTTAAAAATATTATCTGATTAGCATTTATTATTTGAAATTTAAAACTTTACTTTCAGTGAGAGTGAGAGCTTCAAATACATTAATTATGTTGAGCCTTTGGGTTAGAAAAGGTCGAAAATGAAATAAAGCAAAAAATATGTCCCATTCGCCAGTGACAAATGCTCACCGTAGCCTAGTGGTCAAGGTCATGCAATCGCAGCCAGCATTGTACATAACCACAATTTCAAAAAATTTATATTGATGATGATGGTGAGGCTTCGCATGAATGCGCGAAAATATTTAAACGTTACAATGCATTGCAAATTTTGCAGCTAATTATAAATAAAATTCCACATACATGAAGATAAAGAAATTCGTATGAAATTTAAAACGAAGAACAAGAGTACAATCTGTGTTTTTACTTTAATTTATACTTCTTTTTTATGTAGCTCGTAGATCCTAATCCAGCTGAATAAACGGCACAGATTTTCTTATCTTCTCAGATACTCAAGTTATTTTTAACAGTTCTACTTGCTATGAACATTATGATGCGTTAATATTTCGCAAATTAGTAAATGCATTTATTTATTTTTATAAATAAATACATGTAGTGTTGGATATGTGCACTGTCACATCCCCCTGTCACTTCGAGTGTAGCAGTCCACAATGACGCCACACCCCTGGAGTAGAGCTCGACAAAAGAGCTACACGGGAAATGACTCCGACGGACGTTAAAAACGCTAAGCTCTAGACGTTCTCTTTGGTGTTTAATATATTATAAATGTTTCATCCCTCTTTTTCTCAAATAAATCATTTATTATCCTAAGGTTGTAGTCGTTTTCCCATACATACATAATTTTTTTATAACTAAACTTTTCTGCCAATTATAGCACTACATAATGCATGCTTTATAATTTGAGCAATGAGTATGAACATTTGTATAATTTGTACAATGGGAGTGGGTGCACCATTAAGTGGACAGAGAGAGAGAGAGAGTTCCCCTCCCCTTAATTTTTATAAGAGACGTTTCATATATAAAGATTAAATTGTAATACCTCTGTGTAATTGTTATACCTAATAAAAATAAATTATCTCTGATTCTTCCACTTAAGAATGATCGGCCGCGGTAGCCGAGTGGTATAGGTATCGGATCGTGGCTTGCCTGGTCACGAGTTCGATCCCAGTACCATTAAAGACCCGCCGTGTAGGGCAGCGATGCACGTTAAATCTGTCGAGAGCTGAAACGTCCTCCCGTTGGTGTGGTGTGGTAGTTAGGAGAGGGGGGTGCCAGCTCAGGTGTCGTCCACGTCACTTGACCATGGTTCAAAATTACGTGGTCCGTCGCCAAAAGCCCTCGTGTAGCTGAACAGTGCGACGTTAATATTAAATCAAATCAAATCCACTTAAGAATGATGTAATTTATAACATAGAAAACAATTCTAAGTTTTAGACTTAAGCTTGTTATAAAGAAAAATTTGATTATATAACGTTCCTCAAAATAAAATATATGCTTTACATATTTTTCTGCAAATAATGTATTTTTGTATATGTGTTTTATTATGATTATTATTAAATTAACCAATATAAACAAAAATGTATTAAGACTAATTTTCTCAAAATTTTGGTTTGAATGTTCACAGTTAATAGCAGGGAGCTGCGCAGGATGTTGAATATCTATACGAAATATCTTAAAGACCATTGGTACATGGATGAGCCTGTATTTTCCGAAGTACTTCACAATTCTTTTGGATTCAAGAATGACTTTCTCATGAAAAGACGTGAGTTTAATCCTACAAACTCTCTTACAAGATTTATTTCAATCAATCGACTCTCAGCAATCAGAGACAAAGTATATATGTATTACGTATAGATAGATAGAGAGAGAGAGAGGGAAAATGAAGACAAAATAAAAGGAATTTTGCGAATTTAATATATGTTTTATGGGATAAATTTACATAAAGATGCATCCCCGTATTATTTACTTATCAAGTACTACAGTGCAATTTAAGCTTCTTTCTCTTTCAAAGAAGCTACATGTCTGTCTCAAGTTTTATCTCTGACGGTTGGTACACGATGTAGTACTGGTGTTTCCTCTCTATCTCTCTCACACAGAGAGAGAGAGAGAAAACCCCGATTTGAATTTTAAAACATTTGATCTATTTTGATTGCTCTCATTTGTTGAGAATTCGATGAGGAAATCAGGAAAGCCCCTAGTTCTCTTCTGATCATTATTCAATTATCATTCATTGTGACATAAAATAATAAAGCTCAGGGATAGTATTCTGTGGGATTTTCCATCCAACCTCGCCTCAACTGTCAAACTGAAACGGCAACAATCTGGGATGGTTGTAGGAGCCTTCCTTGATGTTCATAGATCGGCTTGAATGGAAGAAGAATCAGGAGACTTAATTAAGATGAATAAAAAGCTCAACAACACTTATAAAGGGTGTTTTTTTAGAGGTATATAACTTTAAATTGCAATAAAACAACGATGTATTATTCGATTGACATGAATTTTTTTATTTGAAAGATAATCTTGTGGCATTACATTTTAAATATGATCAAGCAAGGCGTAGATTCGTCAAATGGGCCCAAAACGAGATTGCCGTTGTTCCGATTTTCATAAGCGAATTTTGTTTAGCAATGAAGCACACTTCTGGTTGAATGGCTACGTCAACAAACAAAACTGCAGCATTTGGAGTGAAGCTAATCCACAAGTGTATGTCGAAACACCGTTACATCCAGAAAAACTGACTGTTAGGTGCGCTTTATGGGCTGGTGGAATCATTGGTCCGTACTTCTTCAAAAACGATGAAGGCCACAACGTTACAGTCAATGGTGATCGGTATAGAGCCATGATTACTAACTTTTTCATTCCTGAATTGAACAATCATGATGTCCGGGAGCTGTGGTTCCAACAAGACGGCGCAACATGTCACACAACTCGTGCCACAATCGATTTATTGAAAGACACGTTTGGAGACCGCCTAATTTCCCGTTTTGGACCTGTGAATTGACCTCCAAGATCTTGTGATTTAACACCTCTAGACTATTTTCTGTGGGGATATGTAAAGTCATTGGTCTATGCGGATAAGCCACAAACGCTTGACCATTTGGAAGACAACATTTGCCGTGTTATTGCCGATATACGGCCACAAATGTTGGAAAAAGTCATCGAAAATTGGACGTCCAGATTGGACTACATCCGAGCCAGCCGTGGCAGTCCTATGCCAGATATCATATTTAAAATGTAATGCCACAAGATTATCTTTCGAATAAAAAAATCATGTCAATCGAATAAAACATCGTTGTTTTATTTCAATTTAAAGTTCTATACCTCTAAAAAAACCCTCTTTATTACAACATTATGTAGACGAAAACATGAGATTCGTTGTATTGTGGTTCTTTTTGTGCTATTCCGGACACTTATCACCAAAATATTACTTTAGCGTACTCAGCTTGCCTTGCATTGAATTCTCTTCAAGTTAGCTGAACATTTACTTGACCAACTAATTTGCCTTTTTTACTCCTCCTCAAACATTTAAATCTAATTATAAAATCTTTTACATCTACTTTTGCAATGTGTAGTATCATTTGAGTAGTAATCATTAACGAATTTATTTTGGCTGTAGCCATGCTGTTACTTTAAGAAATCGCTGTATAACAGTGCTTCTCAAACTTTCAATACTGGCGCCCCCCTTTTCAATCACAATTTTTATCGTGCCCCCCTTATACATTAATAATGTACTGAATGTAATAATAATGCACTTTGTCGCTAAAGCTACTATACGCGATCTTAATTATAAACCATACAAATTAATAGCATAAGTATTACAGTTTGTATACTACTTTTTTGCAAAATAAATAAATTAATTAAGTAAGACAGTGCTTCTCAAACTTTCACTACTGGCAACCCAATTTTCAATCATAATTTTCATCGCCCCCGCCCCAATAATAATGTATTGAATGCAATAATAATGCACTTTGAGTATTAAATTTTGTATACGTTACATTTATATAATATATATTTTAAGCAAATTACTTTTAAGTAATAATTATAATGTTATTTTTCCTTTCTCATTTTTTAAATTGGGACAGATTGCAAAATGACATTTAATTAAAAATTTATTTCGTCCATCATGCATTTCGAAAAGTACAAATGTCATTAGAACAAGTAATATAACAAATAAATTTTAAGTCAATTCCTACTTAGGCCAACAAAGAAAAACCTATTTTAGTTACTTTCTATTAAATAGTTTCAATTAATACAAATATGTAATACATATGACAGAATCACAATGTTAAGCGACAAAAGAGAAAGCGATTTTCCTTGCAATTTTTCCTTTTCTTTTCTATATATGGGGTATTGGAATATTCTTTTTTCGTTACTATTTATTCATTAATTAAATTTAATTAGTGTAAGAAAATAGCAAAGTAAAGAAGAAATCACACACATTCTTAGAAATTAGGCCATCTCGGATGGAATTCGAACTACCGTCCTTCAGATTAGAAGCCCAGCGCGCGCTATCCATTGCGTTACAGGGGACAGCACGAAAAGTTTTCCTTTCTATAAATGCTTTTGGACTATAATTTTTGTTTGTTACTATTTATTCATTTTTTTAAATTTAATTAATGAATTAAAATTTGAAAGAACTGTATTAACATGAAGTGTCACCCACTACAAGTTTTAAAAATTGTATTTGAACTTCAATGAATGAATAGAAAGTATTTTATCAACGACTGAAAATTTGAACAAGATATATATGAGAGAGTGAACTTATAGTAGAAATTGAAAAATAGTCTACTTTATATTGCACTCTCTCATATCCATCACATCTGGCATTCTCGCGAGCGTCTGCGTGAGTCTGACCAAACTATCGGACGTCTGCGCAAAACATGTAATAATGCTGTACCTCGTACAATTCCAATCAGTCTTGGTCCATTCGATGCTTTTATAGCTACCAAATCTATCTTGAATGTACATTTTATAATTTGCGTGTTAGTTGTAATTCACACTATTAAGTATTACTGCAGAAAATTGGAACAAAAAAAATCATGGATAAATTTTTAAGTCGTAAGCGAACATTCGACGATAATAAAGCATCAAAAAGTGCACAGACGAGCATAGTTCCGAAAATTAAATCAAGGAAATATTCTCAAGAATGCTTGAATTTTGGATTTACCATTACTGAAGTAAATGGAGAAGAAAAGCCCCTGTGTGTTATTTGCTCAAAAATATTGGCAGCAGACAGCATGAAACCTAATAAACTTAAAAGACATTTCAAAACGCTTCATGGTGAGTACATTAACAAACCTCGAGAGTTCTTTGAATCAAAATTAAAATCATATGGAAAACAAAAAACATTTTAAAAAAAAACTTTGTCAGTGAATGAAAAAGCTTTACTTATTTCTTACAAAGTATCATATAAAATAGCCAGATGAAAAAAGCCTCACACTATTGCCGAAGAGCTTATTTTGCCTGCAGCAATTGAGATTGTAGAAACTATGTTTGGAGACAATTTTGCCAAAGAGTTGCAGTCCATACCCCTATCAAATGATACTGTGTCCCGTCGAATTGATGATATCGCTGAAGATGTAGAGCAACAGCTTTTCGGTAAGTTGCGTGATAAATTGTTTTCAATTCAGCTTGACGAGGCAACAGATAGCAATAAAGATGCTCATTTCATTGCGTATGTTCGGTTTTGGGATGGTATGTCAGCGGTAGAAGAACTACTTTTTTGCAAACCAATAAAACTTAAAGCAACAGCAGTAGCATTATTTGATATTTTAAATAATTTTATAAACGAGGCAAATATAGAGTGGAAAAATTGTGTCGGAATATGCACAGATGGTGCTCGTACAATGTCAGGAAGATTTAAAAGTATACAAGCACTTGTGAAACAAAAATCTCCACTGTGCATCTGGACACATTGTATGATCCACAGAGAAGCTCTGGCTTCCAAAGAAATTAGTCCTGGCCTGAATATTGTGCTAATGACAGTTGTGACTGTAGTAAATTACATAAAAATGAGACCCCTAAAATCAAGAATCTTTTCTGGACTTTGCAAAGACATGGGCGCAGTGCATTCATCGTTGCTATTTTATTGTGAAGCAAGATGGTTACCACGCGGGAAATTTTTACAACGTGTTTATGAATTAAGAAATGAAATTACCATTTTTCTAGAAGAGGAAAACCTACCGGAAGCTGAGAAATTTCGAGATGGTTTATTTCTGATGAAGTTGAGCTACTTAGTCGATATATTTGAGAAATTAAATATATTGAATCTTCAACTTCAAGGATCAAATGTGCATATGTTTGACACGAGTGATAAAATTAATGCTTTTTGTAGAAAATTAGAATTATGGAGCCGAAATTTAAAGCAAAAAACCTAGAAATGTTTGAAAATGCGGATAAATGTGTAAAAACTTACAAAACTGAAGAACAACATGTGGAAGTTGTTTATAAAACTATTGAATATCATTTAGCTATGTTAGCAAAAAATTTAAAAAAATATTTTTTTGCTGATGACAACTTGATAGCAAGTTACGAATGGGTGAGAGATCCATTTCAAAATACCCAAGAAGGGCTATCCACTACCGAAGAAGAAAGTTTCATAGATTTCATATCTAGTGGCGAAATAAAAAGACAATTTTGTAATAAAACTCTCTTTCAATTTTGGGCAGAAGTAGATGATGAATTTTCTGATCTGAAAACAAAAGCACTTCGTATACTTTTACCGTTTTCAGCATCGTACCTTTGTGAAACCGGATTTTCTGCGGTGGCTGCTTTGAAGACAAAATATAGATCTCAGCTAAATATAGAAAAGGAACTCAGAGTGTCAATTTCTAATATTAAGACTTCATTTGAAAACCTTTGCTCTGCGAGACAAGCCCATGGAAGTCACTAATAATAATTAAACTTGCTCTTAAATTAGTATTAATAAATTAGTTATAAAATACATTGTGCAGTACTGATACATTTATAAGTACACTGGCTGAAGTACCCGTTCTGCGATTATTTTTTTAAAAAATAATATATTATTCTTAATATAATAGCTTAATTGTAACGAGAGTAAAACCAAGTGCACAACAATGCATACAAAAATATAAAATGATTTTTTAAATTAATATGCTCCTATTATAAATAGTTTAAAACAAACTGTAATTTTAAGCCTCACAGAATTAGCATTTAGAATTAATATTAAATAAGGAAAACGAATGAAAAATTCCAATGAAGAATAATTGTGTTATTTTTAATATTTAAAGCGAGAAACCTTCAAAATGTTTTAACCCGGAAGCAGGCGCCCACTCCACGCTAACGTTAATGGTCGCACGATCACTTCACCAAGTCACCCTAATCCTTTTTTTTTTTATAATTATTTTTTTCTGTGCTCGATAAAAATCACAATTGCAGTGAATAATTTAACTAAGAGAAAATTTACTTACCTACTTTAAAGGACTTTTTAATTTTTCTTTGATGATTTGAGAAAAAATCCAATAAAACTAAAGAAACCGTTCCAAATGTGCGTGACCTTAATAAAGAACATAAATCACAGACACTTTTCACTAACAATACAAGAACGTTATTTGCACTCAAAAATGTCATATTTTGCTCACGTTATTGTAATTTTGCTTTTCTTTGATGATCTACAAATAGCATGTGTAACCTTTTCTTGCATGTGTCTTTTTGACAAGGCGAAGTGTTACATTTATGGCTTCTTAGTTTTCTTGATATCTTAATTTTCTTGATAGAGTTCTTTAGGCAGCATTTGAAAATTACAATTCAACTCAAACGTTTCATGTCTATCACTTTTGTCATATTTACTTTCGCTATCACGATTAATATGCATTATTTCATCAGATTCTTCAATTGCTTGATCAGTTTCATCTTCCTTCAATAGAGAGATCACAGATGCCCATTTTTTTATATTCTGCTCATTTACATTTATAAACCATAATAAGTTGTACAACACAGCAATTAAAACCACAAAGTTAATCGTAGGGGAAAGTATAGCATATTCATAGAAAATATTTCTGAACAAAAGTGGTCGTGAAGGGAACTCGATCAAAACAAGTACCTTGATTGCAAAAAACCGTTTGCCACTCTCAAAAAAGAGGCATAAATGTGACAAATTCATTTTAGTTTCCATTAAGACTGTCATATCGGAGGATACTGTCAATAAACGGTTAACGAATAAACATTTTTACCAGAATTTGGAGTGATTCAGCGCCTCATGCGACCGCTCCCATGAAAAAAATTTATTCGATACAAAAACATCGATGTCAGTTATAAAAAAATAATTGTGTAAAACGTTTTATATAATGCTATTTCAGATTACTCATAAAAATACATCTTGGCCAATTAATCCTTCAAAGTGCTCAATATGCTTATCCATACATCATAAAACTCATTTACATGGGGGAAAAAGCAACAGAAAAATATTATTTACAACTTTCCCAAAAGAAAAGTAGACGGAGTTAAGCATACCAGTAAGTTTGAAGGTCAAAGAGATGATAATCAAAAGTAGTATTTTAGGGGTTACAAGAAACGTAATAAAAAAATCTCTCTTCGCGGGATTACAGCAAAGCAAACAAAATATCTTTTTTTATTTGGTTTTGCGATCAAAGATAGCTAATGAGCGTTTGAAGTGGAATCTTTTGAAAGTGGAAAACCAGATGATATATATAATTTATATCAGTGTAAATGTGTATTTTTTATTTTGTCAGAAAGCATTTTGTTTTACTTCATTCCAAAAAATAATTTTGTAAGCCTTTTATTTTTCAAGATGCTCGCGCCCTCCTCGAAAGGTTATCGCGCCCAGCAGGGTGGCGCTCCCCACAGTTTGAGAAGCACTGCTGTATAATACAAAAGTAACTTATTTGCCAATTTTTAAAAATAGCTCACAGTTTTTTGTGTAAACCCCTTCTTTTTAACTTTATTCTCTTTTTAGTCTTCTTTATAGCCGATCTCGACAAAGACCGTAAAATAAACATGGAAGAATTTATACGCATTGTAGCAATTATGCTAAGAGGAACAAAGATTGAAAAAATACGGTGTAAGTTTAAAGCATTTGTTTCTATGGAATTTTTTTTATCCGATCAGATCTTTCGTTCATTGTAGATTTAAACTGAAATTGAAATAAAAATTGTTAAATTAAGTTATCTTTACCTTTTTTTAAAAATCAAACAAAAAAGCTAAGGGGATGCGCTTATAACTTATATACACAATACCTCGACACGCAAATTCGGAGTTACCAGATTTTCAAATCTTGTCGATTCCTCTCCCCCCCTTCCTACTCACAAAAACTCAGGTGAAATCAGTGTCAGATCCTGGTGAAAATGGTAATTTGATTGAAGAAGCTGTAAATCTCGCCAGGCAAATAAATTTAGGATAGTAATGGCGTTCAAGAACCACTGGATTCTCACAATCAGGAGCTGACAATAGATGAGCTCATAGAAATGCATGAGCAAGAGCAAGACATCAAAGAAGAGTCTTTAGACCCCGTTTTCAATCAAAAGATGGAATGAAGGTTGGGAATTTGACAGAAAGCCTTAGTTTAATTGAAAAAGGGTTCCACAGATGTTAGAAAATACATACTCCAAAGAAGAGCAATTTTTTTTTCAACAAAACAAGTAATAAAAAATTATTAGCATGCTGCGATGAAATTTTGGGGGAAAAAAAAATATTTGAGCAGCTAGGCTACTTTAAATATGTATTAACTTTATATATCAAAATAATTTTCGGTTTGAGATTTTGTATTTGTGTAATCTAGGATTTTATTGAACTTTTTTTGTTCTAAATTATTATTTTCTTTCGTCTCCGGTCCCAACTAAAAATAATTTATATCTATTTGTATATGAAATTATACCCCGACTTACGTGAATTCAACTTACGCGGTTATCACTCAGTCCCACCTATCGTGTATATATATATATATATATGGGACTTTCAAAAAAGAACATTCTTTAGAGGGCGCTGGCAACGTGGCCACCAGAGAAGTAACGAAGGAGAAGGGGAATCAGCGAGCGGACTGTAGGCGCGGAGGTCGAAGATCCGGGGCGGAGAAATGGAGCAACGAGAACAGTGGACCCACCCCCCGTTGTTCACAAGAGAGACGCGTAGGTCACTCTCAGCACCCAAATACCCGAGACGATCGAGAAGATGAAGTGTCATCAATTGCACTAGAACTGTCGTTAAGAGCCAGAGGTGTAGAATCGAAATGTTGTAAATTTTTTATTATATGGGTCTGTCGTAGTGAGTAGAACTGTATGTATTGTCCAACATTAAACGTCAGTTCAGTAAAAAACGAGTGTAATCATTGAATACCCCTAGAACTGAGCAATAATCCTATATATATATATATATATATATATATATATATATATATATATATATATATATATATTAATGTATATATAAATCAAAATATTATATAATATATATATATATATGACACATATTTTCTAAATAAATTTTTCCGGGATAGGAGGAATAATTCGTCCTTTAACTTTTGAAGAAAACACACCTTTCACACAGATATTTTACAATTAATTTTATAAATAGATAGATTTTTCATCATCGCTCTTTCACAATTCTTATGGTAATGATATATGTGCTTATCTGGGATTTTATTTCAGTATGTTTCACTTGTTTCGATCTTAACGATACTCTGGAGGTGACTCGAGAAGAAGTAACTGATCTTTTTTTGGAGGCAATCAACGATGTGAGTACCTTTTGTCGGTATTTTCTTTGCGCATGTTATATGGAGTCTATCTAAATAAAAAAAAATTTCTTCTGATTCTCAGCCGCCAACAAAAGAAGGAAGTGCCGATAGTCTTCGAGACTTAGTGGAGATGATATTTAATAAATTGGTAGGTTTTCCTTTTTGAAATTTAGAAGTTCTTAAGTACTTTGAAACTGTTTAAAATACTATAAGTTTGAAAGCGATATTTCATTTTGCTTTCCTGATTCACGTGCCATGTTGCTTGGCAAGTCGACCGTTTGGAGTAGGCTGTCAGAAGATGTTGGGAGTGTAGACACGATATCCATGAATGACGCACAAAAACCGGAGTAACAAATTATAACGAGGCAAAATAATAGTGCACCAAACACTCATAAATCCCTTTTTAACACGCTTTTATAAGTTTCACTTGTATGTAACGGAATACTTGAACTCGATTTTTACCCACTTTAAAAGGTTATATTAATTCGAAATTTGCACATTTGTCAAGGACCGTGATGACAATACTATAATTTCATAAATTTTGTTTCCTTGTCTTGATCAGGATCATCACAGAAATAAGGATTTTCAGATTTGGCTATTAATTCATTATACCATTTCCAGATTTGGCGACTTATTGACTATACCATTTCCAGATTTGATGAATAATTCTAGATTTAGCGACTAAAGGATTAAGGTGCAACCCTAAAACCACGAATAGGCTTGTGGTTAATACAAATAAAACAAAAAAATAAAAGTGCTCTTTATGTGAGAAAGGGCAAGGTGGGTACGTCAGCAATTTCTAACCATAATATAAACATTTGTCTAGTTTTTCTGAAAATGGAAATAAAAAAGAGACACGTGCCTGTGAAAAAAAATGTTGTAACTGCTACATATTTTCTATTTTTATAAAGCAATACGTTTAGAAATGATGACACGAATTAACATTATAGAAATACGTATAATGTAAACAATTGTTTAATTTTTCTGAAAACGGAACTAAAAATAAAGACTCGTACATGTGAAAAAAATAATTCATGTTCTAACTGCAATACTTTTATTTTTATAAAGCAATACGTTTAGGAGTGATGACACGAATTAACATTATAGAAATACGTATAATGTAAACAATTGTTTAGTTTTTCTGAAAACGGAAATAAAAATAGACTCGTACATGTGAAAAAATAATTCATGTTCTAACTGCAATATTTTTTATTTTTATAAAGCAATACATTTTTAGGAGTGATGACACGAATTAAAATTATTACAATACGCCTAACAGATGATAATACGATTGCCACATTGAATATCTCTTCTTAACACACTTTTGTTAGTTTGACCTCTATCTGTAGAGGCGGAATCTTTGAAATCTAACGACACGGGGTCCCGTAAATGGAGAGAATGAGAATATCCATTCGAGAGCAAGACTCATTCTAGCAATTCCGGCTCCAAATATCAAACTCAAGGATAAGTTCAACAACGAATAAATGATAGTTTTAAAAACTAAAAAGAAAACAGGTTTTTATTGTAGATCGAACTAAAAAATGAAAAATAAATTATAGTTAAAAAAAACTAAAAAACACGCTTTTTTATAGAGAATCGAACTAAAAAGCAAAAAAAAAAAAAAAAAATCTTAATCTAAGAATAAAATGACTAACGAGAAAATTAATATCATTGTGGTAAAAGCGTGGGGTGCTTTGTTCTACATTTTTACATTACCTCAGCATTTCGGAATGGAACTAGTAATAAATTGTAACAATTAATATAGAGCATCCCACGCTTTTATCCCAATGACATTAATTTTCTCGTTAATCATTTTATTCTTATTTATTCCAGACCGGAAGGCCTGGGTTCGATGCTCGATGTCACCAAATACCCTCCGAGTGCACACGGAGTACGTGCTCGTTAAATCAGTGGGTCCGTAGTCTTGTGGGCTTATTCACTAGCGCAGGAACTGGAGAACATTTCCCTCCCCTTCAGTTCACTTGCAGAAATTGTGGAGGTGGAGATAGAGGTCGTGTCGCCATCTATCGTCCCTTCGGGGAAGTTTCACTGAGCTTAAATCGCACTGTCACCTGTATGGCGCTCAAGGCCAACGACAGGCGTACCTCTTGCCCATGCCACGATGAATTTCGTGGGCCTCGTTCTGACTACGTCAGACAGGTGGCATTAGCCACAACAACAACAACATTCTTATGTTAAGAATTATTTTTTTTTTTTTTTTTGTTCGCTTCACTATGAAAGCGCACTTTTTAGTTTTTTAAAAACTATTATTTATTCCTCCATGCGCTTTGATGCGAACGTCCTTTTATCGTGCCGATTGAAACCTGCAATCCTGTAGGACAGGGGTGGCGAACCTTTTTGGATCAACGTGCCATTTTTTCTAAAATAAATGTTTTATAGGCGTGGCATCAAATAGTTTTGACTTGTAATTATTGGGAAACTAATAAAACTAAATACGAACAAATAAAAATTCTTTATTTAATACGAAAAAATGCATTTTGCTTTGTATAGTAGTAAAGGTTTTATTTATATATGTAATTTAAATTAAAGTAACATTAGTGTGACTTCTGTTGTTGTAGATTAGAAGACAAATAACTTATATCAGGATTGTAAGATTACTCTTAGCAGAATTAGAGTAGTCTGCTAAACGGTTTCTAAGCGAGTCTTTGATGTTATTCATCTCTGAAAATAATGACTCGCAGGCATAGGTAGATGAAAATATGGTTAAAATAGCATGAGCTAACTTTTTCAAACAGTTAAATGCGTCTTAAATCAAATTTCATGCTTCCAAAATTTCGTTACTGGCTTTTTTACTAATATTGCTTGTTGATCTTTCTGCTTCAATCAATTCCGACTCTTTCCTTGTTTCAATAAACTTTTTGAATCCATATTGAACTAGACAGGAAATCAATTAGTTGCATTTAAAATTCTTCAATTTCCAACCAATCGAATTGGAACAAGTTCAGTTTATCAAATGAAATCGCATCAGGGTACATAATAAATTCGAACGTTTCCGATAATTCCTTGAACTGAGAAAATCTCACTGAAAATTCTTTGATGTAAGAATCAATTAAGGAAATAAACTCATCAATGATTGTTTCTTTATTTCGTTTCTCATGGACATCTAAATCTTTGATATTTTTTTAAAGTTTGAGAAGTACTTGTAGTTTCTAGTAATAATATCGTTTCTGAAAACATACAGTTTAGCTTCAAAGGCGCGAATTAGATCCATCATGACGATAACTGTTTTATTCGTGCCTTGAAGCTTTACGTTCAGTTCATTGAAATGTTGGCACATGTCTGTAAAAATCATCAATTTTAAAAGCAACATAATATTCAGTAACTGCGAATATTGTTCAATTTTGCTCTCATTTTGTAGAAACAGCCTTATTTCGTCGAAGCAATCAACAAATCTTTGAAGTACGTTCCCGCGGCTCAACCAGCGAACATTATTATACATTAGTAAACCACTATACCACTACACCACCACAATTGACTTCATCTAACACAAAGAATCAAACTTTCACTTATTTAAAGCCTGCGACGATATGAGGTTGACTATTTTTGTGATTAACGTTTTTGCATTATCAAGAGATGTTAAACCACTCTTTGCACATAAGGCTCTTTAGTGAATAATGCAGTGGCATTCAAGAATCAAATGTTCTACGTCTGTTTCAAATAAAGAAATGAAACCATTATTTATGCCTACCATGTTTGGAGCACCATCAGTGGTTACTGAAACAATTTTTTTTCAAATCAATTTCTTTCTCAGCAAGAGAATTTCTTACTGCCGTACAAATATCTGTGCCCTTTGTAGTTGTTAACAATGCTGTTATCACAATTAATTCATTCTTCCTTAATGACGTTTCCTACACAATATCGAGAAAAGACAGCTAAACGTGCAATACTTTCGTCAAGCCATAGCGATACAAAAGGAGCAGAGTTAATGTCATTTTTTTGTTGATCTGTAACATTTTCGGCCAGTTTCAAGATTCTATCTTTTATTGTGTTTCTAGAAAGAGGAATATCTTTGTTGCGCTGAATTATCTTATCTTTATTATCAAAATCATCAAAAAGTGAGGGCGCGCATGCCAACTAAGCTTCCTTCAAAAACTATCTCTCTTTACCATGCCGAGCAATGGCATTTGCAGTCGAGTAACAGTTTTTGCTTACATACTTAATTATAGACGTCGACTGTTTATTTCTGTCTTTTATTGCGCTTGCAATTAATTCTTTTTGCTTTGGTTCGCCTTTTTCACAAAAGGATTGTGATTTGCTTCAAAATGCCTTTTTACAGACGATGTTCTGCATACCAGTGTTCCAGAACATAAAACACACACCACTTTGTCGCCTTTACTGATTATGCCATATTTCTCAGTCCACTAAGTTTGAAATTCTCTGTTGCACTTACTAGCTTGCACTTTTTGTTTCCTTGCTGAACTAGCCATGTTAAATATAGCAGTTCTAAAAATCGTAAATTTAACGCAAATAAACTTTAAATATATAGTTGTGTCGACGAGTTGTTGTCGATTCTATGTGGTCTCACTTGGTCACACGCATCAAAGAAATTACTTTTTACTGACTGCGCACAGTTGCGGGCACATGCGCAGATTTTTTTTTTCGGAAGTTGAGTACTTGTATGAAATTTCTGTAGTGTCTGCTCTTTCGCTTTTGTCTCAGGTTATTAAATATTTCAAAAATACTTGATGAATTAGACTTATAAGACAAGAATTAGATCATTGATAAATTAGATGTATACCAGCTGAACCACTAATGTAAACGTTGGAATATATTTTTTAAGCAATTTGAATATATTTAGAAATAGTTACATACACAGCCACTATACGTAGATAAACTTTGCATCATTAGCAATTGTAATACACGACGTAACTACGCAAGACATAACAAACGAGTTTGCTCCCCGACGCGTCGGAATCCCACCGCGACTGATCACTTGCGTTTGCTCATTATACTTCATAGTTAACTTAATTATTTTCATCTAAAATGCAAACTATTTTTCATCGGTGGCGTGCCATTGGTTCGACATTCCTGCTGTAAGAGGTCATTCTGCCATATCAATGATTTCATGGCCAATCGAATAACAGCTTGCATCTATGCTAGAAGTGGACCAACGCATTGCTTTTCTTCTCTCTTGTATGTATTGCATAAAACATTCAATTCCAGTGACAATGTTTGCATTTCATTTTAAGTTCATTTGGATCACATTTACCAATTTGTATCGCATTAGCAGAAAATTCCTTCTTGGTGCATCGTTTTTTAACACGCTTTTATAAGTTTCAATTGTATATAATGGAATCTTTGAACTCGATTTTTACCCACTTTAAAAGGTCAGATTAATTCAAAATTTTGCACACTTGTCAAGGACCGATGATAATACAATAGTTTCATTATTTTGTTTCATTGTCCTGATCAGGATCCTCAAAAATGATTTCAAGATTTGGTGACTAATTCATCATATCGTTTCCAGATTTGGCAACTAATTGCATATACCATTTCCAGATTTGGCGACTAATTCCATATTCTATTCCCAGATTTGGCGACTAAAGATTTAGTTACATCCCTATAAAAGCGAAAACGTTTGCACAGCAATTTCTTACCATAATATAAACAGTATTGTCTAGTTTTTCTGAAATGGAAATTAAAAAAAAAAGATCCGTGCATGCGAGCATATCGCAGTCTAAAATAAAACATTTAAAATAATTATTAATTTACCTAAAGGAAGCAAAAAAATACATTCTGACATGATAAAAAATAAAATACATATTCACACTGACATAAGATACTTATAAATGTATCAGTGCGGCAAAAAGTATTTAATAATTGATTTATCAATACTAAATTAAGGTATACGAATACGTTCGGAGCCCTTTTTTTTTTAAAAAAAACATACCCATAACAAAACTATACCCTTTTTAACTTCAGTTTATATGTAAATAAACTATACTTTTCTAATATTTGTAATAAATTCTTCTACGTTTCAGAAAATTGGTAAATTTGTTGGAAATTTTGAAGAAATTTTAAAGACATTTAAAAAATTGTACATGAAAATCCATTGACCCAATTTGTATAAATTTAGTATAAAGAAATCATTATGTGTGTATCTAGGGCCTGGAGTAAAATCTTTTGATTATATAAATAAATAAAAATTCCACAACTAGTCGAGAAGCCAAAACAAGAAATTTGCCATGTTTTACAACACCGTTACACAAATACCAAGCCATAATTTAAAAATTATTCTTATTATGATCATTCTTTTACTTCTGGCCCTAGAAAACATTGTGAAAAAAATGGTACCAAGTTTCAAAGTTATTTAATGGTAATATTTTGATTTATCATTTTTGAAATTTTCAAAATATACGAAAAAAGTGATTTTGAGAAAAATGCATTTTTAGTTCAATTTATCACATTTTTTATTTATATAATTACGTACTTAAAATTCACCAGTTTTATAGCTTACACCTTCTATCAGCTAATTTTTAATCATTTTTTCCTTTTTAGCTAATCTATTTTTTTTTCTGGCAACTTTTGCCACTGTCAGAGAATGTCGTTTAGAATCTGTTTTTCGAATTTCATCAAGTTCTGAAAAACCTTTCAATGTTAATACACCAACAGTCACTCCGAAATGTTTCAAGATATCTATCAATCCCTGAAATTCCTTATTGAACTGAACTACAGCCATGTATCCTCCTAATCGCAGTATTGTTAAAGAAACAAAAACATCTTTTGGAATAAATTTCCAAAGGATTCCATTGAAACATTCATTAGAGTTTTGTGTTTTTCCTGGTAAACATTTTGCTAATAAGTTTTTTGATCACATAACTTCATATATGTTGGTTTGACTATGTTGATCAGATTTGGAGGAAGTCCTTTGGATTTATCGATGTAGATCTTATTCTTTGATACGGCTTGTTGACATTTACTCCAACTATCCGGTCCAACAGGGTATTGGTCATGCATTTGCTGTTTTGCATTAGAGCAACAATGGAAAAATGCTGCAATGACTGCACGTTGAATGCCTTGTAAATTATTTACATTGTCACGGATAGAAATGCCATAATAATTCTGTAACTTATCGATAAAGGCATCCGTCAGTTTTCTTCGACCTCCTAGATCTTTTCGTTTGGATTTCAGTTTCCTCAGTTTTGTTCCGACACGCTTTTGTATGTGTCCAATACACTCGTATTTTGCTACAGTATTTTTACCATAAATATCTTTTACAGAGGCATACCCCTTAGAGTCTCTATCACCAAAAAAATTTACATACTGTAATTTTCTCATTTCGACAGATCGTTCAAAAATACGATAAACACCCAGGGGTTCCATAGCCCCAGATGACCGATATGTTTTGCACAATTATGATTGGTGTTTAACTCTTTGTTTTTGGAATCGCAAAGAGTACACACTTTTGACATGAATTCAACGCCAAACACCTTTCTAGAATCTATCGAGATAACAGACACACATCCATTCAAGGAGGAATATCCTCTTCGTTGCCATGTGCCATCCACCGACACACCACATTGAGAAATTTCAGTATCAGTTGTGTTACTTCTAATTTCCAATGCAGCTTCCTTCATTGTATTGCATGCTACGTTGCTAGCTGCAAATTCAAGCTTTTTTTCCCAGGAAACCAAATGCTCTTTTAGATGGTACATCTATATTTATAGCAGAACAAAGTTTTTTGGCCGCAGAATGTCCTTTACCAATGATTCTCATACCAAAAACAAATGCAAGATTGATACTATGCTGTTTGTTTACTTTCTCAGAAGTACAGAATGAGAAGGAATAGTCACAGTTTTCACATTTCAAAGTCATATTTAAAGCTAACCCAAACACAGAGTCTTGCACAACACAAACTTTTCTTTCAAAACACACAGGACGGCATAATAATGAAATATCATATTGTACCAAACTCTTAAGTTAAAAATGACATTTTTTTCATTGTCTTCTGGAACATCTGCAGGTTTCAAAGAATTAATCAGATTTGATTCACTTGCAGTTGGAATACTTGAAAAAAAAAATTGATACTTATCTTTTCGTTGTTGAAAACTGAAACTCTTTTGCAGAACTTATTTCCTTTGAACTGACGTTTACGGGAATATCTTTTATTTCTGTTATTTCTCATAATTATAAAATAGTAATGCGAGGTTAATAATTCACTTGTGTTTTAACACAAATAATACTTGATAACTTTTGTTTTGCAACTAAATACGCAGAATTTTTATCAAATGAAGATGAAAGTAAACAAAACAAATATTGCCAGATTTACTTTGTCAAATACTTTCAAATTGTATAATTATTTTTAATATTATCAAAAGTTTTTTTTAAAAATTATACTTTAAAAAAATAATGTTTTTAAATTTTGTTTGACCAGTTTAAGGGCATTTAAATGCTGACTTCCGGCTATTTAAATACCTACTTCCGATTTTCCGCGCTTTACTAATTGTTAAATATTTTGAATTTTAAAAAAAGTGACCTAGGAACAGAATAAGAACAGATTTATAGAGCTAAATAATTGCTTTATTCTATAAAATCAAAAACTCAAAATATGATTTTTTTGCAAAAATTGACCATTTCAACGTATTCGTATACCTTAAAAGCAACTAATAGTGAATTCCATGGGCTTGCCATATACAAAATAAAATACATATATTGGTAATATGTGCTTTTTATAATATTAAAGTCACCTTGTGTCGCCCATCCGGTATAATGGTTAGAGACGCTGGCTGCAGTGCTGTAAGGCCTGGGTTCGAATCCCAAAGACATGGATGTTTGTAAATGCATACTGCCGTCGCGGCAGGGGGGTACTCTAAAAAGTCGTTGAGCCTCAAGTCCTCTCGTGAAGTTGGTGGCAGGGATGAGAGGTGGGAGGCCTCTGACCCCCCAGGGAGTTCTCCCTCAAAATTGGAATGGAACCGAGCTAAATCATTGAAATGGTGCTCAATGAATGGTGTCAATGATTCAATGTATGGTGCTCAAAGCAAAGGCTAACGATAGACGTCACTTAGCTCTTTGCCATGATGAATTTCGCGGGCCGTGTGCCGATTAGGTGGTATTAGTAACAACAAATGCATGCTTTTATTGTAGAACGAACTAAATAAAAATGAAAAATAAAGTATAGTTTTAAAAAACACCTATTTATGTTTAATCGAACTAAAAAGTGAGGAAATATTCTTAATAAATAAAATGATTAACGATAAAATTAATGTCATTGGGGTAAAAGCGTGGGGTGCTTTGTTCTACATTTTTAAACTAACTCCACATTTCAGAATAGAACTGGTAAAAAATTATAACAATTGATATAGAGCACCCCACGCTTTTCCCCCAATGACATTAATATTTTCTCGTTATTCATTTTTTTTTCTATATTAAGAATTATTTTTTTACTTTTTAGTTCGATTAAACATAAAAGTGTGTTTTTTAGTTTTAACTATATTTTATTATATTGTAGAGAGTAATTCTAATAGTTTCGGGCGGTGAATATTTCACTTAAATGAAAATATATATTTTTTTACTAGCTGGTATACCCGTTCTTCGCACGGGTGAATTGAAAATTTAAGCAATACAGACTGAAGGATAAAGAAGTTTTTAATGAGTTAATTTTACGTGAATTGTAAATTAAACAAAAAGAAAAAAGCTTTTTGCATATCTCAGCTGAACAAAAACCATGTTTGCTAAACTTTAAGTCTGTAGTTATAATAGCTGATAAAGAAGATTTTTTTTTACTTATAACGCCCCGTAACTCTCTTATGGATCGATTTTTGAAAACACCTTCCTTCTGCTCAGCAAAATTAACACATTGTTACAAATTTTGTGTAATAAACGCATTAAAATAATGTAAATAATTTGTACCTGGATGTGTAATACGTTAATATTACTTTCTGATGCATTTATTTTATGTTAAATAGCTGTTACCCGCGACTTCGTCCACGTGGAATTTAACAAAGAAGTTTTTATTCAATTCGCAAAGTTTACGAAAACTTAATTATATATTCCACGTAAAGAAATACCTATGATATAAGTATAAAGTCATTCTTCTTTGTGAATCAATGTTTCTTTTTTGTTTTACTTTTTTTTCTTTGTTTTTTTGTTGAGCAAAGTGTGAGAGGGACGCATGACCTTTGTTACTGTCGATGGGGTGAGTGAGGGCTGTAAAATCATTGCAGTGTTTGGCAATGAAATAAACAATAGATGTATAAAATTGGCATACTTCTATTTAAATGTGGAGCCTTGTGAGAAGTCAAATGACGTAAAACCCCAAAACTTCCTAATTTAAGTTTAAATGCTGTCTATGTTATGGAAAGTTGATGTTGCTCAGTGTTCTTGAGAGAGAATGAAATCATTTGGAATGATTATAAGCGTTGAATGCAACAGTTCAAAACAGGTCTAAGTAGCAGTAGGGTGAAATAGAATCTGCAAGCCGGGGGAGGAAGGGTCGCGTGACCTTTGACACAGTCGATGGGGTGAGGACTGGGTAGGGTGAAACGAAAACAAAAGAAGCCTCAAGCAAGGGGTAAGAAAGATGCATGACCTTTGACAGTGTCGATGGAGTGAAGACTGTTAAAATCATTAGAATCAGACATGAACGGGAAAAATCGCGAGTGTCAGTAACCTAATTAAACAAAAAAGTTTCATATAACTGCTAGAAACGTTGAGACAGAAGGCTTGCGAAATAAAACAATCCCTATTGACTAAAAATATTTCTTAATGCATAAAAATAATCTTCAATGAATAAAAAGAATCCCTATTGAAATAAATAATCCCTATTTAAAAAGGAAATTGTTCACCATTTTATTCGCTTTAATTTTACTTTCACGGAACTCTAATTTTTTCCCTATAATTAAAGTAGCCTAAGTTATTTCTTATAACATTAGCTATCTGCCAGTGAAAGTTTCGTCAAAACTAGTCAAGCCGTTTCAGAGATTAACCGGAACAAACAGACAGACAAAAATTTTAAAAATTGATTTTTTCATGTAAGTACCGTATATATACTTTTAAATGTATTTAGTAAAAAGCTGTTAATTTCAAATTACAAACTGACACTTCATTTTTATTTATATGTATAGATTTGAGTATGGTAAATACTTATAAGTAATAGAAATACTTATAACGGGGTGATAAATTCTTCCTAAAATTGCGCAACTAATAAATTTAGTCTCGTTGGAATCAATACCAATAAATCTTTTTTTTCGCTTGCTGTGTTTGTGTGATAGCAAAAATCATCAAACCCATCATGATTTCCAACAAATGTGCGTACTATTTTTTTTAAAAAAAAAATGTCGAAAAAACTGATTTTTTTTATATTAAGCATGTTTTTTATTATGTACATGGCGAAGGATGAGGACGAAGATGGAGTTATTTCCTACGAAGAATTTGAGAAGGCTTGTCTGAACGACTGGACTGTGATGGAAATTTTTGGACAATGCCTTCCAGATCATAAAGTTAGTAAAGTAGGACTTTGAGTGTAATTTAATACAATTAAAAATAAAAAAAAAAGCACCCAATGCTTTTTTATGAGAACAAACGAAAATTGAATGTTATTTTTTAGTAATGGCCACAGTTTCAAAATTAATTTACAGTGTGATTCAATTTCCTTACAGCACCGGGCGGCCTTTTTGGTTCTCTTGGAATCGGAACAAGAACTCACTGAGGATTAAATAATGCGACAGTTGAAGTCATTCACCCTCATATGAGTCTGAGGTGGAATTCATTTTCTAAAATAATTTTCCAAGTTACTTTTTTTGTAACCGCGCCCGTGGCATTCAAAAAGTAACTACAAAAATACTCTAAAATTTAACACTATAATAATATTTCAGTCATGAATATTAATATGTTGATCTGGATGAAATTTCTTCAGTGTTCATTCATCCGATCTTCCTTGGATTATGCTTGGATTATCTTGGAATTTTTTGCTATCGAATAAAATCAGCATATATAATATCCTCTTTCTCACTAATGCTAGATAAAATCTTGAATGCCTATTTCGAAATAAAATGCAACATAAAAGTAAAGATAATTTTGTATAATATTAAATTAAATCTTGTGTGAAAAATAAAGTTTAAATAAAAAAAGCAATATAAAAGTAAAAATAATCTTGTATTCTTGATAAAAATAGGTGCAAAAATAAAAATCAATTTTGTTTTAGAAATTTTTTTCCATGGAGTTTTTCCCTGATGAAAAATTAAAATCTCTGAATGTTACACATAATAAAAAGTGTTCAAAAATAATTAAAATTTAAAATTTGATAAAATAAACTTCATTGAAACAGAGTTTTTTAAAAAAATTTCAAAGGATTAAAAAAAAATAGTTTATTTTTGGATTATTATTGAAACTTTTGTTGTATGCGGATAAAAAAAGAAGAGAAAATACACACAAATCTTGAAATAGATTTAATACTTTAACTTTAAATAACCATAATTCATTCAGCATAAAACAAATAAACACAAAGTTTTTATACAATATATAGGATTGATCAACTATATACATATTAGTATCTGTACAGATAAAAATATCTAAACAACATGCTGTGCTTCAGAAACATATTCCACAACAGAGGAATCGAGATCACATTTCTTGTTCCTCTTGAAAGCAGTGAGTTTATTTCGTTTTCCAATACTCTGGAGATGAACAAAAGCTCTCTAAAATTATTAAGCAAAATGTCTATATATTTACATGTAGGGAAATATTATTCTATTTTACAGAAAGTGGTAAAATGATTCTCAGCTATCAATGCCCATTTTCTAAATATTATGCTTTTAAGAAATTTTAGCCTACATTCCTTAAAGAAAGATACTTTGCTCCTTTTTTAAAGACTGTTAATTAAAATTTTAAAACTTTACAGAGCCCTTGAGGAAAAATGATTATGAATTAATATTTGGTTTTTCTTTTTATCTCACCTTCACAGCAACAACAATTTTATTACTTCTCACACAACTATTAAGGTTCTGTTTCCAAAGCATACGCTCAATATATAATTCCATTTCTTCGTTTTCCAAAACAGTATATTTATTGCGAACAAAAAAAAAAAAAAAAAATGGAAAAGAAGATTTCCTTTACTAGAATCAAGATTAAAAAAATTTAGTGTCGTAATTGTTATTGAAGTATGATGTTTTTCGAATCTTTCAATACTTTAACTGTAAGATTTTCGTATGGTTGTTTTGGATACTTTCTTTCATACAGAATCCGAATGAAAACGTAAACAGAGGATTTATTAACAACGTTCACTTTTTCTTTGGAAATAATGCAGCACATAATTTTTTTTTCAACATTTGTGTTGGGACATATGCTAATATTAAAATACTGCACGTTTTAAAAATCAAAAATACAACAATTTTAAGATTTGTGTAAGTACTTTTGAATTCAAAGCCGCATTGAATTACTTAAATTTTAAAATGATTACAGATTCAAATTTTGTAAATTATGAGCTTATTTTTTCAGATATTTCTCGTACTTTCAGTAAGATGCTGTCTTAAAATCCATTATTCTTATCATTTCTTAATGTTTCAAAAATTGAAATGCTTACGAAATTTTAAAGTTTAGAAATATTGAACAATATAAGCCACACACACACACACACACACACACACACACACACACACAAACACACACACAGAGACACACACACACACACACACACACACACACACACACACACACACACACACACACACACACACACACACACACACACACACACACACACACACACACACACACACACACACACACAGTTTAGCTTAAGTGCATTGAAAATACTTTAGACAATACATTTTTTAGAATACATATTTAAAAAATGGACACTCAAGGAAAATATATTACATAATAATAAACTAATTTTAATCATACATTGGAAAATTTGATCAACTTATTTGATTTATACATAATATTCTTAGGTAATACAAATTAAGATCAAATTTTCGATTATATCAGGCATTACATTTTGTTATATAGAACTTAATTGAAAATTTTACGCTTTATTTAACTTCTTTTTTCATGTTTAAAACTGATCGTTACTGGATTGGAAAAACGAAATACAGCTCAACTTTCACTGAACATTTCAGTTTTTATTGGCTCTAATTTTGAAATGTTTAAATGATATACAAATCTTTACAAGGTAATTTAACTAAATAGGACAAGGAAGCTATTAAACAAAAAATATACAAAATGAGACTAAAATATGCCTACATAATTATTCAAAAGTCAAATTTGTGCTGCAATTTTGCTCCTTCAGCTTTTCTAGACGAAGTGAGAATAAATTACTTAACAAGAAATCTTAAAATTGAGAGTAGCATTCGTGATAAAAACTTGGCATACACATGAAATAGAAATCACTTGAAGTATTTTAACAATGCCATTTGATCATGCGTAGGAGATGTTTTTCTCTACCCTTTATATCATAGCATTTTTACTCATTTTATTCTTCGATGGCATTTGACTTCTGCAGTTAAAGAAATGAATACATGCGATACCTAAAATTTGACACTGAAGTTCAAGAAAAATCTCTTAAAACAGTTTAACATCGCGATCAAATATATAGTATCTTTTTTTAAAAAATATGCTATTCATAAAATTGAATTTTTGATTTTTTTTAAAAAGATGAAATTAATATTTCTTTCTATTTAAGACAATTTTCAAGTGAGCAATTTTCGTCTTAAATCTTCTTCTGATCCGTAGCAATGGAAACACACGTGTTAAAGCATTGAGCGAAGTATTCCTTTCCACTTTTAATACGCTTATTTATGCAAATTATGTAGTTCACAACAGCCTATTACTTGTTTTAAAAGCTGTTGACAGAAAAGTTTGCTAAATTTGTATTGTTTTATATTAATAATGGAGTATGTAGCTAGCAAACTTCTTTTGTATATTTGTGAACTAATTGCCCCAGGAAGCATTTAGCATTGTTATTCTATTTTTTTGTAAATATGTTGAACAAAATAGGCTTAGTTATTAGATTACTATTGACATTATAATTGAAATTGTAGATCAAAATTAATATAATATTTCACTGTTTCTCCCCTAGTTTCTGAAACATTTTCATCATGAATACATTCAACAATGAACCTCACGACTAATGAAATGTTCCGAAACACAAGAGAAGCAATTAAAACCAACAAAATCGATGTCTATGACTGTCAAATAATCTGTTTCAGTCAGTCAAAAATAAGAGTTTTATTCACCCAAACCTATGGTTCTGCAATTACAAAAGTTATTTTTGTACCCGAAAACGGCAGATTTGCGTGAAGAACGAAATTTATAAATTCTACTACCTATATGGCAGCATGTGTTTCATTAGAAAGAAATTCTTTCAAAGAATGCCGACAATCAAAGACTGAGCTAGACGAGATGAGTTGAGTAACCCTACTCCTTCTATGGATGTCTAATCGTTATCACAGTATTTTCCTATGAAATGTTTTTTTTAAATACTGAAATAAATGTAAATTAATTTACAAAAAACAAAATAATACGTAAGTTAATTTATTCAAATGAAGTGTTTTTAATGGTACGTTTGAGAACACCAAGAAACTTAAATAAAATTTAGTAAAATCACATTTTCAATTGATCGACTTTTACTTTACAGTAGTTTTTTCGTATAGTTTGTATTAAATAATTAATATATGGCATATATATTTTGATAATACTGTAATAGTTTTTTTGCAGAATAATTTAAATACTTACACAAGAGTAAACAGCAAATATATATTTCTTCACATGTTTTAAGATTGAGAATCCGTAATGACATATTATTTTTATTTCTCTAATAAGAACAATTTTATTCGAGACACTTTTTTAAAAATAAAGTAAATGGAGTATTTCAGTTTAAATTCACCTATTTCTTCGACATTTATGCAGGAACACAAAATGATCTTGAATAAATTTTTGATAGGACCTCTTTTAAACGAATATTTGTATTCCTCGTAGGAACACTATTAAAAATACCTTTTAGAATCTCAAATGAATCGTGCCGGAGTTTTACAAAAGAACTGTTTCACAGCAATGCGTGTTTTCTGACAGAGGGAGAGGGGTGGGGAGCATGCTGGATAATTTTAAAATCTGTTCGTTTGGCACAATGATGTTGCCAACATGCTCCAGAAATACAGAAAATATCAGAAGGAATGATGTGGTAGATAGGAATTAAAAATAAGTCTTTTAGATGAAGCATTCCATTTTGGCAGCCAGCTTGCACTCGGCCTCGGCGTTGTTGTAGGAATCAATGGCCTAAGGAAAAGAAACACAGAAAATGAATTCGCTGACGTCGGGAAGGGGATAAATCAGCCCATAGTTAAGTAAAACGATTCATTATTAAGTTTTATTATGGTTGCTAAAATTAAGTGTTCACAACTTTGATCGGAAAATCAATGACGGATTTTGATAAAAACTTTCTTAAAAAAAATCATGTTTTTAAAAGTAATGCAAAAACGTAGAGGTATTTTAATCATAAAGAGAAATAAAACAATAAAAGAGGTAACATTATTTTAAAAGTTAGGAATTTAGAAATCACAAAATACCAAAAAGATATTGAAGTAATTATTATTAAACGTATGATCTTCAGATGTATGTAAATGGAACGCAATCAATACAATAAAGAAAAAACTCAATCAAGTTTAATGTAATGAAAATTAAAAAAAAGAGATAATTAATGTGTTGAAGTTTAGATATGAGAATATTGAATTAATTCCTTTCCGGTAGAAATTCTAATTGTATATTGGAGGAAAACATAACTTTAGAGTGTCAGAGAGGTTTTCGATGAGAAGGAGGTGACGTGTATTTCGAAATTTAGAGATTGTTGCTTCTGACCTGAATTTTCGCTATTTTTTTTTACAGTGGATTAATATATTTTGGTACCTCTAAGAAAGAGGTTTTATATATTTATTTCCGTTCTTTTCTGGACTTTGGTAAGTTAACCAATTTCTTCCCCCATTTTTTGCTTGAAGGGGACTTCCGGAATCCGATGAAGCAAAAATGAATACTAACATGAAGGAAGCTACAGACTATAAATATTATAAATCTATAATCCAGACTGCCCAAGAATTAATTCTGCGAATTGACGATAAAAGCTTTAATGAAATTACAATTTTACTTGAACATTCAGAAAAAACCGGAACGATCCCTAAATCGAACCCCCACTTATTACATGCTGAATTAAAAAACAAAATACCAAGACATGATAAAATAACGCATATGTACTTCACTCGAAGTGGAAAAATAAAAGTAAGTACCTCGGATCCCATATGCGCTGTTCAGATAACAGCTATTGAGCAAATTCTAAATATTCCAGTAAAAGCAAACATAATATGGGAAGGGTTTACTTCGCTATTCCTACTTTTTGACATCCCAACTAATGTACATCTGACAGATGTGGCAACTGAATTAAAAAACTCAAATAACATTGAAATTGTTGAAATCCGTAGATTCATCCAGAAAAATAGTCGTCCTGTCTTAATTACTATTCTGGGCATTAATACACCAGAATGTGTAAAACTTTGGTTTTTTAATCATATAACTCAATTATTCATAGACAAACCACGACAATGTAACAATTGTTACAGTTTTACGCACTCATCACGTTTTTGTTCCAGCGATGTTCGATGCATTAATTGTGGAGGATCCCATTCTGGACAATGTACAAACCCTTCAAATTGCCCAACTGTAAAGGAGATAATCCAGCAAACTCTCCCAAGTGTCCCTATTTTATAAAAGAAAAAAAAAAATTCTCGAATTTAAATGCACTAAGCACTTAACTTTAGGAGAGGCTCGACGAAAATTCAAAGAAACTCACTCCGCAAATTACTCTATAGCAGTAAAAACAGCAGCCCCCGGACCAAATATACAATAATTTGAAAAAAAAATTAGAAAATATAGTAGAAAATTTTCAAGCAGCTCTTGAAAAACAAACTACAGCTATAATGAGCTCGATGCAAATAATTATTGAATCAATGTTTAAACATTTGATAGAAATCATAGAAATTAGTAAACAACCATCATCGCCTATTAGAAAAAAAAGATAGGTCTACCGCAACAAAAAAAATTGAAATATCCATACCAAGTATATAAAAAAATATGGATAATACATAAAATAATATTGAAATTGGATAATTTTAAAGTTTTAAACTGCAGATATTTTTCGCGAATTTTGAGTTACGTTTTTCTTTCTTAAAAATATAGAAAATTTATCTATATATCTGTAAATATATTTCATAACCTCAAGCGGAGGATTAAAAAAAAATCTTTTTTTTTATATTTTATTTTTCCTGATATATCTTTTTTATGCGTTTTCTACAATGGAATTGTAGAAGTTTAAAAAACAAACTTATTTGGTTAAAAATTCCTCACTTTTCACACAATCGGATGTTTTTATATTTCAAGAGACTTTTTTAAAACCTAACGACAATTTGCAAATCCCAGGTAAAATCATTTTCAGACTTGACAGACCAGGTAAAATCATTTTCAGACAAGACAGACCAGGAGGAGGGCTGCTGATAGCAGTACCATCAAATATTTCTACCGGACAAATATCCTTTAACAATACGCCATCTTCAGACTATGAAATTTTAATATTGCAAATTATAATTAATGATACTTCCTTTCATCTGATAAAAATTTGTTTGCATCTCGTGGACTTAATATTTCACAACTTAAATCTTTTCTTGATTCCTTAGTGGATCCAGTTTTTATTTTCGGAGATTTTAATTTGCACCACCCAATGTGAAGCTCTATAATCATACTTCTCAATACAGTGAAATCTTTCTAGATTGGTTAACAAATTCTAATTTCATTTTTCTAAATACTGATGTTCCAACGCATAGAAACAATGTTGACTGTAGTGCTCTTCTGGATTTTACTTTATGATCTTCAAGTTCCGTCGCATACAGCAACACTTGTTTTAGACATTTCCTACAATTGAGATCATTGTCCTGTTTTCACAGATTTTAATTTTCATAACCCGATTAATTGATCTATAAAGAAAGTGGATTGGCCCTCAGTAATAAAACAAGCAAAATCAACATTTTTTTTAAGATAGAAGATTACAGTCATAATCTATCTGACAATATAGCTAAAATAATTTGAAATAATACTAGATATATAAAAATCTCTAATAAAATCTTCCCTCCATGGTGGAATAATGCTTGCAATATAACCTTTACAAACTCAAAGAAACACTTTAGAAAAAAAGTCATTCGGGAAATCTCCCAAAAATTGTGGATTCGATATAAGCAATATTCCAGCTGGCTTCGATTTTATATAAAAAAATCCAAAAAGAAATACTGGGATACAGTATGCAATGATGTTCCTAACCCAAGAATATTCTATAACATCGTCAAGAAAATCGCAATGAAAAATAATCCTGAATCAACATTGAATTTCCTTCAAATACATAACAGAATAATATATCATCCACAGATTCAAGCAACACTCTTTGCAGAAAACTTCGCATCCAGTAATATTGTCCCTTTGGACTTTTTTGCCCAAGATAATAGTTTAATCAACAAACCCTTTCACATATTTGAATTGAACAGAACAATAAAATCTGCCAAGAGCACAACATCAAGTGCAGATCAGATCCCGGCTAAATTCTTGAAACTATTGAATCATAGTGAACGAACGATAATCTTAAATTTCTTTCAACAGGTATTTGATAAGGCAATTGTCCCAAAGGAATGGAAGCATGCTATAATTCTACCAATTCCCAAACCATGCAAAGATAAAACTAAAATCTTCTCATATAGACCTATCGCTTTAACCTCAGTTTTTTCCAAGACATTTGAAAGAATTTTAGCCAATCGAATTGCCTACTTCCTGGTAACAGAACAAAAACTACATCAACAACATTATGGATTTGTTCCTTTTAAAGATAACAGAACAGCAAATTATAATTTACAAAACAATTACAGACGCAAAGATGGAAAAAAATATTTCGTGGGGATTAGCTTAGATATAAAAAGTGCTTATGACTCTGTATATATTGACGGTCTCATTTACAAATGTTTAAAAATAGGTATAACTGGGAAAATAGCGCTTTGGATGCATGAATTCTTATCTTACAGATCGCTGCAAATTCGATGGAGGGGATGGCCTTCATCCGAAAAAACACTGCTTAAGGGACTCCCCCAAGGTAGTGTACTGTCTCCATTACTATACACTATCTATATGTATGACTTTTTTGAAACATTGGAGACTGGAGTCGAGTGTGCCACGTATGCTGACGACATTTTTATCTATTCATCACATCAATCGCTCGATATCATCTGTTGTAAATTACAAAATACCTTAGAAAGAATAAGTCAATGGTGTAACAATTGGAAATTGAGTTTAAGCCCAGACAAAAGTACAATAGCTGAACTTTCGAACAAAAGAATTCATTCATTCCCTAATATATTACTAGCTGGGGCCCCTCTACCAAGGCAAACTTCTATTAAATATTTAGAAGTATATTTTTCGAAACGAAATCAAAATACCAATATGATGCATCCAATGAAAAATAAAGCACTGAGAAAACTCAATGCTCTTAAAGGTATGGCTTATGAGCATTAGGGTCCCCTAGCTGAAAATCTAATCCAATGGATCATCTGTAGCACCTTTTTTTACACATGTCATATAATAAATAAATGGTCTGACAAGCAGTTGAAGCCTTTTAATGTAATACAAACCAAAGCTCTCAGAACTGTACTAGGTCTCCCACAATGGACACCAAATATTGTATTAATGAAACTGGCTGGACAAGAAATCCTCTCGGACAAAATCAGAAGACTGGCAAATAAATTATTTCTTTCTCCAATCAAAATTTTTCTCCATTATATAGCAATAATCCTGATGATCTGAATTTAAAAATTATAAAGGAGGATAAGAAAAATATTGTCGGTATACTACAATCCTTTAATGCTAATAGTAACCAAATCATTACAATCCCCAGAATATTATCCTTTTCATTTCTCCCATGCAAAATATATACCAATAACTTTAAATTTCAGGAGAAAAAGTTACCAATTCAAGCTATAAGGGGTTTATTTGAAGAAACAGTTGAGCATGATTTTTAGAACTTCCATATAATAGCCACCGATGGATCGAAAAATGATCAAATAACATCCATAGCTGGTATCACAGAAAATCCCTCATTGGCCATCAGAATAAATCACAATAACTCTATTTGTTTCTTCTGAAGCTTTGGTATTTGCCAAGCTTTAGATGATCTGACTGTTCCAAACAAAAATCTACTAATTTTATCTGATAGTCTCTCTGTTCTCTCTCTCTCCATGCTCTTCAAAATTATTCTATTAAATCACATAGTGCGATTCACAGGCTAGCTTGTAAAATTTACATACAATCATATTATACCAATAAACTGATATTACTTTGGACTCCGGAACCCTCTAATATACTATGGAATGAGCAGGCGGATTATCTCGCAAGATCTGTCAAGGAGTTTGATGTTTAGATTGATTGGATTGCATCAGTAAAAATATATCAAGATAGATTTTAAAAAATAAATAATTTTTTTAAGCAAGTATTTTGAAAATTTAGGCAATATTATTAACATAGGTATCATCTCTAAATGGACAAATAATAGAAGAGAAGAAATTTTATGCACTCGAATCTTTAGCAAAATGATCATTACCCCGGACTTCTTCAAAAAAATTTTAATTTAACGGACAATGCAATGTGTAGTTCTTGTAATCGTTTAAATGACTTGCAGCATATTCTATTAAGATGCGATAGATACATTCATCCTCGAAATCACCTTCAAGTTTTTCTCAAAATTGATCCTAGTTGCAATATCACCTTTAAAGAGTTACTGGAGAAAGCTATATCAAACAGATCAACATTCAGGTTTTTTATTCAGAAGATGAAATATTTTGACATTAACTAACATATTGATACTTGATGGTTTTGTATGGGATAACAGCTAATATATAGCAAACTAATAAGATAATAGCAAACTAATAAGAATTATATGTTTTTTAGATGCAGTTTTTTTCTTGTCTCTTCGGTCTTCTTAAAATGGCTACGTCAGTGCTTCTCAAAGTTGCAATACTCACGACCCAATATTCAATCATTATTTTCATCGCGCCCCCATACAATAACAATGTACTGAATTCAATAATACTATACTTTGACGCTAAAACTACGATACGTCTTTTTTCCCTTAAGACCCCCCCGTGTATATTAACGTCTCGCTAAGCCAAAGTCTTTATTTCTCCAGACGTATATGTACGTCTTTCCGAACTACGATTTTTTCAGTGCACAGCTATCCGTAAAATTATTCCAAGATTTTGGAATGCAATAAAAGGACCTTGACAATGTTTGTGAAGGATTTACTTATTCCAGGTTATTTTTGCTCCTTTATTCCTCCCCCTCACCCAATACATCACATACGCGTGTCTACATGGAAAACGGTTGGCATAGGGAAGCGAATCGCGAAACTTATGATCGTCAGTCAAAGTTTAATTATAAACCGTACAAAAATTATCAAGATAAGTATTAATTTTTGTTATAAATTATATATATATGACAAACCCATGGGGTCACTCGTAATTAATAAACTTGTTTTAACTTAGAATTGTTAAATTAATTATAAAATGCATTGAGTAGCACTGACATATTTATAAGTGTAAATGTGTATTTTATTTTTTATTATGTCAGAATGTATTTTGTTTGTTTACTTTCAGTAAATTAATAATTTTTTTAAATAATCTTTTGTTCTCGACTTTTCAATAGGCTTGCGCCCCCCTTGTAGAGTTGTCACGCTCCCCAAGGGGGCGCGCCCCACAGTTTGAGAAACACTGGGCTACGTGGAGGACAATTGAGATTTTATATTTAAAGTAATACTAGGTTCTTATGAAGAAAGTAAATATGGATACGCCCTAGGAAGGATTTAACAGAGAAGCTGTTTTCTTTTCAGTTTAGTAGTTTTTTTATATTGTTATTTATCTATTTTTATTTTGTGTTAAGAAGAGGCTTTTAAAAAAAGGTCAGGGGAGACAAATGGACCACAAAGGTAAGTTACAATCCATAGAAGACCCCCGAAATGCATACATTAAGACTGTTAAGAATACCCAGAAATGCGTAGATCTCTAAGACACCCTGTATAGTCAGCGTAAAAGGGGAAATACTAGTAGGATTCAAAAGTTCCCTGACTGAGCCTATAACGTCGAAAATTTTTACATTAGAGTGACTATAATAACATTTCTCTGTTTTTACATTCTTCCCCTTTTCTAAAAAAAAGTTTGCTCCAAATCGCGTGGTCGGGGGGTTGCCACAACATCGTGCTTTGTGGGAGGATGTATTTAGTCGTCGGCTATTGAAAGAAACTGTGTTTGTTGAGCGGATAATGGATCTTAATTTTTGTGTTTATTTAGGAAAAAGTAATACGAAAACGAACGAAATTTTGATGCAGGTGTAAGGCTGTGATACATTATCACGAACTCAAGCTTTTGAGTGGCATCGATGTTTCAGAGAAGGCAGGGAAAGTGTCGAATATGACAAATGCTTTAGACGTACGCAGACTTCCCACAACGCTCCAAACATTGAAAAGGCTTCTTCGGAGTTACATAAGAACAGGCTTCAAACAATAGCAGAATCAATTGGGACATCCTTGGCCTCATGTCAATGGATACTGACTAAGAATCTTAACATGTATAGGGTGTATCACCATATCGTTCCTCTCGTGTTAAATGACCAATCTGCATATGAAGTTAAAAGGGCATCACAGGCTGAATTAAAGGACATGGATAAAAAGAGATTCCAAAAATGTTTCGATAATCTTTACAAGCCATGCCAAAAGTGTATGGTTACTCAAGGGCCTTATTTCGAAGGAGGATGTGTTTCAGCAGCTTAATTGGTAATATTTTTTAAGTTATAGACTCAGTCCGGAAATTTTTGAGTTCCTACTGCGTATAACCTGATCTAATACGGCAATGTGATTGGTTATCTAATAGATTTTGCAGTGATGAATAAGAAACAAGTATGGGAGGTGGAGTTATCTTTCCGCTCACCTGCTCCGTCTCCCTGGCGAGGTCTTGAAGTTGCTTCTCGTGCACCTTCTTGAGCTTCTCTCGCTCCTTGCTCTGTTTCAGGGCCGCGGTCTTGCGCTCCTCGATGAACTTCTTCGTGTTGTTGCTGTTCTTCTCACGGAGCCTCCTGCGCACAACAAAAATGCATTTCATTACCAAAGAACAAAGTTTGATTTCACTCTGCTCTAAAGCTAAGCATGGTTCCTAATTGCATAAAACACAAACTTCTCCCAATTCACCATAAGCATGACTCTAGAGAATTGGTTCTAAGATGTCGCGTATAAGAATACATAATATCTATATGGGAAATATAGAGAAGAATGATTTAATTAAAATAATAAGCTCCATGTGAACTTCCTACTAAAAATTGGAGGATGGTTTGACTTAATTCAAGCATTTTAGGAATAGGAAGTAATCTCTAAGGAATGGAAAATGAGTATAACTTGTGTTATACATAAGAAAGGAGATATACTCGAGTGTTCAAATTATAGAGGAATTAGTCTGCTCTGTACAAGGTATTTTCGAATATTTTATTCCAAAGACTTTCTCCACAAGTGGAAAATACAGTTGGAGATTGTCAAAATGAATTTCGGAAAGGAAGATCCTCTACAGAGAAGATATTGAATGTGCGTCATATTTTGGAGATAACAATAGAATTTGTTACATCACCCCTTTATTGATTTTAAAACTGATGATAGCATCAATAGAAAGGTTCTTATTGAAGCCTTGAAAGAGTTTAAAGACTTCGATAAGTTATTGAAAATGATAAGGATGATAAGCCTGACATTAAGCGAAACAATGCCGAATGATCTTTAAGACTCCCTGGAAATAAAAATGGCGTTCGACAGGAAAATGCGCTGGCGTGTCTTCTCTTTAATCTAGCGTTAGAAGAAGTGGTCAGCATCAGTACCAGAGGAGAAATATCTTTACTAAATCCATACAATTGTTAGCTTTTGCTGATAGTATCGCTTGAATACGAACCCCACGAAGACTAACTTCCTCATCTTTAGAACAATAGGTCCTTAGGATGGGACTGAAAATCAATGAGGATAAGACCAAGTAGCACTCAATCATAAACTCTCACTTTACAATTGAAGTGGTTGACAGCTTCACTTATTAAGGTTCGGAAATTAATAAGAGGAAAATCCAAAAGAGAATTACTGTCTCTTAAAATCACATCTAGTAGATGTCGAAAATATATGCAATCAAATTTAATCAAAGGAAATATATATATATATATATATATATATATATATATATATATATATATATATATATATATATATATATATATATATATATAGTTCTATTGTATAAAAGTCTTTTAAGATCAGTATTAACTTATGCACGTGAAACTTGGTCCATGTCTCGAACAGATGAGAACATGATAAGTATCTAAAAGAAAGGAAGATTTTAAGATTTATTTTTGGAGGAATTCAGGAAAATGACATGTGGAGAAAATTAAATTCCGAGCTCCATCACTCAAATAAAGAATATGACATCGTTAATTTCATAAAAATTCAACGAACTAAATGAGCAGACCACGTTGTTAGAATCAATGAAGACCCCACCACTAAAAAAGTCTTCAATGCCCAACTAATTGGCACAGTGAGTGAATATTAACGTCACACTGTTCAGCTACTCGAGGGCTTTTGGTGACGGACCACGTAATTTTAAAACATGGTCAAGTGACGTGGATGACACCTGAGCTGGCACCCCCTTTTCCTAACTACACACCAACGGGAGGACAATTCAGTTCTGGGCAGATTAAACGTGCATCGCTGCCCTACACGGCGGGTCTTTAGTGGTACTGGGGTCGAACTCATGACATGCCTGCCATGATCCAATATCTTGACCACTGGGCTACCGCAGCCCTCAAATAATTGGCACACGGAGACAAGGAAGGCCAAGTGTAAGATTGATTGAGGGCCCAGAAAAAGTTCTCCTAGTTTTGAGAATTAAAAATTGAAGAACTCTAGCAGGAAGAGACGCCTGGCCTGGAAAAGGCTTCTTGAGAAGGCCAAGACCCACCTCGGGCTTTCGAGCCACTGAGAAAGGAAGGATGTAAATTTCTAAACTATAGATGCGTTCATTTTTTAAATAAGAAATATTTCTCAGTTCATAAGAATAATATTTTTATTTAAAGTATTTTAATAAAAACAAATTTAAAGAAAATTAGAAGGGTTAACAATTAGGTATATATATATATATATATATATATAAAGTATTTATATTTACACAAATTCGGTTTGAAATTTTGATCACATGAAACAACAAAAGGAAAGTAAAGGTTTTTATAATAGATTTTAAATTCAGGTTTGGGGGAAAAATTTCAATACGCACTGTAACTATAATTTGGTTCTCTTAGACAATAAAAAAGAACAAAAATGAGAGTGAGTTTAAAACAATTTCACATACACACAAAATTGCATTTTTTCATTCATACTGAATCAAAATTAGGTAAAAGAAGCCTCATGCAGAAATGGAATTGGCTACTCCAAATAAATCTTGGATTTGTAGACTTTATGAAAAAGAGTTCTTAAATCAATACCATACAAAAACAAATGCTACATCTGTTTTTCAGTAGTTGCCAATAGTATATATGGGCTTATTTATTTCAATAATTTTAAAAGAGAAAACAATATCTTGATTAAAAAATAAACTACACTACTCCATAAAGACTTTTAGAACTCCAATTTTCAGCAGAACATTTAGAGAGTTGAAACTGAAGCGCGCCTAAATTTCTCATATTTTAATTTGTATGTCATTTTGTAATGAATACAATTTAATCAAAGTTTTTTAAATCTAAAGGTCTGTGTTCTTTGTTGTGGAAGCCGTCTTTAAGCCAGAATTTCACGGAGAAAAATGTTTAACAGTTCTAGAAGACATTTTCTTTCACCAAATTAGAGCAAAAAAAAAAAAGAAAGAAAAAAAGTATTTTCAAAATTAGCTTATCAAACTTTATTCTTTATTACATATAATAATTTTATGGCAATAATGATATTATCATGTATATCAGCAGATAGTATAGCTGGTTATAGGTAATTAAAAGCAATGCGAATGTGAAAAATGTATTGATATAATACAAAAAAAAAACTGATAGTTTGCTATAATGATCTATTTCCCATATATTTTTCAACTGAATTTCTCATTTTTTTCCATATGGGAAATATATTTAATCAATGGCTTAGTTATAAAGAAATAGTTATGTATTAGCGGGAAATAGCTTTGGCTTGAATACTGGAAAATCTGTGATACAAATTAAAAAAAAGTTATTCTAGCGAATAGGTCATGAAAAAAAAGGCAATCAACAGTGGTTTTCCCTTTCAGACTCAGCTCGTATGTTTGCATTGAAACATTCATTCCACGTTCCAGGAAAATATCAATAACTTTATAATTATTTTTCTCCAGCAGCATTAGAGTGACTATAGGGTTAATAACCAGAAAAACGTTATACAAGGCAGGATTCAAAAATTCCCAGATTGAACTTATAACGGGAAAAATATTTGCTGGAAAGCGACTACAATAAAGTTTTTGTGTTACTGCCTCCTTCTCCTTTTCTGTTGTAGTGGCTAATGCCACCTGTCTGACGAAGTCAGAACGAGGCCCACGAAATTCATCGTGGCAAGAGGCTAGAAGTACGCCTGTCGTTGGCCTTGGCTTTGAGCACCATACAGGTGGCAGTACGAATTAGCTCGGCGAAATTTCCCGAAGGTACGATAGATGGCTAAACCACCTATCTCCAACTCTACAATTTAGACAAGAAACTGAAGGGGAGGGAAATACTCTCCAGTCCCCTGCACTCGTAATTCAGCCCACAAGACTTTCGGACCAACTGATTTAACGAGCACGTACTCCATGTGTACTCAGAGGGTATTTGGTGGCATCGGGCATCTAACCCAGGCCTTCCGTTCTGAAGTCCGATGCTCTAACCACTAGGCTATCCACGGTCCTTCTCCTTTTCGAATAGTAGTTTATCTCAAATCAAGGGGTCGATGGCTCATCACCGTGTCGTATTTTGTCGGGCGACGCATTTAGTAGCCGGCAATTGAAATAAATTGAGTTTGTTGAGCAGAAAATGAATAAATGTTTTTTCCTTGCTTGGGAAAAACAGTTATGGAGACTTATACGAAATGTCGAAGCATGTGTATCGAAGTAATACATTATCGCGATCGCAAGCTTTTGAATGACATCGACGGTTCAGGAGAGGCAAGAAAAGTGTCATTCTTGACATCCACAGACTTCTCGCACCGCTGAAAAGGTTTTCTAAGAAGAGGCTTCAAACAATAGCGCAACTGTTTTCCACATTCTCCTTATCTCACCCCTAGCGACTTCAACCTCTTTCTTCTAAAGTGGGGGTCGTCGATTTAGTTAAGTGTGGGGAAGTTAAAAGTGTATCGCAGAAGGAATTAAATTCCAAAAATGTTACGACGATTTTCACAAGCGATGGCAAAAGTGTTGCTCAAGGGTCTTCTTCGATGGAGGATGTGTTTCAGCAACTTAATTAGTAATATTTTTTTAATTGTACTCAGCGCAGGAACTTTTGAATCCTCCCTCGTATTTAAAGGTCAAAAATACTTCGGGTCTTAAAGGGATTTTAATCCGCACTATATGATGCGATCTGAGTCTCAAAGGGCCTTTCTGTACAAAAGGCTTTCGATAACTCTCAGGGGATTACTAACAGATTTTACCATCTACACATAGTTTTGTAATTTTACGTTTTTCTTTATTTACAATCAGATATTCTAAAAAGCCATATATATTTAAACAGGAAAAATATTCAAAGAAAATGAAATGGGCTGATATACCTTTCCCTTTCGGCTTTGTTCCGTAGCGTTTTGTCACTGGCCACTTCCCTGGCCGTCTCCACCGACACCTTCGCCTGCTTGCCTTTCATCTCCTTGTTCTCCCTGGATAAGAGGAAGACGCGCATGCGCATTTCAGTGAATTGAATAGACTAGACTGTTATTGAGTTGGAATGATTAGAGGACTTTAATATTTTTCAAATAGTAACATCTACCACTTTCTCACTAACAGATATTATGATGAGAAGTAGATACTATTTATTTATACTGTTTGTGGAGAAAGATTACACATAATTGCACCTACAAAAGAAATTGTGTATAGTACGTGGGGAAGTAGCTCTCATTTCAGGAACAATAACTAAAAGTTACTACCACTATACGAGATTCATGAATCTTATATTCTTCTCTTTAAACCATTCCCGGCCCACTGCGAGATATCTCATAGTTTGGGCTGAAGTTTTAGATTCATTACATATCTCCCAATGAATTAGGAATTATTAAAAATTACAAATGAAAAATTTATACTGAGCAAAAACATCATAGTTACTAGTTTGTATTATTAAAATTACAACCCGATTAGGTTATTGTATAATAATGATAAATATATGAATGTATTCTAAAAATTAAAAAAAATATTTTTAGTGTTTTTGCTGTGTATGATGAGCTTTCAAGCAAGATTCAACGCAAAATACTAGGCTGTTAAGACGCACTGGAAAAAAACCTAGTCTCTATGGCAGTGGTTCTCAAACTTTCACTACTGGCGACCCAATTTTCAATCATAATTTTTATCGTGCCCCCTAAAAATAATAATGTATTGAATGCAATAATAATGCACTTTGGCGCTAAAGCTACAATACGATCATTATTATAAACCGTTCAAATTAACAAGATAAGTATTAAATTTTGTATATCTTACTTTTAAGTAATATTTTTTTTTGCTTTTTAGTTCGATTCACTATAAAAGCGTGTTTTTCAGTTTGTTTTAAAACTATAATTTATTCTATAGTTATTTTTACTATACACTATAAAAATCACAATTACAGTGAATAATTTAACTAAGAGAAAATATACTTACTTACTTTCAAGGACTTTTCAATTTTTCTTAGAAAATTTGAGAAAAAATCCAATGAAACTAAAGAAAATGTTCCAAATGTGCGTGCCCTTAATAAAGGACATAAATCACAGACACTTTTCGCTAACAACACAGGAACGTTATTTTCCAGCTAAACTCAAATCAACTCAAACGTTTAATGCCTCGCGCTTTTCTGATATTTACTTTCGCTATCTTGATTAATATGCATTATTTCAGTAGGTTCTTCAATTGCTTGATCAGTTTCAACTTCCTTTAATAGGGATCACAAATGCCCATTTTTTTAAATATTCTGCTTATTTACATTTATAAACCATAATAAGTCGTACAACACAGCAATCAAAACTACAAAATTGTTCATGGGGAAAGTGTAGCATGTTCTCAAAAATAATTGTGTAAAACGTTTTTCATTATGCATTATATGTTTCAGAATACTCATGCTTATCCATATATCATAAAACTCTTTCACATGGAAAAAACATGAAACAGAAATATATTATATATATTTACAACTTTCCTAAAAAAAAAGACGGCGATAACCATACCAGTAAGTTCGAAGGTCAGCTAAAGTAATATTTTAGGTTAAAAGAAACGTAATAAAAAATCTCTCATCGTTTGATATCGTTAAAAGAAACATTAAAAAAATCTCTCATCGTTCTCATATTGACCGCAAAGCAAACAAAATATTTGTTTAATTTGGTTATAGGATCAAAGATGGCTAATGAGTGTTTGAAGTGGAATCTTTTATTTTTGATGATCACCAGATGATAAAAATAAATTATATCAGTGTAAATGTGTATTTTTTATTATGTCAGAAAGCATCTTGTTTTACTTCATTCCAAAAAATTATTTTTTAAACCTTTTATTTTCAATATGCTCGCGCCCCCTTCGCAGGGTTACCGCTACCCCAGGGGGCGCGCCCCACAGTTTGAGAAACACTGCTCTATAGGTTTTCTTTTTGCTTTGAACACATTCGACATGGCTTTGTATGCATCTTTTTTTCTATGGGTGGAAGATGTTCTAAGTACTGAAAATCAATTACATTTTGAGTTACAGTTGTTACATTATCCCGAACTGTGGCTGTCACAATCAAATAAATGGGCACAATAACTGATTCCTTAAATTGAAGCATACTCATTATTTTAGACCCCCGATTTCTTTGGTTATAGATCATGTACACATTCTGCAGGAATATTTCGAAGTAGGGTAGAGCAATTTTCTTGCCACAACAGATGCTTTACCTACGATCTGCTAATTATTACTTATTAGTTCATTTTTATTATTTCACAGCTCTTTGTAGCTACCATTGTTTAATAGGTTTTCCCCAGCTTGAATCATTATACGTCTGTATGAAAATCTGACATAACTTTACACATTGGTCAGAAGAAATTAGGCAAAGAGCTTGTAACAGCAAGCAAAACGGAAAGAAAATTTTTGTATGTGAAGATTTTTTGCCGAAAAAAAAACACTACGAGATAATTCGTCAGTGGCCCTCAGTACAGGCATTTTATTCAGTGACGCCAGACTACGAGTGATCTCGTAGTGTTTTTTTGATACAGATGACTGTAAATGCTATAGCAATATTATGTCAATAACTTAATACATTTTATAAAGTTTCGTGAATTCTTTAAAATAAAACCTTGGCCCTCATGGCAAGGTGCTCTAAATGTATCTGTCAGTCAACACATTTATATTATTGTGATTGTGCTCTTTAATGCGTCAAAACAGAAGAGCCTGCCCAAAAGGAAGAATGGGAGACCCACCTCTCGAACTTCGCCTCCAGTTGCTTCATCTGGGCCGACTGCGCTATCTCCATGAGCCTCTGTAAGATCTCCCTCTGTTGTAGCAGGTGCTGCTTCAGCAAGTCCCATTCTTCGCGACGGTGCTTCTCCATCATGGCTGACCACTGCTTCATCTGAATCACCACGAGTTCGCGGATCTGGGGGTCATTGGCCATGTCATCACTGCTGCAACATGCATAATTCCAATGGAGTACGTTAGTTATTGACAACAAAGGGGATTTAACGTAAAATCCAGTTGTTCGTTGAATTTAATACATATTTCTAAACTCTATGCTCTAAAGATTAAGAAGTATTTTTTTTTATATATGTTTAAGCTTTCAGCTTGAAATTAAAAATAAATATTCCTACTAAATGGAAATATTAATCAACTAAGCACAAGTTGAAAAAATAAATCTAGTTCTGTTTTCAATAAAGTTGTGACTTTTCTTAAAAATAAATTTTTCCGATAAATTAATTGTGAATAAAAACAGGAATTAGATATAAATTCTAATACGGGTTCGATGGATTTCAGTTTGAATTTAACATTATGTGTACAATCTATAAATCTATAAAAGAACAATAATTTATCTCCTATAGCCGGCATAAACCCTCTCAACTTGCTGACATTTTTTTAAAAAACTTATCTTTCCAGATGATTGTATTTGACAGGAGCAATATATATAGAAAATTAGAATACGCAGTTCACTTCTGATTTTTGAATGTCCGCATGAATAATCTTGAGAAATAAATGCTTGTTGAAAAATTGGGAAAACACGCACTCAAAGCTGAAGTAACGAAAATGATAAGAGCGACTCTCAATTCACATAAGACACACTCACTTTTTGATGTTCTTGATGGTCTTGTCAATGGCCGAGCATTGCTGCTTTTGGATGACCGTCTTCTCTTTGTGCTGCTTCCTGCGTTGAGAGTCCAGCTCCTTCTGCTGCTTGCGGATCAGTTTCAGGAAGGCTTTCTCGCTCTTCAGACTCTCCGAGGTGATTGGCTCGATTTTGAAGTCATCTGAAGAACAAAAGGAAGCTTAACAAAAATTGAAAAATGTTTTCATATTGGAGTATTTTGGCAAGAAATTTAGTGAAGAATTTGATCAATGAACTAACTTTTGAGTTTCTGTAATTTATAAATAGAGTGTAATAGTCAGCATTACAGCAGTTTTATGATGAAAAAATGCTTACATAAATTTTAGTACCGTACTATTTTATGCATTCTAGAATTCTCGAACTTACTTTAGTGTACTGAAGCATTTTCTGCAAGTTATTCGCAACATTTCTGCGGTGAATAAAGTACATATTTACGATGTCTTAACAAAAATTTGAAAATATTATAACTGACATATGCTGAGCAGATTGCAAACCTGAATCTCAGTGTACAGACAAATAACTCCTTGAAATTCTGAGAAAAACTATCTACATTGAAATAAAAATCTTGCAAAATGATAGAAAGTAATTGTCAAATGAAGCGTTACTTGGGGCTAGGAGAAGCTATTTCCCAGAGTTTACATTAGTCATTGTTTAAAGTCGATACTAAGTCAAATCCATACATAGGTAGTTAATTGAATATGTTTCATCAAACATGAGAAAGGGTTATGGGAAATAAAAATATTTTCCTAAACTACACAGTGTGTGAAAAATCCTAAAAATTATTCTGCCCCCAAGAACGTACCTTTCTTCTCCTCGTCCTTCTTGGTGATGGAGTTGGACGTTCCCAGTTGCAGATCCTTGGTTTGAATGTCGGCCTCCTCGATGCCCATGGCACGCATCTGGGCGAGACGCTTCTCTTGGGCGGACAGGAACGCCCGCGGGTCAGAGAGAGCGTCCATCAGGTCTGTAGGACAATGGTTTTCAATATAATTAGGGCATTTATTTAAATTAATTTTTTACAGTATACGGGGGAAGGGTGCTTTGGTAAACAACTCTGGAGTGAATTGGAAGTTCAGAAATCATAGTACTTGCTTAAGTATCTTTCTCGTCATTTGAACCTGATTCAGAATTACAAGGTTCAGTAAATTTGATATTGTGTATTTTACAATACTCAAATTTTGCATAGAAAGAAAAAAAGGTTGGTATTTTTTTCATACTTTTAGAATGCTGAATATGAAGAATATATGTCTCAGAAGTTGTTTAAAATAAATTAACTATGAAAAATATTAGAATTTTCTTAAGAAACTGATCCTGAATATTCTTTACAATTCATAATATAATTTTATGGGTCCTCAAAAAAGAATAATACAATTGAAAATATGTTATATGTAAAGAAATGTTAGATAAAATGTAGGAAGATTATATTTTAGAAAACAAAACATTTCAAAATCTTTAATAACTTAAAATAATTTTATTAAATGTAAAAAGAAAGCAAAGAGCTTTCCTTAAGAAGGTGAACGTGGTTGAAATACACTGGTGTGCAAAAATTAAGGACGAGACGGTTTTTTCAATATAACTTTGTACAAAAGCTTTCCAAATCAACACATTTAATACCGTAAGATCCCAAATACGTAAGGACATGTGTAATATATATGTAAGCAACACTTACTAAAAGAGAAATCAGAGCGATAAAAAGAAGCTTTATTGAAAAAGTAGCATGGAGCGCAATGCGACTGAAGGCCGAAACATCCCTGTGATGGGTGTCCAGCAAGAAACATCCGGTCTTTAGTAGGGGATATGATCTCCCCTGACTGCTAGGCAGGTTTCACAGCGTCTGCCCATGCTGAGAATGAGGGTGTCAATGAGCTGTTGAGGCATTGCTGCCCATTCGTCTTGCAGCGCCAATCGAAGCTCGCGAATCGTTACTGGTGGTAAGGTACGAGCTGCCAAGCGTCTGTCTAGAAAATCCCATACATGCTCGATGGGATTGAGATCCGAGATCGTGCCGGCCAATCCATACGTTCAATATCCTCACTCTCTAAGAGCTGTTCGGCAGCTACTGTGTGATGACATGGTGCATTGTCGTCCATGAAAAGGAACTGCAGACCCATAGCGCCTCTAAAAAGACGCACATATGGAAGAAGAATATCGTTACAATAACGGGTCCCGTTGACTGAACCTGCGTTGAAGATGTGAAGGTCGGTACGACTACCAAGCATGATGCCTCCCCAAACGAGAACACCGCGACCTCCATACATGTCCCTTTCAATGATGTTCGAGGGATGATTGCGGCTTCCCCGCTCTCTCCAGATGAGTATGCGATGAGAATCGCTACTCAAACTGAATCTGCTCTCATCTGTAAAGAGTACTCATCCCCATTCATTGTCTCTCCAATTCTGGTGTTCCCGGCACCACAGAGAACACCTTCTCCGATGGGCAGGCGTTAAAGGTACACACCGTACAGGGCGTCGTGCAAACAGACCACCACCGTGCAGTCTTCTGGCCACGGTAAAACGCGATATCGGTCGTCCAGTCGCCTGTATCGTGTGTCTAGCGATTTCTCCCGCTGTCTGCCGCCTGTTTCTTCTGGCCTGTAAGACAATGTACCGGTCATCTGCGGGTGTGGGTTCTCGTGGACGACCACTACTGAACCCCCGGATATCTGTTCCTGTAGTTTGAAATTGTCTCCAAAGTCGTGAAACGATGCTGTGAGCAATTCCGAACTCTTCAACCACACTTGTCACACTGCGGCCTTCCTCCAACTTCCCAATGATTCGACCTCGAGTAAAAGCATCCAGATGTCGTCTAACACATTGATTATTCGCCATTTCTCGCTGAGGCAGCAACTCGGTGTGATTTTAACTGCTATACGTCGTGCAATCTCTTTGCCAGAAATACTGATCTTACACCGAGAACATGCTTTATACTACTCAGACACTCCCCCATTACGTCTACCTGCATATCTGCGCATGTGCTACCGTACATCACCTTACTTAATCTCCTGATTGGTCTTTCTGTCCGCTCTGCCTCTTCGTTCAGCTGATATGCTAATTTTTCGACTTCGTCCTTAATTTTTGCACACCAGTGTATTCTGATATGTATGCATCAAATTCGAAAATTTAATTTTTCTGCTAGATTAACAAATGCATCTGAAATACATACTATCAATTGTAAAGGGTCTATCCGCATTCTTCCCACTAATACTCCTCTTGGGGAATAATGGGTATTTAAAAAGTATTCTATTGAAAACCTTCCTCCGAAGAACAGGTGATTATGCAACTCAAGACCTGTATATAAAGATTAAACTTTCAAGTTAGAGCAGTGTTTCTCAAACTATGGGGCGCGCCCCCGTGGGGGCGATAACCTTACGAGGGGGGCGCGAGCATATCGAAAATAAAAGATTTAAAAAATATTTAATTTACTGGAATGAATTAAAACAAAATACTTTCAGACATAATAAAAAATGCACTTTTACTCTGATATAATTTATAGGCATGCGCGCGTGATATTAAGTCATCACAACTAAAAACTTCTTCAATACTTAATTAGCTATCTTTGATCCTATAACCAAATAAAAAAACTTTGATTAGATTTGCTGTGATCCCATGATAAGAGATTTTTTTACTACGCTTTCTTTTTAAATCTAACATACTACTCTTTCAGAGAAAAAACAGATCCCAGACCCAGAATTGAAAAAATTTAGGAACATAAAAAATAATCACTGTCATTATTTTTGAAATACTGCACATTATAGCTGTAATCTATTTGACCTTCTAAGTTATTGGTACAGTTAGTTATGACCCCTCTCTTATGTGTTTGTGGCTCATTTAGGGAAGTTGTAAGTAAGGTATTTCTATGTTGCGCTTTTTCAATGCAAAAGAATTTGGAAAACCACGGAGAGGATTTTACTTGACCAAGACTTATTTTTATGAGTAATTTCAAACATATAAAGCATAACGAAAAACGTTTTACACAATTTTTTTAGCAGTAACATAACAGTGGTCGCGTGGGACACACAGATTACGAAATCGTTAATTCTGGCAAAACTGTTTATTTGTTACCAAAGAAAAATTGAAAGTCCTTGTAAGTAGGTAAGTAAACTTTCTCTTAATTAAATTATTCACTGGAATCACGATTTGTATCGTGTACAATAAAATAATTATATAAAAAAAAGGATTGGGGTGACTCAATAACCCCGCTCGACCGTATCGAGTACGCGCCTGCTCCCGGGTTAAAACACGTTGAAGTCTTTTCGCTTTAAATATTAAAAATAATACAATTATTCCTAATCGGAATTTTATATTATTGTTCATTATTTAACATCAATTATAAATGCTAATTCTGTGAGGCTTAAAATTACAATTCACTTAAAACTAATTATAATTTGAGCAAACATTTTTTAAAAATCATTTTACATTTTTGTTAACATTATCGAGCACTTGGCTTTGTGCTCTCCTTACAATTCCGCTATTATATCAATAATGTTTTATTTTTTTATAAATGAACTCGTGCAAAGAGCGGGCACTTCAGCCGGTGTTACTTTTAATGTATCAGTGCTTCACAGAGTATTTTATAACTAATTAATTAATACTAAATTAAGAACAAGTTTAATAAGTATTAACGACTTCCATGGGCTTCTCTTGCAAAGCAAAGTTTTTATAAGGAATGCTTATGATTAAAAATTGACCCTCTAAGTTACTTTTCTATATTTAGCGCAGATATCTATATTTTGTCTTCTAAGCAGCCTCCGCATTTTTCAATATGTTCAATTTAAAAATTAGAGAAAGGAAAAATAACATAATCATTATCCTATTATTTTGTTTATTTATTTATTTTTGCTTAAAAATAGTATACAAAATTTAATACTTATGTTTCTAATTTGTATGGTTTATAATAAAGATCTCGTATTGTAGCTTTAGCGTCAAAGTGCATTATCATTGCATTCCGTACGTTATTAATGTTTAAGGGGGGCGCGATAAAAATTGTGATCGAAAAGGGGGGCGCCAGTATTGAAAGTTTGAAAAGCCCTGAGTTAGAGAGAGGTTACACTGCTAATGATTAGAAGTGCTAGAGATTAAACTTGAAGCTAGGCGTGTGCACTTTGTAGTTTATTTGAATAATATTAAGATTGATGATTTGGTCAATTAGTGATTAAATTAGATTAGGTCGATTGGGGAATTAGAAGGTGTATTACTTGAAGTGATCCGATTTATTGTTTAAGTCTTCTAATATCTCGTCTACCACCCTATTTCTTCACATATTAGGTAATTGGTGCATTTCTTAACTTAGGTTATTGAATTTGTGTTGTTGTTGATAATTGAGTGAATAAATAGAAGTTGTTTTGAATACGGCTCATCTTCCTTCCAACCCTTCCACATTAATGGACGGCACGGGACATCCAATGCGTAGTTAATGAAAAATTAGATTTCATTAATTATTAACGTGTTTTTCAAATGTAGATTAATTATTAGGGCAAAATTATTCTGCTTCGGAAGTTGAGCGTATTTCTTTTTAATAGAGAAATTTTCTCTATGTCCTTTATAATATACTTGTCACTTTTTTTTCTTTGAAGAACAGACAGCATAAAATTATATGGCACATAAATGAAACTTTTTTCTTTTATAATTTGCTCTTACGGAGTGATTAGTTGTGTTTTTTTGAAAACACTCACTCACCTCCCAACCCATCCGGAACGTATATCTTGAGCTCAATGCAGATGAACAACATGGCGAGCGACATGTGGAAGTTTCCCTCTGTCCTTAGAGACACGTGTCGATAGCCTGCAATAAAAAGACGTCGAGGATCGAAATAAAATCTTCATTTTTTTTATTTCCTCTCATTTTTACTTATGCTTAATTAAATTTTTAATATAAAGATATAAACAACTAATCGCACCTCAAAATGTTTTTTTAATGCATTGAGAGTCGATGTTTCTTGTACACTGTTTTAACTTACTCGTATAATGGACAATTTCCTTGTTGAAAATTAACTCGGGAATTCCTTCGATGTTATTACAATTTTTAACCGCAATCTTCTTATACAAAAAAGTTAAATTGATAATACAAAAGCTAATTTAAGACGAGTTGAGTAATAGCGAATAGTCAATAGTGGAATAGCTGTGAAAGGCTGTCAACAATTGATGGACTTATTTTAATTAAGATTTAATCCAATGTTCCGTTAGTAGAAAAGAATACTACGTATTTACAAAATTTAAGATCTGGAGTGTCTTCGAAGCAGTAGGTTGAACCTCTGGTAGATCAGGTAGATAAGTATCTCTTTGATTTATTAGAACTTAAATGCATAAAGAAGTCTTCCTGCTTTTAGTCCTTTGATTAATATTTATTGGAAGATATCCTTATTAAGTCTCTAATTTCGCAAAAATTTTTGTAGGATTTTCTTGCCAAATGTTGGCAACCCTGTCAACCGGTAGGAAGTGCTAACACTATTTGGATCAGATTGTCTACTATTTGGAAGAAAAAAAAATTGTTTTGGCACGAAAAAAAAACAGAGGGTTTAGCCAGAATTTTAACGAGTGATATTCATAATTTGAGATTATAGCTTATTCTTGTGTTTGTGATTTGTTGTGGTGGAGGCGCCAAGAACCTCATCGGGTTCGAGTGGAGATTTCTCATGAACGGAATCTTCAGAGTTCGTAGTTCCTAGGCTTTGGAGGTTGTCATTACAAGTTTTCTATAGTAATTCTTGTATAATAAATACGAATGAAATATTTATTTAAAGCAGATAGTTACCATAGAAGTGTTACGTAAAGTATTTAAATGAAATGTAATAATAATTGTACTTAAACAATGAAAAAACTGCATTTGTGTAATTACAGAATGTATCCCTACCTGCTTGTAAGCCATCCAGAGGAAGAATTCTTTGCCCTAACATTTTACTGTTTTCATCGTAGACAGCTATCCGGATTACCGCCAGATCAGGAAGAACAACCTACGGAACGGCATTTTGATTATTCAAATGTATGAACTCGGAATCATGTCATTATTAACTTAACCAGTGGCGTAACTTACACCCTCTTATAGAGTGACGGTCGTTATATTCTCCGTTAGGCTACTGTCTGAGTAGGCATTAATGTTGGATGGTTTAAATAAAAGTTAATGTACAGCAGTGGCGTAGCTACCGTCGTATCAGTGATACGCCCCCACCAAGCTTTTAGGGCTCCAAAATGTTTAAGCAAAAAAAATCTCAAAATGTTAAGGGGTCCACCAAAAAGGCATTTAAGAAATTTTGATACAGGGCCCTCTCGAGACTAGCTACGCCAGTGATGCACAGCAACCAGAAGGGGTGCTGACGAAGGGTCTCATAATTTTGAAACGCTGTCAGTTGACGTGGAATTATGGTTCCTGAACTGGCCCAAGTACGCTAAGTACTACGCCCACTGACCCTAAGTACGTATTTAGACTTGAGGCCCCAAACCTGATTTTGCAGGGGTGCCCTAATGTTCTCCGTTATGCCACTGAAGTTAACCATACCATCTTAAAGATACCCTCCATCTTTCATCATGATAATACAAAGCTCATGGATTAATCATACTAATACACTGCATTGAATCGTTCAAAGTGAAACAGTGGCGAGCACTTGCCTTCCTGAAGACGAAGGGCTCCTCGTTGTAGACGGGGTTGAGTCCGTTGGAGGGCACGAGTCGGGTGCGGAACTCTTTCCGGATGGTGTCGGTGGGCAGGCCATACATGTCCACTTCGACGTAGGTGCCGACTTTCTTGTCGGAGAGGAACTGGCCGGAGATGACCCGCACCGAGCACTGCGCCGCGATGACTCCGTCCACGGGGGACTCCGCGAACGGGTCGAACGTCTTGTCCGGCCGGCGCATGAAGTCCGGCTTCAGCAGGTACCTGGCGAAAAAGGAAGAAATAAGTTTTCCTTTATGAAGCTCAACAAATCGTCTCTAAATTTTTGTAATATCAATGTACCCTGCATCAATACAAAGGCTCTTTGCAAAGAAATTCGTCACCTGATGAAGACGCTATGGGAATTCAGTCGCTAAAATTCCCGGCTCTGAAAATTAAGCTTTATGAGGTAAAATTTAATTTCCAACTTCATCAAATTTTATTCTGTAGGACTAAGTTTTTTGCCATTCATAAGCTTTAAATTAAAAACAAAATGTCATTTTTTTGTGAAGCGAGATGAAGGTAAGTTAGGAAAAGTATAATATCAGTGTTCAGATGTTATCTATTATTTCATTTGATTGTGATCGTACATTGACACTTTCTATTGAGTGCTTGGTATGGAAATTCTAATGCCATGTGAATTAAAATAAAAACTTAAATAAAAGAAGCTTACTGGATTAACAATGTTTTGATGCTGATATATTTTTAAAAGTATTAGAAATAATACATATTTCTTTGTCTAAGTATCAGTGAATATGTTGCTTTCAAACTATACACTAAACATCCTTTTATATTTCATAGTTGCTTTGTATACTTAACTCAGTTCTGAATTTTTTTTTCAAAAATTGTTCGTTCTGTTAAGTTAAGGAATAACACTTAACACTATGTAAAAGCTTATAAGGAAATATCAGCAACAAATGGCAATTCTTACAAAATATTCCATAAGACATTCATTTATTAAAATAGCAAAAATAGATGTTCTTCTTACTCGCCATCTCTATTAAATGTAATATAAGTAAAATAGTCATTAACAATGTGGCAATGAGAAGATCTCATTTACTACATATATTGTAATTTTGCTTAACATCAAAGGTTGAAACAAAGGTGTTGAAAAAATGTTTAATATATTTGGCAAAATGTAAGAATTTTCTCAATCTAAACACACTAGTTGCTTATTGATTTTAATGTAGACTACTTATTCATTTGTCTTCAATTTAATATATATTTTTGGTTTTTTGTCTACATGTATATAAACAAAAATAGAGGTAGGAAAATGATATCAAAAGATGTTCAAGGGATTCGCTTACCCACACCCTCCATTGTATTCGAATTTCCCTTGGTTAAGCTGCATAGGCAAATCAGACGTTTGGAAGTTCAGAGCTACCATTTGGCAACCAGCGTTCCAAAATATCTGAAAAAGTATTTTTTTGTTTAAATAACTCCCACAATTCTTTCACAATATACTGAGGTGAAATTAGAAACGCAACTAATCAACTGCCAGTTTTTTACTTGTATAATTTCGGATATTAATTGCGTTAACCCTACTTTTTAAACAGTTTACTTTATAGAATCTCGAGCTATTCTATTAAAAAATTTTTACAAGTTGTATAACTATTTCTATGACTGTGTGTTGCTTCCCATCCGTTTTGTTAATTAATTTTAATATCTAAAGATCCCTTTAACGTATTTGAATTGACAGACTTGATTTTATATAATTCGAGCTCTTTTATCATTATTTTGGATCTCAATGGAGATAGTTTACTATCATATTTCCACTGATATTCTATCACGGTTGGAATATGTTTTACACGAAAATATTTTGCACTTTTCAGTTCTTGCATTTCAAGATTTATCAAAATGATGAAACATTTAAAGTTGTAAGGCATCTTAAAATGCTTTTTAATAAATTTTCTACTTTCGTGTAACAAAAATATTGTTGTTGGAACTTTTCTAAGGCAGCAGAATTACAACTATGGTTACCATCAGTTCCTTCATATCCTTACTAGTTCATATTATTCTCGCTTATATTTCTGAAAAATGGCTTGTGTCTTACTTAAATTTGGGTCGCATAGATTGATCAAGAATTAAAGATATTTTGTGCTTGTCTATTAGAAATTAATGCAACTAAAGTGTAATTCAAGATGCAAAGAGCATAAATGTTATACTTCTTTAATCAATTAAAAAATGTTTAGTGCACATAAGTAAAGTTTTTGTTTTTTCAAATCGTACTAATAAATAATAAAGATTTTCTTTCTTTTTTTTTTACAATTTTTTTATATTCACAGACCTTTCTGTCCTAAGATGTATTTTGCATAGACTTCTTAAAAAAAAAAACAAGTAACATAAATTTTTTTAAAGTCAATTCTTACTTAGATCAATAAAGAAGAATTTTATTTTAGCTACTTTTTATTAAATAGTTACAATTAATATAAATATGTATATACATAGGACAGAATCACAATATTAAGTGGCAATTCATTTTTATTCATTATTATTAAAGTATCGTATTGTAATCCAAAACAATCGTGTCTATAAAATTTCAGTTCAAATGAATACTTTAAAACGTGAGAAGAAAAAAAACCTTTTCAAATTGTGACACAAGTCGCCAAAAATGCTGCTAGCGTGGCTATATTTGTAATTCTTTAAATAATTAGTTTTAATCAATTGATATTTATTTATTATAATTAAATTATTGTATTGCCATCCAAAATAATCATTTATATAAAATTTTAGCTCAATTGAGCGCTTTTAAATGTATGTAATTAACGATTGAAAATTCCACCAGGATAAATATATAGAGAGAGTGTGAGCTAATAGTAGGAATTGAATTGAAAAATGAAAGCTTTTAAACCGTAGTTTCACAGTTCAAAAAGTAATCAGAATCGTTTCTCGAACTGAATGAATTTCTCTAATATCATTTGTATTAATCAAAGAGTGTGATATTTTACACATTAAATGCAAATCTACGTCATGATAAAAAAACGGTTAAGAGGAGAAAAGAAACGCACAGAGAGAGAGAGAGAGAGAGCTATTTGTCTATGCACCCAATTCTGTTTTTACCCGAACTTCTTATACACGATTTTAATTTAACAAAAATTAGAGAGAAAAATGTCTCTTTTTATGACTGACTTTGATTTAACACGATTTATCTTCATTTTAGGAAAAAGTTTTTCTTTATTTTTATGACGGCGACTTTGGAGAGGAGGAGTGTGATGCAATTTCCGTTTGTGAGACTGGCCCGAATTGTATAACCTCAATACATGGAATTTTGTCTGCTTTTCGAGTATCAAGATACGGAGCTCATGATACCAGACATGATGGTTAAGGTATTTTGAAGATTAAGAAAACTGGGAACGATGCAGGACGAGGAGTATTAAACTGGTGCTCGAACTTTCAGCTAATTAGCGAAGAAGTGGCTTGGGCAGACCAGGAGAGAGAATTTCTAAAATTATTAAATTACTTCTAGAAGAGAGGAAGTCCATGCTCAGGGTAGTGAAGACCCTGAATGATGCTACATGGGCTAGAACTCACGAAAACTGTCCACCAGCTGATCTAAGTACGACATTGAACTAATGTGAATAACGTAATCTAATTATTGACCCATTGAAAAATACCCTAGGCATCCTAACAAATGCGTTTATAGACACAAAGCTACACCGAATCTAATTTTTTATGCACAACATATTATATTTTGCATAATTTTTGTATTCATGAGCAAGGGACAGGTTTCTTACCTCTCAAATAATAATTAACTTTATATGATACACATTTAGAATCTTTGTGAAATAAAGTGTTTGAAGTCCGAATTTTGCTAATTTTTTAGGACTGGAACCAATCTTCTGCTCTTCCATAGATGCAATATATTTTTACACGCATCCTTCGGAGAGTCGTGTAAAAACCAAACTAGGTGTATCGGTTTTATTGATCGCGAATAGGGTTGCTAAGCAATGAACGAGCTTCAACTGAAGAAAGGGCAGAGCATCCCTCTTCTTACCTGAGGAAGATAATTGCTTGAATCTGCTCTTGTGCCTTTGGGATAGATACGACTCAGCTGTCGCTTGTTGTAACTTTTTCAACATTAAAGAAACATCTCCAGACCACATTCCAATTATTTTGTACACTTTTAAAATTATATTTATTACTACAACTAGTTATAAGTAGCCTTTACAGATATTTCAATGTATACTTCAACAATTGAAAGTAGGGACATAAAACATTTCAAGAACATTGCCAGAAATGAAACTTTCCTTGAGGAATTAATTTTAGGTAAAACACGATGTTCTATTTAGATGTTCTAGAATTATTTTAAAAGGATTTAGATCTCTTTATTAAGTAAAATATCAAGCTTTTATTCAAATGGGAGGAAATAATGGATTTTTTTCAATGGCTCTTGCAGTAGATTAGTCATAAATAAAAGTATTTAAAAAGAATAAGTGAAAACAAAAGGATAGACAAGTAAAAAAATAATATGTTATTTATGTTTGTATTGAAATGTGCATTGAGTTTTTTTAATTTTGCCTTCTTCAGAATCTGATATTTTTCAAATAGCATAGTTCATAGAAACAAAAAAATATGTTTATTTATGATTGTTTTTTATGGAACTCACATAAATAACAAGACGAGTGTTTGTATAATATTGCATCATAGTTTCATAGATTTGACAGAAATATTGTGTATTATACTTTTATTAGATTTCGAAAGACTTAGAAATGAATTTTCAGGATAAATTATTATGTATGATCAATAAAATTGCTCTTCATTGTGCTTTTTACATTTTACTAAAGATGATAATAATACATTTTAATATTACTGTAAGGAAGTTTGATTATATATATATATATATATATATATATATATATATATATATAATGAATTCCAAAGCATATTGAATATTTTCAATGTTTCGTTTCCATAATGCATATAAAGTTTTACCACCGCTAAACATTTAAACATTTTAGCATAAATAGGACGTGCACAGAGATAATGTCTATTATCAGTCGAAACAAGGGATTGTATAAATATCCATTATAAATATAGAGGTTAAATTCTAAGCCAGTTCATTTGCTCATTAGTATAAAATTAAGCTAACGAAAGATAGATAAATCTGATTTGGGGATGTTTGTATTCAATGTTCAAAGTTGCTTGTAAATGTTTCATTTCTTTATGACAGATTTTAGCAGTAAGTAATGTATAAAGAATTGCATGAGTTTCGCAAAGAGTTTGCCAGCATTGCTCCAAAAGGGGAATCATTCACATTTTCTAGAATAATATAATTTACTTGAAATGTTTTTTTTGTCACATACTGTTTGGATGTAAGGCAAAACGTTTTTTTATGTAAAACTGAAATTTTTTCAATGGAAGGATACTTGACGAATTCTATAGCTTGCGACTTCAAATATCCCAAGGCTGTGTTCTCAGCAAAGGAAGACATGTTGAAATGTAGATTCTTTTCTGGAAGGAAGGAAAATAAGAAGGTTACTTAAAAGTAAGGAGAAAATGTGAGGAATTTACGCACCACAATTTTGTTTGAGAGTAATTTAATAATCCAAAGCGTGTGTGTGTGTATATATATCATTATTTATATAAAAACATTACCTAAAGATTGAAATTAAATGTATAATTTTAAGGTGAAATTTAATTAAAGTTTTTCCAAGAACCAAACAACATTTTTAATTGTTGTATAAATAATTGACTACTTAAAATTATTACGAGCTAAATCTTTAGTTGAAAATAAACTATTTAGAACACTTTTTGAAGTTCAGTCACTTTGTTAGAATTGTTCCAATGGGGAAGTTTTCACTAAACATACTGTAATTTTCTTTCTTTCTTTCTTTTTTTTTTGCTAAATGCCATTTTAAATTAAGAACTTTGTTGATATAAAATGAAGTAAATTGTAACTTTCTGAAGCAGCTTAAATTTTACGATACAAATTATTTTTATTTGTACAATTTTCTTTTTAATTTGGAAATATATTAAAAATGGGTAGCCATCTGGAATGCAATTAAAATATTATTAGGAGTTTGCTCTTACAGTACCTATCTATATTGAAATGTATTTCCTTCTAAGTGTGTATTCTGAGGATTATTATTTAAAACAATATGTTTTTTGTCATCACCCACTAAGTCTAATTAAAGTGCATGCTGCTGAATACGTTTCCTACTCGAAAATTAATTTTTATACAGAGTGATTTTTTTTTATATAAAGAAGTAAACACTTTCCAGGTACAGTAAAACAGTAATAGCTAAGGACAGGCACCATCTCAGCAAACCGTAAGCCCCTAATGTGACGTAACTAATAGAGGGCGTGTCACGTGCCTGGCGGTGTCTTTGGGGTTTTAGAATGTAAGCCCCGCAACTGCTGTGCAATGACATTTTCTGTCACGATTCGGAGGACCTCCAACTAGAAAATAAATGTAACAATGGTACGAAAAATTTAAAACTGCGGACTCTTTGAGCAAAAATAGAAGTCCTGGATGAAGCTGAAACTCTCAGCGGCTTTCTTTATACCTTAACAAGCGTTTGGTTGGAAATGGATCAACGGTTCGATGTCTGTCGTGTGACTAAGGGTTCACTCACAGGGCATCTGTGACCGTCTCTAACTGAACTTGAAATAGTCTTATATAGTTCTGTTGTAGATGACATATCTTACATTGTTCTTGATTTATAGCGCTTTGAAACTGTATACTTTTTTAGAAATCACCTTGTATAATAATAATATTAGTATGCCTTTTTCAGAATATTAAAATGACATTTTTAAAGCCAGTTTTAAGGGCCTCATAAACTCATTAATGGATTATTTTCGTCTTTTATCTTATGCAAACAGTTACGATAGCTGAGTAGTCATGCTGGCGAGCTCGTGGCTGCCATAGTTTCTACTGAATGGGGTTTCCAATTCTGATGATGATGCAGAGCCATCGTGAAGAGGGTCACACACACACCTTAAATCTATCGCAGCTCAGTTCTCGTGGTCACTTGGCCTAGAAGTTTTGAGAGTGAGTTAATACCTAAGGAGTCCTCCTCGTCACTTGATCAGCGCTCAAAACTGAGAGGGTCTATCTCCAATAACCCTCGTGCAGTGTCAAAATGAGACGTTTACCGTATTCAAAGCTCAAGACTTAACATCGATTTTTAGTTAATAAGTTGTTGTTGTAACTGATACCACCTGATCAGCAAAGGCTAGATCAAGGCCCACGAAATTTATCATAGCAAAGGGCTAAGTGACACCTGTTGTTAGCCGTAACTTTGAGCACCATACGGGTGACAGTACGATTTGGATCGTTTAGCTCCAATTTGAATGAAGACACCTGGGGGTGGTCAGGGGCCTCCCACCTCTCTTCCCCTTCCACCAACCTTACAAGAGGACTTGCGGCTCGACGGCTATTTATAGTACCCCCATGCCGCGAAGGCACTATACATTTACAAGCATCTATGTCTTCTCCGGGATTCGAACCCGCGCCCTACGGCACAGCAGTCAGCGTCGCTAACCACTGTACCGGATGGGTGACAATAGTTAATATTAAAACACTAAACGTACAGTAAGAGAAAGAGGGAGTAGCAACCTTCTGCGACATCGAAGCCCAGGAACTTCACGGGTTGTGCGTAGTTGACCAGAGACGAGAGGTAAGGGTGCACGTGCACCGTCGCTCCGGTGTATTTGTAGTTGGCAATGGCGATCTGCTCGTCCAACTGGGGGGCCTCCTGTGCAAATAGAAAATATATGTCAGATGATCATTGCTTACATTAAAGAAAGGAAGATTGGTCATATAAGATGATTCGTTGCTTATTTTAGTAATCAATCGAATATTGTGGGGATTTATTTATTTAATTTTGCACATGTAATTCCAAGTTTTCTACGTTATATTTCCTTCTTGGTAGAAGAATGGAAACTGTAGTGTCTTCCATATAAATAAAAGATTTCCTGATGTTTGAATGACCGATATCAAATATTTTTCTTAATTATAGATTTTACTTTAAAAATGAGGTTTTATATATTTTAAACTTTTGAAATAGTATTTAAATTACTCTTTTATTATATATACATATATATACTATTTACGATACAGATTTGTTTGTTTGTTATTACATGAAAATCTTCTAAAGTACGTTAGCATAAGAAACTTAGTTGAAAATGATGAGTTCCCTGAAATGTCACATGTTATGAAGGTTTGAATATAATGAAATTCAATTTTAGCTGTCTAGATTTTTTGCAGACATATATATCAATTTACGTAAAAGATACTCGATTCGGACAGATAAGTAAATGTGATATTATTATATTCAAATTAATTATGCCTTCCCTCAATTTAAATATAATCGTAAAGCAAATAACATGAAAAAATAATCATCGTTTATATAGATTTCAGTGATACCTTTAAACGAATTATTTGAAGTTGATGAAATTGTGATTAAAAATAAAATTCATTTTCGTAGTACAAAACTATATTAATGGCTAATATTCTTGAGCTAGCGTAAAAGGAACGTGAATATGCACACCTTTTAAAATTTTTATAATTTTTAGGATATATATTTTTCTTTCTATTTTCCTGATATCTCTTAGTTTGATTTTACTACAAAAATATGGACAATTTAAACATTAATAATGCAAACTCTTTATCTTAGGAATATTGAAACATTTCAGTTTATTTATAAACTATTTGCGTTGAATACAATTATTAATTCAAAATTAGTATTTCTATGTTAAAACTGTCCCATTCCTTCCCAGAAAAATTTGTGTTTTCCCAAACCTTTAACTGTAACAATTATTTTTCGAAAGTCAGTATTATTTATTACGCTCAGCAATCGTTTGGATATAGCTAAATAGTTCAGATTAATAAATGATGTTTAAATGTGTGACTTTAAGGCGGTTTTCGGTTAATGTTAAAGAATGGGACCCGAATTTGTGGAACATTTTTCAGATAAAAAAGAAAGGAAAAATCAAAATGATATTCTGGCTTCACCATCCTTTAGACAGCAGCATTTTTATCATACTTCTCATTTTTAACCGAGTTGATTCATTTGTTCTGGTATAAAATGTGTTTCGCATTTTTTATCCTATAACGTAATATTAAATGGGCTTTGCCTTCACGTATTAAAAAAAAAAGAAAGTATTCACGGAATATTTTTAAATTTTAAAAAACACTATGCTGTTAACAGAGATACGAGTTATAATATTGCAAATTTCCATCGAAAAATTGGGTCTTTTTTCTGTCTGAAAATGTGCTTCGCGTTCAGTTAGAGCTCTCTTAATTTACCGATGACAGCCTTACGTTGAATTTGAACATCTGTAATTCTCTAAATGTACTTTAAAAAAATAGAATCTTTAAAATTTTGAGGACAGAACAAAACTCTTTGATAAAAATATGAAATCTACTTCAAAATAAACTTAGTATTATCAATATTTACTCGTATGTAACTCATCAGAGTTCATCGAGTTTTTGTTGAAAAAATAACCGATTGTGATTTTTAATTATATTTGTGTTATGAAATTAGTGAAGAATAAAAGGTGCTTAGAAGAATATTTGACAAAAATGTTTATAAAAATATACAAGAAAAATTCATGAAAATAATTAATTTACAGAGGGGATAATTTCTCTTTTAGGAATGCAATGATATATTCTTTAACCTTTATGTCTGGAGACTTCGTAGAGCCTCTACATGAAGACCCTCCATTGCACAGGCTTCCGGAATTGAAACTTACCTTCTTTTCTGAAAAGAAAAGAAAGAAAAAAAATCTGCATATTAGAAGCATTCTTCGTAGTATTTCACCTGGGTACAAGAAATTCAACTGTAAAAAATTAACACTTAATTTCATTCAAAAATGTAAGCTTTAGACACAATAATTAAAAAAAGGAACAAACCTGCTGTTCTGAGGAAATTTAGCAAAATTAAATGTCTTAAAAAATAACAACATAACATATAACTGCATACTTATAAACTTATCAAAAGTTTACAAAAGAAGTATTCTGCAAGAAATCATAGTCTACAATTTCTTTTGAAAAATCTTTGGAAAAAATATACAATATATACCGGACATATTTTGAAAAATTAAATTAAAAATTATAAAAATGTGTTATTTTCAGTTCCTGTACAACTGTGCATTTTTCTATTTTTATTACTTCATTTTATGTATTTTTGAAAAGTTCTTTAATTCCTCTTAATTTCGAGATTCAAACGACATGACTTTTGAGAGAGATGTTAACTTTTTTAACAGACTATTATTTCTTTATGGCAGTATAGAAATATTTAAATTTATTGTGTGATGATAACTTTTAAATCATGCAAAAATTTCCGGAAAAGGAGTTTTTTTTATTAGTATTTAAAAACAGAAGGGTAAAGACTGGCAGCAAAAGTTTTTGGAGGATAGCTTTGAACGGGGGTGTTGTGGGAAGTGGCGTAACATACACCTTCGCAACACGCGCATCGCAGGGGGCAAAGGCTGACTGACGCTAAGTCTCTTTGTAAGAGTCGGTTTGGGGGCTTGACTTTATAGGGAGACCCTAATATTCTCCGTTACACCACTGGTTGTGGGGTAGAGTAGATAATATAATTACGTAATGAGTTTTAAGAATTTTTGAGTTATAAATTCATTTATTTGATTGGAAATGATTTATAAAAATATATATGGAATCATTACCGAAATAACACCCCTCTTCTCAGTGTAATTTCCCATGAAAAGTTTTGTGGAAAAAGAAAAAACACAACTTTCAAAAAGATTTTAAATTTTCTTTTTCCCTTACGTTTGAACAAATTTCTTCCATTTCTAATTTTTATAAAGATTCCATTTGTAATTTTTCTTAATTGTCTATTTTCGAGCGCTTCAATGACTAAAACAAACAATATAACCAGAATATATTTTAGACTTACTCAGTAAAATATGTCATAATAATTTCATACGCATTGAAAGAGAAATTTTCTTTTAAAATATCGAAATTCTAGTCATATTTATTTATATTATTCACAGATTCACACAGAAAAGGGAATGTAAAATAAATATTGTTTCACAAAGCTTAAAGGTACAAAAACACTTTTATCGCACTTTTGTAAAAATTGTGTAAAACATAACACTCTGTCTCATGTTTTCTCAAATACAAATTCATGTAGACCAAGCGACGTGCTTCCGCAATCCATGAATTCATCATATTAACCTCACGATACCTCCGTAAGAATATTGGATTACATAAATAACTCTGTGTTTTTGGCTATAAATACGTTATTCGCGTGATGGTCTACTAAAATTACTTGCCATTACAAACGAACACGCGAGGCTGCTTCAATGATGCTTTTTATCGATTACTTTTTCCGAGCTTTCTCAAAGCCCCCGGGCAACCAATCCAGAGGAACAAAAAACATACACACCGAAATCAAACTTAACATTTGGAGATGACTGAAATGAACGAACTGAAAGACAAGAAAATAAATTATTGCCACACATACTTCATTCCAAAGACAGAAACGAAAAATAAAAATTTTAAAAAAAATCAGAACGCAAAATTGGGACAAGGGATTACACAGAAATTATGATAAAAATAATGAGTCATACATAAAAGGGAAGGTATTGAGAGAGAAAAAAAAACGAGTTCCCCCCTCCTTTATACTACAACAGATCTCAACTCATTTAATACGACAGAATGTTTTCATTACAATTTTTTCTACTTGTTCATTACTGCAAAACTTGGATTTTCAAAAATTAGAACTATACTTTAAAAAAATTACTCCAATTATGCATTTTTATACCACCATTTTATTGCACTATTTCATAAAAAATTCGCAAATATTTGTAAATTAAATTCTGAAATTTTTTTTTTATCTAAATAGTACCCATATCAACTTATATCATTTCGTACAATAAATTTAAAAATATAAATTACGTCATGCATTACAATATATCATACACATTAAAAATAGTTTTCCCACATTAATTAATATTTAATTTTTTAATGAAATATTGGTTTCAAAAAGTGCCCTCAAATATTCACTCAACACTAGAACAATTTTTGAAGAATTAAATATTATCTTTGATTTTTTTACAATTTGATTGCTTTACAAAATTTGTTATTCTAAAAATCCTAAGACATATTTTGATTATTCAATAAGCATTTTTTACATATATATTGTTAATAAATAGCCACATTAACAAAAATTAAGTCTTAGAACGTTTGTGTTTAGCGGCTTTCGGATATTTAAGTGTGTCATTGAAACACTAGAATAAAAAATGTTGCTATTTAATGTAAGAAACATGTTTAGAAACTATGCATAAAATCGATGACACCATTTCAAAAGATTTTCAGTTTGAAGTTGAAATGGTTGAGCATCACTTAAGGGGGAGAGAAAAAATTTTTTTTAAGCAAATTGAATTGTCTATTACCAGTTTAAAATAATCGCTTAATGAACGTACGTTTTTTGTTTACTTTTAATACTTCATCGATCTTTGATTTGAATCTGAGTTTAATACTGGTTTCTATACAACCAACGTCAATAATAGTTTAATTTACTTCTACCGAATCAGAAATGAAGCAATGTAACTTTGAATATCACATTAAAAGACAAAGCATTAACGTTTTAAAATAGGCAGGAATTTGTTCGCAATCTCTTCGAATTTTTTTTTTGCTTTTCATTGAAAACCTCGAGGCATATTGAATCTGAAGAGATCCCGCTTACGTACCTCCGTCTTGGGTGACGTCATCATTGATGAGCGTGAGGTCGGGTGCGGCGTCCTCCTTCTCATCATCGTCATCGTCATTCTGCAGTTGACCTTTCCGCCACAGCTCCAGCTCCTCTGAAAAAAAAAACAACGATCGGTTAACTCCTTAGTGTTCATCCTTGACGCTAAAAAGATGCATCTCAATATTCAGTTACAAGTCAAACACTTTCTTATCAATGCAATTTTTAAGGGGTTTTTTTATCAGAGGCGTCTAACATCTTAACTAATTGGAAACAGAATTAGAATTAAAAAGAAAATAGATTTATGTTAATTTACAGTTACAATCTATATACGTCCAATAACGAAACTTATCAAAATTTATATTTTAATACAATTCCTTTTTTTCACCATACATTATTTTCGTTTTTGTAAAATTCTTCATCTATACTGATCATTCTGCATTGACATCTTGATTTGTGTGATGCTTTTTATGTAAAATAAACTGGTTCCTCTCAATTGTTTATTATCCATCGAAGGATCCTAGTAAATTTTGTTTGATGTGTTCAATAACAATATACATATATTTAATCTATATTAGCAGGGGTCGGCAACTCCTTAGCTGTTGCGTGCCAAACCAATCTACCAGTAGGATTCAGCGTGCCACACAGTATGATGTTTTTGAAAAATTCCGATAATGTATACAGAGTTTTAGAGAGTAGAGGCCAATAATATAGATATTTACAGTTTTATCGTATATTAATTTTGCATCATTTAAAAATATTTCTTGACATAAGAATAAACTGCATAAAACATATACAGTTACTCCCAAAATTGAGGGTACACCTACTTTTAAAACGGGAATCAATGTTTAGAATGAAAAAATTATATTAAATGAGGGAAATAATTAAAACCTTTAAGCATAGATGCGTTTATTAGATCATAATTCATTATTTTGAATGATAAAACAAAATATTTGATAGTTTAAACATACATATAATAACTTATAAAGAAAATTAACAGAAATTGATAGCCACAAAATTGAGAGTACATGCATCTATTTTCCTGCATAAATCATGAATAATAAAGAGTTAATATTTAGTAGCATAACCTTTTGCTGATATGACAGCTTCCAATCGCCGAGGCATCGGTTCCACAAGATGTCTAGTGGTCTCGGGAGCAATATTCAGCCATTCTTCTTGCAATACCGATTTCAATTGTTCCTTGCTTGTAATTTGATGTTTTTGCACAGCTCTCTCAAGGTGGGACCACACAGATTCTCGATAACATTTAAGTCGGGAGACCGTGGAGGTGTATTACGTTGATTCCGACAATGGTAAAGTAGCCATTCTTTTACAACAAACGCAGTGTGCTTGGGGGTCATTGTCTTGCTGGAATATGAAATTCGACCCCAGTCCCAATTTATCAGCACTTTCTTTCAAATTATTTTGCAGTATATTAAGATAAGCCATCTTGTGCATGACTCCATCAATGAATACTAGCTTTCCCACCCCCGGCGCAGCCATACACCCCCAAACCATCCCCGACCCACCTCCGTGCTTCACAGTAGGAATTGTGTGTTTTGGGTGGTGTGAGATATTTGGTTTACGCCACACCAAACGACGACCGTCACTGCCGAAGATGTTGAATAACTCTCATCGCTGAAAATGACTTCATTCTAAAACTGTTGAGGCTTTAAAATGTGTTCTTTAGCGAATTTCAATCGCTTGACTCTATCCTCTTACCAATTAAGGGCTTTTTTCGAGCTACTCTACCATTATAGCCAGCCTTTCTTAGGACTCTTCGTACCGTTTCTGCAGAAACCGATCGACCTAAAGTATTAGAGGTACTGGCTGCAATTTTAGGAGCACTGATTTTAAGATCAATTTTCACTTGATGTATAACTCTTCACTCTCGGTTATAGAGTTCATAATTTTCTTTCTCCCTCTTCCTTCGTTATTTGCCACATACCAGTCTTTTTAAATTTTTGCAGGATTTTTTGGATGCAGTTAACACTTCGTCTAACTACTTTAGCAATATTCCGCTGGGATTTACCTTCATTTGACAGTTTAATAACAAGTTTTCTCTCTTCGATCATCGTTTCCTTCCGATTCTCCATTTTAATCAATAAATCAAATCACAAACATAAATTTGTTATCAGACAGCCTTTGAAAGCCTTCCTTTATCATAGATCTATTATCAAATTTCTATTTAAAAAATTACTGGTAGTTTTGCATAGTGATTAAAGAAGTGTACCCTCAATTTTGTGATATTAAAATGTGGTGTAGTTTTTCTTTCAAACCTTCATATTTTTGTTTCAATCAATTTCCATATCTTACATTTAGTGTTATTTGGAAGAGTAATGTATGCATTTTTTGAATGTACTAAAGTGAGTTAACATAGCGTATTAATTTCTACACCTGTTGATCCGATGGTGAATTCGGAATTAAGTGTACTCTCAATTTTGGGAGTCACTGTAATTATTTCTTCAACAAAAATAAAAATTTAAAATTTTACATATACAGTCACTCAAAAAAGTATTGGGACACCCTAGCAGTTCATAGATTTTTATCGTAATATCTTACTTAAACATTCAAATGAAACAAATAAAAAAGAAGTAAATGTTATTTTAGTAAATACAAATAGTAATAATTTGAACAATACTCACATACATCAATTTGGTTAAAATTGATAATTAAAGAAATAGAGTTAAAAAACGTGCTCAAAAAAGTATTGGGACACTTCCCAATAAATTAAGAAAAACAATCCAAACTTAGAAATTAATATGTTCTTGGGACCCCCTTGCTTAATATGATCTCTCAAAGTCTATTTGGTATGGATTGGATCAATTTTTTGCAAAATGATCTATAGATTTTGGTCCACTCTTCGACCAAATATTTTCTTAAACCCTGCTAGTTAGAAATTTGGTGCTCATATACATTGCCCTACAAATAATCCCACACATGTTCAATGGGATTAGGGATTAAGGTCTGGACTTCGTGCAAGTCTTAATAACACTAGGACAGTGGAAGAGGAGCCATAACTTGCAAATACCTGCATTATGTTCCGGATAATTATCTTGGTACAATTTAAAATGTCCTGAGATTCCCAACTTGCTTGCACTTTGCCTTAAATTTCGCTTGGTAATGTCAAGACATAGACATATTTATTCATTATACCATCAATAAAATGCAAGTTCCCGAAATCAGAGCTTGCCATGTAGCCAGACAAGTTGGTTACCCCCTCCATATTTGACAGTAGGCCGAAATTTTCGACATGTATTGTTGTATTTGATTTCCACCTAACTTTTTGCTGGCCATCCGATCCGAAAATGTTATATTTGCTTTCATCAACAAAAATAACATTTTCCCAAAATTTTGTTGTCTGCCTTACATACGTTTTAGCAAATGCGAACCTAGCTTGTCTATTTGCTTTGCTGATGTAGGGCTTTCTTTGAGGCACTCTGCCGTGATACTTATGTTTTCTTAAAACATTTTTGACAGTTTCAGGATTTACAGATTTTCTGAACCTACGTTTACATTTCGAAGTCATTTTTACTGCACTAGTTCTTGGACTAATGTTGTATTTGTCTCGCAATACATCTCTCTTCACGTTCATTAAATACCTTTGGATGCCCTGATCTTTGCTTTTTGTCAACACTATTTGTTTTTTTGAACCTGTAAATGATGTTAAAAACAGTAGACTTACTCAATTTCAAGATTTTTCCTTTACACAGTGAAGTGATTTCTCTTCTTTCCAATGACTTATTATGAGATTTCGCACACCAACCGATATATCTTTTCTCCCGCCTTTTTTTTCTATAAATAATCTTATCTGTTGAAACATTTATGTTTAAACTTCTAGTCTAAAAAAAGTGCTGTGAAATTAAATTACATTGATGCGCTGTATATTTGTTAAATTTCTCATTTCAAAAGTGTTCCAATACTTTTTTGACTCCAATGTACCTTTGAATTATATTTGAAAAGCTAGATCAAATTATAATTCTATATGATACTAATAAAATTTTCCTTATATATACTATACACCAAATATTAATATATTTCTTAATTCATTTTGATTTTGTTTTAATGTGATAAATATTTTTTTATAAATGGCTTTAAAGTTATGCATGTCAAGTGTCCCAATACTCTTTTGAGTGACTGTATTATGCATTTTTAAGTATATTTATTAAATAAGAAATAGACACACAAGATAAAAAATATAAATATTTTTTTCATTATAGTTGAATAAAAATTTTAAGGCGAACTTAGTGCTTGCACCCACCGCTCTACTTTCATATCGCAAAATCAGGGGTTCAATTTGTTACTTTCAATTTGACACGATTTTGAACCCTCAGTTGTAAAACGATTTCTTGCGGACTCAAAATATTTCTCATATACGGAAAGAGTTTTTGCTTATATGTAGGACCATAATCAGAAAGCAGAGTCCATGTAATTTTCTCTCTTCAAACAATTAAATCTGTCCAGCAATGACATACATTAATTTACAAAATAGTAATAAATTTATCTTTAGAGTTCTTTCACATTTTTTCAAAATTCTCTAAATGTCCATAATTCTAAAGATGTTTGTTAAATAAGGTCTATTACAAATTTATCAATTCCCATCCACTTAAAAATTGACAAGTTGGTAGAGTAGTGCAGAATTCCACTGAGAAATGTGCCGCGTGCCACATGTGGGCATATGAGCCTTAGGTTGCCGACCCATGGTCTGTTTAAATGTGCAATGGAAATTAAGAAAATATGCAAAAGACTCAAAATATTAAACTTGTAAAAAATGTTCGAACAAAGCTAAATAAAAGAATTTCACAAGTTATACAATTATGTATGCAGATTTTTAACTACATATTGCGTATTTTCTTGAATGACAAGATACGGAATCAGAGGGAGAAATAATCAATAATAGAGGATAGTGAAGTAAAATAAAAATCAAAACAGTGATTAGGAAATAATGAATGTTAATATGATCATAGTTTAAAAGGTTTATTTCCAAATTACCTCCAGTTAAAAAATTGTTGTAAGAGTAGCTTTGAAAACATAAATTAAAACAAAATTTAATGAGCAGAGAAAAAATTACCTGTTCTCTCTTTCAACTTTTAAACGCAATTTTATTTTTACGGGCTTGAAATGGAACTTGTGTAAACTCGGACCAAGTACTAACTTGCATTTTAAAATAAAAAATAATCATTGCAAACGAAACATCTAGAGATTGTTGCGTTCTATTTTCAAACAGAGTATGTCAGACACATCAGAATTTATCAATTATTAGAAAAACACCTAACACGATTTTTCATTCTCTGTAAATCAGCTCTCAACATAAACCTCAAAGATTCAAGCAATACCTAAATTCTGTTGTGACATTTAACTGTTTCATTTTAAAGACAAAAATAACTTACGCTTTTCAACTTCGGGACGTAAGCGTTTGTTTTTGATGATGATTTTCTTTTTGAGATCATTCGGACTCGGCAAGGGAACACTAGCTTCGATCTAAGAAGGAACAACGGAGAGTGGAGAAAAAGATTAGAAACAGTTTATAAAATGAAATGTATATTTTATAACGAAGAAAGATTGTCAATAATTACAAGAAATTTTGCTAACAAAAGTTGATTTGAAAATGAGATGAACGGTGCCGAAGAAAATGTGTAATCGTGCTTGTTTTTTGAAAGCTTTTTTTAAGGTATCTGACTAGCAGTGGTGTAACGCACACCCTTGCGACCCACCGCATCGCGGGGGGCCCCAAAGGCTGATTGACTCCAAGCACATATGGTTTTGCAATCCTTTGTAAGATGCGACTTGGGGCCCCAAACCTGACTTTGCAGGCGTGTCCTAAAATTCTCCTTTACGCCACTGCTGACTAGTGCAATTTTGATAAAGCTACATATTTTCTTTGTTTCAAATTTTAAATAAATTTTCTGCTTTCTAAAATTACAATACTTTTGCTAATGTTTCATTTATTTATCATGTATTAACAGCTTAAGAGAAACGGAAAAAGAACCGGAAATTAGATATCGATACCGGAAGTCTTTGCACTTTAACCGATATTTACTATTTTTTCCTTTTGAGTTTCATTGAACTTATATTTAAAAAACAACAACTAATAATTAAGGTCAGATTAAAAAGAAAATATAGTGATATACTTTTTAAAAAAAATTAATTAGCTTTTAGAAAAACAACTTCGCACATTTGTAGCCATTCTTCGATTTGTTTATGTTCTTACGTATAGTTTTTCTGCATCATATTTAACTTCTTATTTTCATACATTTGATAAAAAAAACTGCCTTCTTAAAGAGAAAATATTAATTAAATATGCCTACAGAAAGATGTGGGAGGTCTAAGGCAATTTAATAGAAGTCGTTTCACGATTGGTCTTACCAATAACAAAAATGTTGAAGCATCTAATCCAATCATATTGAGTCAGCCAATGCCAAAATGTTGAAATTTAGCCCTAAAGATTTGGAAGATTATTCAAAAAGCTAGTGTGAAGAAGGTAAAAGAATTGTCAGCTTGACGAATTTTGTTTCATTGCTTTCCATATAATCAGCTGCTCTGATTTTTTTCAAGGACTGGAATGAACGGAAGTGAATTAAGTTTAGACATGAACTTTAAGTGCAAACATTGCTCTTTTCGTAAGATTTTCTATCAGAGACAAGCTGAATAATCCTTGCTTTATAAATGCTCCAACTGCTTTGGGTTTAAGGGTATTTGAGAAAGGCTGGTAAAAAGTTACAGGTTTTCCTTGGTTTACCTTTCCTGTCAAAACTTGAAAGGGATTGAACGTGGTGCTCAACTAAACATTACTTAGATTTTTACTCTGACATGCAAGATTATAAAAATTCATTTGACATTAAAATACAAAAGACAAACAAGTTTATGAGGTAAAAAAATGAAATTACTTTGACAGAAATAAGATTTTAATTAAAATATTCCACTCTTTACATCACAACAAAACATCATATTAGCATGAAAAATATTTCGATAAAAATTACTTAATATTTGAATTTCATTCTTCAATAGTAAGCAAAGAAAGCATCAAGTAGGATATTACTTGACTACTCGAACGAATTTGTGAGGAATGCGCCGATAACGTAAAATAGAAAATAGCATTTTTTAAGTAGTTCCCATAAATGGAATTTATTTTACTGCAACTATTCTCTGTCTAAGAAATACTTTTCGGTAGTTATACTCATTGCATTGCAAATAAGTAGTTTAAAATTTTAACAGCTTGTTAAAGTGATTTGATAAAGGCGAATCTGTTAAAAATAGAAGAACTTTAAGATAAATATGAATCCTAAAGTAAATTGTAAAAAAATGTGCTTCTTGTTTTGATGCGCCGAACATTTTCTCTTATACCTTTATCGGAGTTCCTGACTAAATATTGTCGGAAAATAAAAGGCTTTCTTTAGGAAGCTTTTGGTGTCAGTTCGAAAGGAACATCCTTAAGAGAGCGGCATTCCACAATTTCTAATGCAGTGGGATAAAATTAATATCACTGTTAATGACTGGAAGCAAGAACTAAATTATGCGTGATGGATTGTTTAATTAATTTTCAATACATTGCTTAAAAAATCCAAATTCAAAGAGTAATCCATTGTAAAATTACTTTCCCTTGTTGAGGAGTTGCAAAGACACTAGTTTTTGTAAATCGAAGCGATCGGTCCAATCAAGATATGTTTTAAGAAACAGAAGAACTGTTATATTTGGTTTTTCTAATTATTTCCCCAAAACCTCTTAAATTATTGACAGGATTCAATGAAAATTTTAGTACGTTACCAACTTAGAACAGCCTCTACCTATTTCTAGAAGAATCCCAAAATGAAAGAAATTGCTCAGAAAACTAACCATGCTTATTTAATTCATTAATACATTGCTGCCATAATTTAGTTTCCTTTGAATCATTAACACTATGCTACCCAGTTGATCTAGCTTCCATGAGAATTAGGGAAGTTATTAAGGTTGTCTCTTTTTCTTTTTCTAATAGCAATCAATTAATTTTTAATTTGAAGACAAAAGGGGATTTCTTTTCCAAGTTCAGTAATGAATCCTGTTCCCGAGGAGCGGCATCATTCATTTCATTCATAAGCGTTCGTGAGGATCAGAATGACAAAAGATCAATTGTCTCTTAATGAGTCTTTTGCATTGCAGTAAAAAAATGGCACTCACTGGATATCCGGGCAAGGGCTCCCTGAGAAGCAGATCCCCCAGACAATCGTCGCAGTATTTTGCCAGCTTGTATTGTTGCTTCTTGCTGAAAAGAAAAATGACACGAGTTATTTTTATAAAAATATCTGTGTCAGTAAATGGGAGTTTTCCTTCGGAAATCCCCTGTCTTTAATTTTCATTCGAATTATTAAGCTCTAAAAAATGGTAACGATGCTGAATCTCAACACTTATCGTTTAGCATAACTTAAAATAATAATAATAAATAAATAAATGAAAATCAATTAAAATAATAATATCAATATTAATAAAATAAATAAATAAGGCAAAATTAAACATATAACAGAATTTGGCACAGATACAGGTTGATTCGCTACCAGACCGACCAACTGGTTGGGTGTGTAGGGGGTACAGAAACGACTCGGAATCCCATAGGAATGCAGGGTCGCAAATGCTGCAGTCATGAGGTATGGTGCAAAGAAGCAGAGAAAAAAGAACATAAACATCAATACATTAATGAGATAGAAAACATTTTATTGAGAAGTTGTAGTACAATAGGTGTTCGAAAGTGCATGAACTTTTTCTTCTAGGTTCACGTAAAGAGTTTCGTATACGAAACGCCTGTTCCTTCAATTGAAGGAAGCGCTCGAATATCTGTGGCTGCCGAGAGGATGCGTGACATGCCAGGAATCTTTCGGAACGTAAGGAATTTCATGCAGCATCACTGTCAGACCTAACAGACGGCTTCTGGTCGGAATTTCGAGCACCTGTTGTAGTACAACCTTACAATAAAATGTTTTCTGTCCCATTATAAAGTGTTGCTTTTTCGGATATTTTTTTCTTTTTTTTCCTGCTTATTTGCACGACAGCTCGCAACTGCGGCATTCCCCCCTGCATTCCTATGGGATTCCGAGTCGTCTGTGTACCCCCTACACACCCAATCAGTTTGTCGATCTTGTGGCGAATTACTCTTTATATATCAGTTTTACGATGTTTCTCACATCACATATATGAATATGTGTATCATAATCTTCTTTAAACAACGTGTAATAAATGATGCGTTTAAATGAATGAAAAATGACAAAAATTATTAAAATAATTACAAAGCATTTTAAAAGAGAATGTTTATGCTAAATCCATAAACAGAGCTTTTGTACTCCATTTCTTTAATCAAGGGACATCTGTGTCAAGAAATAATTTTTGAATTTTTCAAAAGCATATCTCACTCATCAAAAACTTATGTTAATCTTTTGGTAAGAATCCTCCTGTGAAAGGGACATAATTGAAAACTCAGAGGTTTCAGAGCACTTAATTTAAACCGGAAAGCATCGTAATGCTATGTATGAAACAAAATCTTGTAAGGATACTTGAAATGCTTTCGAAATGTCCTAAAATGAGATATTTTTCTGAAAAGTAAGGTCGAAAATTGGAATTTTTAGTTATACGTAGTAGGATTCAAAAGTTCCCGGACTGAAACTTAACTTAAAAAATATTACCAATTAAATTGCTGAAATACGTTCTCCTCTGAAAAAAGACCCTTGGACAACAATACATTTCTGTCATTGCTTGTAAAGGTCATCAAAATAATTATGGAATCCATTTTAAGCCATATCCTTTTATTCAGCCAGCAATGCACTTTTAATTTCATCTCTAGTTTGAAATCGATGACCCTGAAATTGACGTGCTGGTTCTGGAAATATTCTGAAGTTACGGGGGTGAAATCAAGGGAGTATGGAGGATGTGGCAAAACAGTTGTTTCCGTTTTCCCCACGGCGTTGTTTGAAGTGTGTTCTTGCGTTCCACCGTAGAAACGTTTCCAATGTTTTCAGCTGTCCAGGAAGTCTGTGGACGTCTAGAACGTTTGACGTTTCCGACACTTTCCCTGTCTTTCCTAAAACGTCAATGCTACTCAAAAGCTTGCTTTCGCGATAATGTATCACTGCTGCATATATGCTTCAACATTTCGTAAGCCTCCGAAGCATTCTACAATATATACTTTCTACGAAGTTTAATGTTCATTCTCTGTTCTACAAACGTCATTTATTTAAATCGTCGGTTAATTAATGCATCCGCTTACAAAATACGACGCCGTGGTGAGCAACCGACCACTTTATTTAGGACAAATCACTTTTGCAAAAGGGGAAGAACGCAGTAGCATACAAACGTTATCGTAGTAACTTTACTGCAAAAATTGTTCACTTCATAGGCTCAGTCCGGTAACTTTTAAATCCTACCTTTTATACATAACACTTTCTTAGATTAATATGAGAATGGAAGGGAGTAGAAATGTACGTAAAAACATGAAATTCATCTGGAACATACATAGATAAATAGTACTTAAAAAGGGGCACTTAATAAGCACATTAGAAATTCGCTCTCTGTTGAACAGTTACACTACAAAGAAGCTAGAAATGACGTTTCACCTGCAGTGGTTCTCAAACGAGAGTATGATTGGGTACTCTGACGTGACGAAAGCACAATCTCGAATGGCGGCAATGACATCCTGCAACAATTAAAAGGAACATCATTATTCTTTAAATAGTCTTAATTTTTATATTTCCTGGCATATATATATATATATAATATATATATATAAATATATATATATATATATATATATATATATATATATATATATATATATATATATATATATATAAATAAATATATATATATATACTAGAGGACCCGACAGATGTTGTCCTGTACACACATCTTAAATTCAAAAATTCCAAATTTTTATGAATAAGCTTTAAAAATCTGGACCGTTTTGAGTAAAATTTGAGTAAAATTGAGTAAAATTTCAAACACTAATTACATCTGAATAGTAATAATTTAATTAACACGCGATTAATTTCAACGAAATAATAACACGAAGTGACAAAATATTTTCCTGAAATGATCACATCACCAACTGTCGCGACCAACTTTAATTATAATAAAATATTTTTGAATATTCGATACTGCGATCGTAGCGGAGTCTGCCGGATCCAATGTAAAATATTCCATGATCAACAAAAAATTAATTAAATAAACATTTCTAAGCCGAATTATAAATCTAAATCATTCTCGAGTCCACTGGAACAGACAAACACTTTCATCAAAATCGGTCCAGCCGTTTAGGAGGACTTCAGTTACATACACACGCACAGACGAATTACATATATAAAGTTTATTTGAAAAGTATTAATTAAAAACGCTAAAAAGCGTGAATTGTCTGCATTTTCGTAAGAATAAATACCGGGGTTGGCCAGTTTGGCTGAAAAAAAAATAATTTTCGACGCCAACTTATGTCTTTTTCAATTCCTACTATTAGCTCACGATCTCTATACATATTTTATTCCTTTGTTTATTTATTTATCTTGGCTGTATTTTTAATTGTTAATAAAATACATTTTAAAGCGCTCAATTGAGCTGAAATGTAATGTACATGATTATTTTGGATGACAATACAATAATTTTTTAAATTATAATTATTAAAAATTAATTGATTAAAACTAATTATTTAAAAAATATCAAATGTAGCCACGTTGGCGACTTAGCGACTCTTTTGGCGATTTATAACAAAATTTGAAAAGGTTTTTTTTTTCACATCTTAAAGCATTCAGTTGAAAAGAAATTTTATTTTATAACAATAGCGTGTGTGTTGTTACGACAATGCAGGTGAATGTTGAGTTGTATTTTTTAAATGTTTTTTATTAATATCGTCTTAACTAATTGCGATATCGGACCGAATTGTGAATCTAAACCATTCTCGAATTTACTTGAACCCACACAAAAAATTTCATCGAAATCGGTCCAGCCGTTTAGGAGGAGTTTAGTGACAAACAGACGCACAAAATTTTTATATATAAAGATATATATATATATATATATATATATATATATATATATATATATATATATATATATATAATAAGTAAATAAATTAAAAAAGACTATATATAACTTTTTAGCATAGCTATTCCATATTTGAAATTCTTACTAATTTCCTCCATCTTAATAATTATAGAAATTGTTAGAGGAAAGAAAATTTAGGATGTTGTTTCGAATCCCCTTGGAGCAGGAGGGCCTACACCAAGTCCATTTGACCTTTCCGCATAAGAATGTCACAAGTCAGGTCTTGATCTCCAAACAACTGTCCCAGAGAAATGCCCCAGAAGATGAGCAGGAAAAGCAGGGACAGGAAAAGAAAGACTTCACCCCCCTCCGGCCCGCAGGTGATCGCTTCTAAAGCGCGCCATCTGAAGAGCGCTGGATCTCCTGCATTGTAGAGATAGTCCAGGACTCTTAGTTGCGTACCAGTGGTGAGCAGGAGGAGTTTTTTTGGATTTAAGAGATGTAATGAAAAATAATGTTTTATCCTTTTATTCTTTAGCTTCAAGTTATTATTCAAACTAATTTGGTGTGTGTGGTTCGAACTACTTTAAAACAAAGTAATATTTGCATCAAGGGACCCTTAAAACAGACAAGAGAAGTTACAGAATATTAACTCCAAAGAGCGTCTTCGAAGTGTGAGCTACCTTGAAAAGGATGTCTGTGCACATGGCCTTCCCGTGCGTGATGATGGGCTCTTCGTCTTCTCCTTTGCCATCCCAACAATCTAGCTCAACGCACCTGCAGAAATACCGACCCATTTAAAAATGAACGTACGCCGTGTTGGTCGTAAGTTTTGAACTAAGAAGTGTTCTCACCTGCATCCTGCCAGCAACACTTGTCGGTACATCTCAACGGACGACTTTCCTCCGAATTGTCGTCCCGTCAAGTAAGTGTTATGCGAGGAGTTGATGTAATAGTGAGCTAAAGGTTGGTCCATGTCCATGTAAATATCCAGCCGGTCCAGGAACACCGGAGCGTTCTCGTCAGACATCAGGTACCTGATCAGACCGTCCTGACTCAAAAGACCTGAGCAAACACATTGAAATGTTCTATGAGATCTGATTTTTAAGTAGAAGTATCGTATACAGAACTCTAAATAGGAAACATCTGTTCATCTATATATATTAGATTTTGTTATGCATTAACATACATGTATTGCTCAGTTATTTAAGGTAAAAGCCACAATTCTAATTGGATAAATTGCAAAAACTTATTATAAATATTTATTCTTTTCTTGTGAAAAGACACAAAACACAGTGTCACATTTTATTATCCTCTTTTAGATAATTTCAGTTTGCGTATTTAGGATTCTTGGGACAGAAGTAAGGAGCTTTGCGTAACATGGGCTCAGCACAACAACGGAGGCAAAAGCATGTTAAAGTAACGAAATGATGAGAAAATTAGTTTTATAAAACTGAACTCAGTTTGAAGTCGTGAGAAACAATAATACATGTGTATAAATGCAAGTTCTACACACATTTGTCTTTAAGCCTTCATAACAAAAATGATATTAAGTGTATTAGACATATTTTTGAACACTATAAGGAAGAAATGGAATCAAATGTGTAAAATGTTTCGAATTCATTCTTTACCTTTGGCTTGCTTCATATTCATAGCTACATTTTCACTCGGTCATTGATTGACTATCAATAAATGAGAAATATGAAAAAAAACTTAGATATATTGTTAACGATATCATCACACTTAGAACGTAAACAGAAGATCTATTTCAGTCAAAGAGTTTAAATATTTTGTCATGAAACATTTTTAGCACGATATTTAATGTCATCTTTAGAGCAGGTGTGGCTGTTCTGTATTAATTATTGTACTGTATGTTCAATATGCTGGCAATTAGGAAATTATAGAATCTGTACAAGTCACAAGCATATATTCAAACATATCGTACGAAGGATAAGGTTTTCTGAATTTTCTCTTTCCTTTTTATTTGACCTAATGTATGGTTGCTATAAATTTTGTAGTTAAGTTTATAAGTAAATTTTAAAAAAACTCTTCTTCCTTCTATATATACTGTATGACACTGATACCATCTGTATGACACAATATTTTATCTTTTTGAAAAGTCTGGTTCAATCAAATGGGGATAATTATTTGTTTTCTCCTTTGACGTTTGTTTGTGATTTACTCTCACCTTGGGTCGCTAATTCAGTATTTCTCTCATAAGTGTTGATGATCTCTCTTGCTCTCAGTTCATCATAGAAGGGATACAGAATCTCGTTCAGACGAGGATCTCTTTGTTTCTGAAAGGGGAGAGGAAAAGTGTTTCACATGGAAACCATCTGCTATCCCACTTAGGACAGGCTAAGATAGAAGTCGGGGAAATTATTACAAATCTCTTACTTTGTTTAAAAAATTGATGAGTTGTTTCACTGTAATGGTTTCACTTTTGTCTTGAGTTCTAATTAAAAAAAACAGAAGAGAAACTTCACTTGCACGATATTTCAAAAAACATATTTATAAAACTTTCACATTTGATGCTCTTTAAACTGAGTTAACAAATTAATGAAAAGAATTTTAATACAATAATTTAATGCATACAAAAAAAAAGAATTTTATTTCAGTTTTAAGAGCGATTTTTGTTTTGAAAAATGAAGTAAAAAGAGTTTTTTACTGCTCTACTCAAAATTAAGAAATAAATTAGTTAATAAAATGAAAAATAGATGAAAAAAATACTTATGACTTAAATAAACCGCCACTTCAGCAAGATTATTGCATTTTTACTGATAATTTGATTGGCACGATTTTAAAAATGTCTTCAAACAAGATTATGACTGTTGATTCATCTCTTGTCGCACGTTATATTGTGAACGTACGAGAGCTGTTTTTTAAGTAAGGTCCATTTGTTAAAAAAAATAACGACAATATTTTGTTTCAAAAGACCTTTATTTTAGGATTGTACATGCTTTTGCCTATTTTTCTACGTAGTTGCCGAGTTTATTGATGAACGTTATACCTTAGAATTAAGTTTTGAAAAGCCTATTCAAGGAAGTCTGCCACCTGGTTGGACAGCCAAGAGTTCACGTCCACTTTCACTTCTTCATTATCACTTGAATGCTTCCCGCCAAGACTGTGTTTGAGGTTCCGGAAAAGGCGGAAATCGCGCGGAGCAAGGTCGGGGCTGTATGTTGCATGGTCCAAAATCTCCCAGCCAAAAGATTCGATTAACTTCCGAGTCGTTCGAAAAGTGTGAGGCCTTGCGTTATCGAGAAAAATCAAAACACCTTTTGACAGCATGGCGCACCGTTTGTTTTACAATGCTCTTCGGAGCTTCCGTAGAGTTGTGCAGTAGGCACTTGAGTTGATCGCTGCTCCTTATGGCATAAAGTCCACCAGAAAAACACCACGCCAGTCCAAGAGCACTGTTGCCATAACCTTGCGCTTTGACAGCGTTTGTTTGGCTTTGACCTTGACGGGAGAGGATGTATGTCGCCATTCCATAGATTGTTGCTTTCATTCCAGGATGATATGGGATATCCATGTTTTATCTTCAGTAATGATTCGACTCGACATGTCATCCCCTTTTTCCTCGTAATGAATCAAAAAGTCCACTGAAATGACAAACCTCTTCTCTTTGTGTTCCACTGTAAGTAGTCTGGGTACCCTCCGAGAACACAATCTCTTAAAGTTGAGGTCTTCAGTCACAATTTTGTACACCACCGACCGAGAAACGTCATGAAATTCCAATGAAAGAGTGTTTATCTTGAATCTCCTGTTCTCACGAATTTTTGTTTCAACTGCCTGAATCAAATCATCATTGATTACAGAGGGCCGGCCTGAGCGTTCAACGTCATGCACGTTTGTTCGCAAATCTTTAAACTTCCTGGCCCATTTTCGAACATTGCTGTCACGCATTGCTTCTGTGCCTCTCACTTGTGTTATCTGGAAATGAATGTCTGCAGCCGACATGTTTCTTGCAGTCAGAAAGTGGATAACAAACAATATTTCACACTTGGTGGGCGATTTAATCACCTTAAACATTTTAAAGACGCACAGCAAATCTTACACGACTGCTACAATGCTGGAAATGGTGCATGTGTGTTCGCAAAGGATGCTGGTCTGTGAAGCAGAGACTCGTTGCGGCGCACGAGCGAACTAGGGAAATAAACGCGCCAATGGACCTTACTTTAAAAATAGCCCTCGTATTTACACTTCCTTGAACAAATAGTTTAATCCGAAAGAGATGCTAAAATATCCTATATATACAATTTTTTGTAAGTTCCTAAAGATATCTTGAATTAGATAGTCAAATAACAGCTCTATAAATATTTTTTTTAATGTTTTGTGATCTTCTATTACCACGCACAATGTTTTGGTCACTTCTGATAGCAAGCTGGTGCTCGTAACTGGAGGACTAAACATTCGTGATTTTAATCTGAAATAATTAAAGATAAACTGGAAAAATGTTTAAAAATGAAAATTCAATGAATATTTAAAAAAATAATATAACTTTATTTAAAAAGTAACGATTTAGAAAGATTAATTTCCATTCTAGAGCATTTAAAAATATTTTAAATGCCAAATTATTTACGTCAAAATACTGAAAAATACATGCTTATTTTTATTGAAGAATGTTAGAAAAAGAATAATTAAAAATATCCCATACATGTTTTTAAATAATTCTTCAATGTCGCTTCTTGGACAGAGTTTGTTGTACAACTGATGGAATTTCTCAAAGGTGAAATCTCTTCCGTCAATAACATCATTCTAAAAGGAAGTGAAGAATAGGTAGAAATAATAACACAAATTATATCTTATACATTGGATAGCAAGTTACTATCTTCCATCCTAAGCCTTAATACATTTTTCAATTCATTCAAATTACCGCATTTACTCAGATGGAAGCCGCACTGTTTTGCTAGTGTTAATATTATTGAAAATTAAGTGCTGCTTAGATTAGAAAGCCAAAAAGAAAAAAAAAGGGACCCCTTCCAAAAACAAACCCTCCATTCTGTCCACTCACATCTATGACACATCCCTTCCGCAGCTAATCTCCAGTATTCAGTCCATCCTTAAGCATCGTTGGCTGCTCGTATTTAAGAAATTATTTTGCATACATTTTCTTTTAACCACCTAAACCAGTGTTTCTCAAACTGTGGGGCGCGCCCCCCTTGAGGGGCGTGATGACTCTACGAGCCTATTAAAAAGTCGAAAACAAAAGATTATTTAAGAAAAATTATTAATTTATTGAAAATAATCAAACAAAATGCTTTCTGATATAATAAAATACAAAATACACATTTACACTGATTTAATATACTTATAAATGTATCAGTACTGTGCAATGTATTTTATTATTAATTTAACAATATTAAGTTAAGGACAAGTTTGATAATTATCAGTGACCCCATGGGCTTGTATCATCACTTATCTTGATAAGTTGTTCGGTGTTTCATTAATTTTTTAACTGCCGATTAAAAGTTACGCGATTCGCTCCCCAATGCCACCGTTTTTCACGTGGGGGGGGGAGAAGAAAAGGAGTAAATAAGCAAATCCTCCGAAATAAGTGGATCCTTCGCAAACACACTGTCAAGGTCCTCTAATTACATTCCAAAGCCTTCGGAACCAATTTATGGATAGCACTGCACAAAATAGATCGGAAAGACGTATAGTATATATACGTCCAAAGAATTAAGGCTTTGTCTGAGCGAGACGTTTATGTACGTCGGTGAGAGGTGAAATGCGCATTGCAGTTAGTATTATTGAACTCAATGCATTGCTATTGTATGGAGGAGGGTGCGATGAAAAGGATGATTGAATATTGAAAGCTTGAGAAGCGCTGCCCTACACATAAAAGATATCGGACGAGTTCTCTCGGGTCCTCTAAGTAGGAAAAGGGAGGTAATTTTATAAGCAGAAAAAAACGGAAACAGAGTAGTGGCCATTGAAATTTCGACATGGATGAAATAAATATACATCGATGGCGTAAACAAAATCACATGACTTTTGCTTGGAAGTGTTCAACATAGTTATTCAATAATTTTGTCATATTCTTTTAAAACAAGGTTGCACAACAAATACATTGGATGGCAAGGAGACGACACCGTGTGGGAAAATGGTGACGCCTGCCTCCATTCCGAAGTCAGCCGTGACAATGGGAGGGACGAATCATTTTCGAAACATGATACAGACGTTCAGAATAATTATAGGTACGTGTATGTATTTGAAAGATTTTACTATTGGTAAAATAAATTAATTTTTAACTAATAATTATTTCTCATTAAAAAAACATTTGCTTAAAAAATTTCTCAAGTATCGGATATTGATCAACATTTTACGCAATTTTTTATTTTTTCACAAAAACGCGTAAAGAATTGAGGGTGTAGCTTAGACTAGCTAACAACATTTTTTCCTAAAAACATTTTGAGAATTTAGGACACGGCTTAGAATCGAGTAAATACGGTATTTAATACGAAAGCTTCATATGGGAACATTCAAACAAGCAGAAATTTTGGAGAAATATATATATATATAAATATTAGTGCCAAGCTTTACAATACACCCATTAACCTAGATTTCAAATTAGAAAAGATCCGAGCCAAATACTTGCTTCGATGTAGAAATATTTTAACGTAAATCTCCAAGAATTCACAATATATTGATTTAATTACTTGTTCATTCTACATAAATAAAAGCATTCACACTTCCTAACAATTATACCTTTTGTGTTGTTGTTATGTTGTTGTTACTTAAGCCTCACGATTGACAGTAATATCAGATCGAGGCCCGCTAAATCCATCATACATATACGCTTGTCGTTAGCCGCAGCTGTGAGCATCATACAGATAACAGTACAATTTGGCTCGATTCCACCCCAATTTTGAAGGAACGCAAACCTGTGGGTCGTTAGGGACCAACGTCCCCGAGAGTACTTGTGGTTCGAGGCTATTAGAGTATCCCCCTGCCGCAAAAGCCTATACATTTACAAACATCCATGCTATCCCCGGGATTCGAACCCAGGCCCAACGGCATAGCAGTCAATGTCACTATACCACTATACCAGATATATTTTAATCATTATTAATTAAAAAATAAATTCATCAAATTTTTTGGCTCTTAAAAGAATTCATCATTCGCAATACCAGCATACGAATACGTTTAATTTTGTGTTAAAAATGATTGCAAAATACAATAGTAAAAAACTTAAATATTTCTTAGAAATCGAACACATGCTATCCATTTATAAATTCCTTGTAATGAATGAGAATAAAATTTGAGATGACATTTACCTTTCCATTGGGCAGCCCGACTTCCCCAATACACTGATACACTAGTTTCTCTGTTTTACCTGAAGCAAAGGTTTGAGCTATCCTGAAACACACAATACAGCAATTTCATTGACAGATAACCAATATGCGGGTGGATATACAAAACGAGATTTAAAACAAATTAATTTAACTGAGACATTTATACAGGAATTGATATAGAAGTATAAAAAAATTCTATCTCTCTTTCTCGATACACACCATAAGTGTATTTAATGCTTACATATTTGATGCTATAAACAGTATCTTCTAAATTAAAGATTTGAGATTAATATATATACGCATTCTTCTTAGAATAATACTAATTTCGTCATTGCTACTTGAGGACACATCTCAAGAAACAATGATTATTTGTGAGAAATTAAGATATTTATTGATAAACTTTAAGCACAGTTCACATATTTCGTTTGATAATAAAATAACTAACTCATACATTTTTAAAAAGGAAATTATGTTTTTTAATCGTTTTTCTTCTTCTAATTTGTTTTGTATTTATTTAAAAATTATTACATTATATTTTATTGCATTTCTTTTACTTATTTAAAGGAAGAAAATGCTTTCAAGCTTTCTTTGTTTGAGACAATCTCTTGAGGATAATTATACACTGCTGGACAATTGCTAAGGACGGATCACAAATTGCTATGTAGCATAACATTAAGCGAGACATGAGGCCTAGTAGGATAAAATATAGTTGCCACACTGTTCAGACATTAGAATAAAGAATATTTATTGTTCTGGAAAGTACAAAAGCTGTGAACAATCTGAAAGAAAAAAAATGTTCATTTGATCTGCGTACGGAGAAATGGAACAATGCATCTAAAAGTCAGCAGGAACCTTAAAGAAAGGTATCAGTACGGGATATGTCCACCGTGGAGTGTGATGCAACATTCCACACGTCGTACCATACTTTGCACAACATTATCCAGCAGCTGTTGAGGCAATTTATCCCATTCCTCTGTGAGTGCACGGATGAGGGTGTTCTTGTTTGTCGGAGGATAGTTTCGACCAGCAACTTGCCTTCCCAAAGCATCCCACACATTTTCAATGGGGTTTAGATCTGGAGAACGCGCTGACCATACGATACGTTGAATACCCTCGCTGTCTAGACAATCCAGAACAGCGAGTGTTCGATGGCATGTTGCGTTGTCGTCCATAAAAACAAATTTATCACCGACAGCACCACGGAAAAGACAAACATGAGGAAGTAGAACTTCATAGATGTATCGTTGGCCCGTCATAGTCCCATTCGCAACCACGTGTAGGCGCGTGCGGCCATTGATCATGATGCCGGCCCACACCATGATACTGCATGTCGGATATCGGTCCTTTTCCTGGATATTTTCTGGACGATAAGCAGTACCACTCTCGCGCCAGATCAGTTGGCGTCTACAATCCGATGACAGACTGAACCTACTCTCATCTGAGAATAGTACGCATGCCCAGTTCTGTTCAGTCCAATTGTGATGCTCACGACACCATTGCAAACGGGCAGTACGGTACTGTCTGGTCAATGGGACACACACAACAGGTCTGCGTGCGTATAGTCCTCCTCCCCTCAAACGTATGGCAACAGTTTTTCGGGATATCTGCTTTCCTGAGGCAGCAAGAAACTGATTTGCCACCTGCTGAGCTGTGGTGCGCCTGTTCCTTTTTGCTGATAGGACGATATATCTGTCTTCTGCAGGCGTCGTACTTCTAACACGACCTCCCCCGTGCCGTCTACTACACATTCCAGTAGTTTTAAATGACTTCCACAGCCGTGAAACAACGCTGTGAGTGATGTCGAACTGCCTGGCAACATCTGTTATTTTTCGCCCTTCTTCGATCTTTCCAATAATTCGGCCACGCATAAAATTATCTATGTGATGTCGGGAAGACATGCCAAAAATTTTAAGTTCGTCTATTAAATCTTTCCTGTAAAACTTTGACTTGAAACAACAACTGTCCACACGTGTCAAAACCTTTAAAGCTCTTATGAACGCTATCACGTGATGAACAGACGTGGAAAAACAAAATTACATACTCATACTTCTTACTAATATCCCGCACTTATTCTAATTTTCCACATTTTGCTACCTTTCATTTTGTGGTTGCTATGGATGATAGTTTTATCCGTCCTTAGCAATTGTCCAGCAGTGTAATTTCCAAAATAATGAGAGTATATTAGTGTTGTAAAGTTAATGTTGGATTTATAAGCCAAATCTCACCTTTTGATGGGCAGATTTCCTTCTGGATCGACAAGGTAACCAAGTTTCATCCAACTAGAAAAAACCAGTTATAAATTTAAAGTTCTGGAATATACATAAAATAAACCGCACAGGCATTTATTCTCAAGCCAACTTAACGGCGCTGATGGTTCTTAGTTTATGACTGATTTTCAGAATTTACTATAACAAGGAAAATATACTGGCGATTTTATAAACTAACTTTACTTAAAAATACTTCAATTGTTTAGATTAGAAAAAATATTTTATTCTACACATAAAGTATCTTTAAGTTTAGAAATAGAAATGTATATCACGGTCTTTTTATAATCATCATTAAAATAGATAAATAATAAATTTACAATTTCAAAAACTCATAGTAAATAAATAAATACAATTTATTTCTTAAATGAAAGATTTGATTGACTATAAATAAATAGAGCTTTTGAGTAGAATTTTAAAAAATTTAGGGCAAATTAAGGTACTTTTAAATAATTATATTCTTTTCATAGAAAATTCATTTTTCCTTAAATTCTTTGAAATGTGAAATAAAATTACATGTATATATTTTGAAGATATTTTAGAAGTTATTAATTTAAATAAATGTTTTTCAGAAAACAAAATCTAAGATGATAACATATTTTTCTTCCTATTTTTGAAACAAGAAACCACGCTGCTGTCTTAAACACGTGATTTTTAGCATTACAAAATATTCGCTTCATGTACGACTCGAGTAAGAAAAATAATAAATTTCGAAACAATACATCGAAGCTTTTTTTAATATTTTTTTCATAACAATAAAGAAATCCCCATCAGAGTTAAGAGTTGAGTATAAGGAACAAGATACATTCGCTAAAATTGTATTTTCGAATATTCTTTAGAAACTTTTTTACGCTTCAATAAGGTAATCGTAAATCATTTCAAAAAATTCGTTTTCTTTTATATTAAAAACGCTTTTGTGCCTCTGCATACAGAAACAAATTACTTATTCAACTTCGAAACTCACGAAAAGGGGGAAGGAAAAGGACAGTCTTTGGTGAAACGTTTTCACAAATCATAATCTCACGCGACGGCCTGACGGGTCATGAGCCCTGCGAGACAATGAAAGGGAACTCTGCACGCTTCTCCGTTCGAAATTCATTGGAAATCGAAGTCTTTGTGAACGCACATGCGAAATTAAAACGTGTCTACTCTACGACGCACAGTGAATAGAATAGATAAAAAAAAGAACACATTTTGTATAATAAAAATCTCATTTCATCATCCATACGATGGAAAAAAATAAAAAGGCAGATTAAAGAAAGGCCCCTGAATCTTATAGGGTAAATAATATCGAGCGTAGAATCAAAATAAGTATGCTTCGAATGATGCTTTCTTACCATTACTTCACATGAGGAAGATATAATCATACAGATAATGTTAATTTAACTGATGATCCAAAAATATCAATTCCAGCTTGAGTGGCAAAAATCTCATTTATCTTTGTGATTTATTATCAGACACATACAATCAAAACCAAAATTTCAAAACGGCTCGTTTTTCAACATTTCTACAAAATTGTTCAGTTATAATTCTACACGATCCCCTTCATTTGTTTTAAGGTATCCTGCTGCTCTAAAATCATGATTTTTTTTAAAAAGTTGACAATTTTTTTATGATTTTATTTTATACGCCATCTTATTAGCTTTATAAAAATACCAAGATTTTCATTTTCCAATCACTAGAACTAAAACTGCAAGCATTTCAGTAAAAGCAGATGCCATAACTTTACATAAGATGTCAAACTTAAAAATGCGTTTTACTCAAAATGTGTTTTTTTTTCGAAAAGCTCAAACGGGGTCAGCGACTGCACACAATTTTTTAAAATAATTAACTGAAATTTTTTATGTATGTTCTGTATAACAGTAGAAGCGTTTTGACCTTCAGGTTTATCAATTACTGTTTTATTACAAAACTTACAGTTCTTTATGTAAATATAATCATTGTTTTTTTAAGCAATTTCATATAATAACTAAAATAAAGTGCCGTAGGTTTTGTAAAAATTAAAATATTTCTTATCCTGAAGGTCATTTAAAAAAGGAATAACAAAGTAATACATCAGAATTGAAAAATTGAGAATTCGTTCATTTACTATTGGTACAGAGCGGGCCCCGTTTCTGCAAATTTTACTCATTTTTTTCTCATTTTAGTTGTAATAATCTATTTTTCTCTACTTAATTTTATCCTTTTTTTCTTAAAATGTACTAAATAAATCTAAAAACCCCAAAAAATCTCCAAATTTCCATTTTTTAAAAAAAAGTTGTCTCAAGTAGTGGGATACCTTAGTAACATTATACACTGCTTGACAATTGCTAAGGAACAAGTGATTTGTTCAAAATTGCGTCTCAGACATCTGGCCAATAAAAGTAAATTCTAGTTCAGAGGGAGTGGTAGACTGAGACCTATGGTACCAAACCTATGGCACTTTATTTTAGTTATCTGTACAAAAGACATTGCATACAAGCTCATGATTCATGCGAAAATTCATGCTGTTTCATGTTTGACGAAAATAGTGTTGGTTGTAATAAAAGTTTTTTCTTTGAAATTCTGTTTAGTTCTTGCAATAATTAAAAGCAAAATGTCAGCTAGACATCATTTGAATGACTAAGATGGTGAAAGAGCAATTGGATGACCGGTAGCAGGTCAAAGTGTCACCTGTAGTTGCTGCAATGGGTGTATCAAACAGCGTCGTCTCGCGATTGAAGAAGGCCAGTGAAGGTGGAAATGCTTTACGAAAGCATGCCGGGGGCCGTAGCAAGAACGTCACATCTTTAGAGGATCGTTATGTAGCCCTTGTGGCAAAAAGGAACTGAAATTTCAATTCTGGCCAGATAGCTGCAAATCTTGCAGCATGTTTCAGCAAGAACCATATCTCGGCGAGATTAAATCAAGTTCATTTGCATGCACGTAAGCCTGTTCGTTGCATCCCACTTCAACCACACCATCGTCGAGACATTACGCTGGTGTAAGGAACATGTTGGTTGGGATCACCAAAATTCATCTAGAGTGATGTTCTCCCACGAATCTCGTTTCAGTGTGAAAGTGATTCTTACCACCAATTTCTGTGGAGAGAGCGTGGAACACGTTATGCACAAAAGTTTGTGAACGTCATCGGTACGACCCAAGTGTGATGGTGTGGGCTGGCATCATGCACTATGGCAGAACACCACTTCACATCTTTGAGCGAGGAAACGTTACATCGCAACGGTATTGCAGAGAGATTATTCTGGATCATGTTCGTATTTTTAGAGGTGCTGTAGATCCATACTCTGTTTATGAACGATAATGCGAGGTCCCACACAAGCATTATCGTATTCTCCGTCTGCAATGGTCTGCTTACTTTCCTGACTTAAATCCTATTGAATATGCTTGGGATGCTCTTAGCAAACATGTTGCACAAAGAACCATCCCTCCTCGTACAGTACAAGAGCTCAAAACTGCCTTGAGAGAGGAGTGGGACAATATCCCTCAAGGATTCCTTGATAGTTTTGGGAAGAGTACGAAAAACAGATGTAAATATGCATTTGTGTTCTTGGACAATACACATGTTACAAAGGTACTCATATGTGCATCATTCTGACATGAATATTAATTTTTTGTGGCTGTTTGGAAATCCTCCAGGGAGCATCTTTATTTACTTTTAAGTTTTGAATAGTGACGAAGAAAAACCAATAAAAAAATTCTGCACAAAATGTAATTAAAAGGTTTATCACTGTCTTTCTTCATTCTTTTTTATTGCATTCGAATCAATTGTAGCAAAATTTTTCTAACTATGGAAGAATCTGGCATTGGGAAGAATAAATTGATATCTTGAATAATCCTAAACCCTGTAAGAACTTAAAAAATTGTCTACAAGAAAACTAGTGAATTGCAACTATCTCTCCCAAAATGCGACACAGCATTTGCAAAGCATGACAAATATCAATGCCTAAACAAAGTTAACCACTTTCTTAGAACCAATTTTGAAACAGATGAGTATAGAGAACAATAATTACGATTCATCATTTAATAATGAATTAGATTAATTGGGAAGCTATCTTATTCCTTTAGAAAAGGAAATTATCAATCTAATTAAATAACATTTAAGAGCTCTTCACAAATCCTTTTTCTTTCGGATACCCAAAAGCGTGACTTTAATTCAAAGCATGGCTTTAATTCAAAAGGAGCATTTAATATATCACCATTTTTAAAAAATCCATTCAATTTAGAGAATTAAAGAGAGAGGTTTGTGAAAGGGGACAATAAATTGCCCGTCCAAAACACATAATTATGCTGCCTAATAAAGGATATTACGAAGCGGGTTGTGAACGCACGCAAAGGGAAAACCTTGTAATTCACCAGAAAAAGAGTAAAGAGCGCAAAAATTGTAGCTCCTTTGCGATGAATTTAAATAGGTCTAATTGATTCTCCGAAACTGTACTGCAGGAAAAAATTGTTGATACTTCTGGTCTGCGTGTGTCAAAGTGGTGGATGATGAATGCGTGGTCAAGGCGAAATGGTACAGTATTCTCAGAATACGTCACGAAAAACGAGTAGATAAAATACAGAAAAACATAAAAGAGTGAATTTGTATCGATTTGAAAAAGGGGACACTCACTGCTTTTTGAGGCACGTCATTGGACAGACGTTGTTGGCTTTGATGTTGTTGGTGACGTAGCGCAGACCAGCTTGCCACTCCTGCGAAAGGAAGAAAACGAATAGAGTTAAAGGTAAACTCCATATTACATGACACTGTAAAACAATTTTGCTTTAATGCAATTCGAAATTTCAGTAAACCTTACTATACTACCTGGTATTCTAGAACACATACTTACTTTAGCATGGTTCAAGAATTAGATCAGTGATTCCCAAAGTTGTCTAAGACCCCCAGGGGTCTATGAGGCCATGCAAGGAGTCCACGTCAAGGGAAAATAATCTGAGGGGCCATTAGGTGTAAATGGGGGTATACGACAAGGGCTTACATTAAACTACATCAAGACTTTAATTTTAAAAGAAAATTTAATGAAATGGAGACCTAGTTTTATCAGTGTCACAAAATTATTTACTAAATTTAATAAGGTTAATTTGCAGTTACAAGCTGATAGTATAAAGTTTCTTCAAACGAGGACCACCATTTCAGCGTTTCTTGCCAAAATTAAGCTAAAGGAGAGTATAATATTGGAAATCGCGAATTTTAACCAATTTCTCAATACCCCACAGACAATCTGCCAGGAAAATGACGTTTCAACATACATTCAACATTTATTCGCCCTTTATTCAGATTTTGAAACTAGGTTTGAGAATGATTTGACTATGGTAATTACTGCAGTAGGTAATGAATTCATATGGTCACAATGATAAAAAAAACACCATATTGAAAGAGAAACTGATCGGAATAGGTAGTAAATTAGATCTTAAAACAATGTTTAGATAATGGATGACAGCAATTTTGGCTTTAAAAAGACATACCACAAATGATGCCAAACATTGAAAATTTGCCATTGAAATACCAGATTCATTCTTCGAATTATAAACATTTGTTTGTTAAAAAGTTATTTTATGTATTAGATGTATGTATTGTATGTATTTTATGTATTATTCTCTCTCTCTCAAGTTTTATTAACAGTATACTCCATTACAGTTAGAAATTTAAATCTTTTAATGTAAGTCACTGTATATGGCCATCAAAAAGACATTCAGGTTGATAAATTTACAAAAAATCAGCATTAGATTTGCAGGGCGTCCTCCTAAAACCAAAAAACATGGCTAGGGGTCTATGAGACAAAAAGTTTGGGAACCTCTGAATTAGATGAATTCTCTGTTTAACTCTTAAAGGTTTCAAGAGCATAATTCGGAAATAGTGGCCCCTCCCCCATAGAATGGAAATAAATGAAAGCTTAGACTGGACAAAGTATCTTACAGGATATTTTTCTTTTTAGTCGCATCCCATTTTCCTGCATAGTTTTGCAATTCAAAAGAATTCGAAAAAACATTTAATTTATATATTGAATTAATTAAAATCTTTTAATTAAAAACTTGCCTTATGGCGAAAATATTTTTAATACTCCTGAATATGTATCATCTTTGAAGAAAATTCTTCTCTCTCTCTCTCAATAAATATATTTCTCCTATTCACAAAAATTTTATAATGCTTTTTTTCTGATTTTCAATAGCTAATTCCGCTTTTTCTGCATTCATTCTTTTTTTCGTATAACACGGAATTTTTCAGGAAGGTAACGGAAGTGTTTTAGGGCAACTTGTATCAGACTAATTCTTAAACATGGAAATAGATAATTTGAGTTCTTGCAAAATAATAAGCGTACTAAGTTTTTCTTAATTCTTTAAGAGGAATGTTTTTTGGTGCTTTTATGTTCGCCTTTTTGTCTCCTTTTTTGTCTAAAGCAAACGAGCATTGAAATTTGCTTCATGAAATAAAAAGCAATCTTTAAGATATCTGAAGGTAAAGAAATAATTGCCCTGAAGTTTAAAATTTAATGAGATTTTTCCGTTATGTCCGTTGAATCAAGTATATTCCTGTTATAAAATAAAATAAAATAAAATAAAAGTGTTTTTCGTGCATTTACAAGCAATTGCAATGGTATTTGAGTTAAACTGTCTTTTACTATTACCTGGCCTCATTATTGCTAGAATTAATTAGATTTTTTTTACTACGTAACTTTGAGCTCAAGGCCTTATTCTGAATTCAAAATTTCAGACTGAGCAATCTTAAGATCATTCTGATATTGTTTTTTTTAAACTACGAATTTTTAAGAGGAATATATTGAGTCCAAAAGTTTTTTTTAAATTAAGAAAAAATATTTTAATTATATATACCTGCTAGAGGTATATTTTTTGTTACAGTAAAAAACAAACCATTTATTAAGAACAACCTGAGAATATTTTGAAGAACTTTTTACATTAAATTTCATGGTGAGCGCACACAGTTGAATGAAGTCATTTACTAAACTATGCGTTATCCTTCACGTATTTCTTACCACATCAAATATCCGCATAAGGTTACGGATTTTAAAAATCTTTACTTCTTCCAAGGGGAAAAGTAAAGAGACAAATGCACTGTTTAATTTAAACATTTCTTATATAGATGATTCCAAAATATCCAGCAAGTGTTTTAAATATAATTATTTGTCAACAACCTAAAGAATGGATAAGGTTGTTGTAGGATTTTAAAGCTAAAACACGTGCGTGTTAATACAAATTCGAGAAAATGACATTCAGGAATTTATGTGTAGCTAAATGTTAGCAATATTTCTACTGATTCAGAATAACTTCTGTGGATATTGGGGTCCTTTCTCCGAAATTCAAAAAAGGACGATTATCTCCTCCAATAACCCTTGGGATTCTTTAAAGTGCGACGATAAAAAACAGTCAACCAATCAATAAAATAGAATAAAACTTTTTTTCTCTATTTTTTAACTATTGATACAATGCTTTGCATAAAAATACTGTTTTAAGAACATGGAAATATTTCCAAAATGTTTATAGTGTTCTGGATGCTGTCTGAATGTAACGAAAAATAAATAGTTTAATGACATATATTTAACAAGTTTTTAAGATTTAAACGGAATTATTCAGCTTTCCAAAATGCGTATTAATGAAGTAAGAAGAGATATCAAAAGAAGAATTCCTCACTCATTCCTATTTGAAACAAGTAAAAGAAAGGAATTTTTCACAAGCCTGGAAATACTTCAGTGATTTAATAATGAAATGCTTGCTTTACTTAATAATTATTATTACTGATAATGAAAGCGAAAATAACAAAGAGATACTTCAAAATTAAATTTATTATTGTATTTTATGCGTTTATTGATTTAAAAATCCTTTTCTCTGTGTGTGTGTGTGTGAGAGAGAATAAGAATTTAGTGCTCAAAACTTCAAACCTCACTTTCCTCACCGTTAGCAATGAAATGTATCCCACGACATGCCTTCTGCGTCGTGACAACATACACTCGATTGATTTATGTTGGAATCGAACGAAGGAGCTGTAAAATTCTGGAGTGACAATGGATAGTGTTCCAAGTAATAAATACATAAAATAAAATAATAAAAATAAAAAAGCGAGAAAAGAACGGCATGCACTCGCGTAGCTGCAACTCGATAGCGTGGCCAGGATTTCCGTCTCGACCGGATGAATAAAACATAAACACGGTTTGTTGCGCGCGCCATCAGGAAAGCTGCTTTAAATAGAACGATTAAGGCCCGGGCCGCCTAAAAAAGGCTTTTGTTGGGGCTCCTACACGAGAGTCTGCCCTTTTTTCCTTTTCACTTCATTAGAAGTGAGATGTTTTTCAGAGAGAAAACGCTCTCTTCTTAAATTTTGGAATGGCTTCTATAGGAATGTATATTTTTGGAAAACCATATTTTGTTTCGGACGCTCTGGAAGAATACTGTGCTGCGTTGAAGAGCTTCGCAGTAGTCTCAGAAATCCAGATCCGTCATACCAACATAAGCATAATTTCTAAGTCCCTGAAAATATGAGTAAATATAACGTATTGCTTTTCTAGGTGCCGGAAAACGATTTTGCTTACGCTTAAAATTTAACAATGAGTAAAGTAGGATAAAACACAGATTTGAAAAATATCTGCGATGTCTTGGAAACAATTAAAGGTCAGTACAAAAATAATTAACAATTAAAAGGCATCGTTTCTTTCTATTATAAAACATAATTTAAGGAACATTAGAATTGAACAGCAGCTCAATTTTTTTTATTTAATACTTAATAAAAAAATTCATTTTCTAACATAAGGAATTACCTTTGAAATTTCAAATATTCCCACGAATATTTATTTTAGACTCGAAAATTTCTTACAAAAAAAAAACTGAACATAATATGCTAAATACTTCACTTTGTATTTGATAAGCATAAGTAGGGTGTTGAAATTAAATATTTAAATGCACCTTGAGGTGCTATTGGCTATTTCAAATGTAAATTAAAAGACTATTTTAGTTTAATTGATTTAGGTAAGTAAAATTAAATTTTTTTCTCTCTGTCGTCTGTTTATAAACAATTGGAATAAGAAATGATTGATTGCCTACTAACGTTACACTCATCAACAACACAAAGTCCGTTGGTGGTGGATCTCATAATGAAGCTAAATTCAAGTGTCAATGTCGACATATGAGCTGGCGCTACCGTCTATTATAGCGGTTCTTAAACTGTAATCCATGAACCCCCGAGGGTCCCCTGTGCCTTTTTGAGGGGGCTTGAAGGTCTCTCACTTAATGCTAAGATTTTCCTCTTTTACAACCTTAAATATTACACTTGATCGAACTACACTTGTAAAAGGAATGTAACACTAACCTTCTCAATAATAAAAAAAACTAATACAGGTTACATTATTCATTCGAAATCAGTACTTTGTAATATTTTTAATGAGATGTTTATGGAGTAAAGTGTGTTAAAAAAAGTTTGTAAAAACAGCAGGGGCAGCTTTAAAATCATTTAGCAACCTTTGAACCACTCATCTGTGCGTTAGGTGTCTGGGAGGGGTGTTCAAAATCTTGGGGGTTCGCGATGTCAGGTTGATACATAAAGTAGGGCTGCGGCGATCGGAAGTCTAAGAATCGCTGGTCTATGAGCTTCCACATCACATCTTCGTGAAAAATTTGAATCTGTAGAGATTTAATACGAATAAGCTCTAATAGCATTCGGATCAAGTCGGCCGCGAGAAAGCCCGAACAGTTAGCTACTGCAGCTCGCCATTAGAACAGCAACAGGAACCGAGAAGTGTGTGGGGGGCCCTTAATTCATTGTGATTTAATGTAAATACTCTAATTTTGCTCTCAATCTAATAAGGCAGCTTTGCGAAATTTTTGCTCTTATAACTTATCAATAAAGATTTTTTTGTGTGAATATAATAACTATATGCACAGATAAAAATAAACAATACATAAAAACTCGTTATTATTTCAATTATCTGATAATGATCACTAATGTGTGTCTGCGGGGGAGATTCTTTACAAATATCTCTAGACCAAATATTCGGAATCCAATAAAGTTTAAAACATATGTTATTTATCCAGGGCTAAAAAAATCAGATTATGATTAATTTTTTCGGGGGAGGGGAGTTAATTATATTTATCTAGTTTAATTATTTAATTTACATCTCAAAAGTTCTTGAAGTATTAAGATTGAACCACAATTTTTTATTCAGGAGCTACACCAATTCCAAACGTTATTAAGACTCCCCTTTTTTAGAGGAGACCGAGAACACAAAAATTTAAGTATATTTCACAAAACATACAGTTTTAGAGTCACTAACTAAGGAATCACACAGTATGGTAGACCAGAATATTACAACCTCATTTACGAACTTCAAAGAGCTGTAAATTTGAAACTATTTGTTCTATTTTCATCTTGTTCATAAGGAGAACTGAAGGTTGAAAAGGCATCCTCACCTTGGCCGTCTCGACGTCCGGACATACGACGTGCGTGTAGTTGATGTTGACCATGTCCGAGCCACTACAGATGGTCAGGCTCACGTCCTCGAGGTTGTTGTTCTTGGCCTTCGCCTGCAGCTCAGTGAGCAGTTTGGCATCCTACAACAATAAACCCTCTTTAATTCTCTTTTTAGAAATAATTTTAAAAAATGATAAATATATTCTTTTTTTATCCCATGAGCAAAATTATTTATTCGGAGCTAATACTTAAAATACATGCATAGTCTCCGATGTACATTAAGAACGCATTTTTATCAATTTTTATGGTATTATAATTGAGGTTTTTTAGATATTCATAAATTGAATATCACTGATTTTAATTTTTTATCAGTGTTGCACTCGAAAGCAGAACGAGGTTGTATTGATGACGGACCTTTTAACCACGATCAAATGCCGAGGACGATGTTTGTTCTAGCAACCCCCTCTCAATACTTCAGCACTGCGCCAACGGGAGGACTTTGACAGATTTAACGTGCATCGACCCTAATACGCGATAGGTCTCCTTGGCATAGGTTTAGAACCCGTAACTCGAATTCAAATATTACATCTAGAGTAATAAGATTACTTTCTAAAACAATGATACACTTTTTAAAATAAATTTGCATTTTTTTAAATAAAAGAAACTTTGACCCCTTTTGTTTAGCTTTAGGTAATTCATGTATTGTCTGTCGTACCACAAAAATATATAGTTGATGTTCGCCATGTTTAAATGTGCTACATATACTCCTTGTGTTATCAGTAGAATACTCAATAGTCAATTTCACGTTGAAACTGGTAAACAACTCGGTAGGTTTCATAAGACTTCGAGATTTATTCAGGGTGTCTCAGGAATATTGGGACAAAGTTTATGAGGGAGTAGGTAACACCAAAAGGACTCAGATTTCCATAGCAAACCCATGGTCGGAAACGTCTTCGTTTGGCGCTAGGTGGCGTTGTTCACATGAGCAATGAAGAAAACATACCTACATTACAGCAGTCATTTGAGCTATCGTCGCCCACAAAGGAGTATGGAACGTTTTACGAACACCAAGCTGGCAGATATGCCCCAGATTTACAGATTGGTGAAAGGAAATGCACGAGCAGCAGAAAGATTGTATCGCGAAAGGTACCATAAAGAGATGCACCAGACTATCGGATGTGCCAATGTATGTGAATATTGATCATTACGAAGAAACAGGCCTAGTGAGAGCGGGACACTAGTAACTCGAACTCCCGGCATTGAACAATAAGTATTTCAGATGACCTCAATCTTGTGTCTCTTCGTTTTTTGTACATGTCATACTACTTCCCCAGGACGTTTCAGGGCTGCGGTAGTCTAGTGGTCACGAGTTCGAGACCAGTACCACTAAAGACTCACCGTGTAGGGGAGTGATGCACGTTAAATCTGTCGAGAGCTCAAACGTCCTCCCATTGGTGTGTTGTGGAAGTTAGGAGAGGAGTGTGCCAGTTCAGGTATCGTCCTCGTCACTTGACCATGGTCCAAAATGACGAGGTCCGTCGCCAAAAGCTCTCGTGTCGTTGAACAGTGCAACGTTAATATATTCACTCACTCACTCATCCATGACGTTTCCGATGATAGGTTTCTATGCAAATTTAAATCCTTGTGATGTTCACTACCTCCTATTAAAGTTTGTTCCAATAAACCTGGGGCACTCTGTATAAAGTTCTGCGCTGAAACAATCTCCATTTGAAAAGCGGTTTTTCTTCATTTTCCTTTCAGGAAAAAAAGTCAGTTTCAGGCCACATTACTTGCTATAATTTCCATTGTAATGACCACTAGGAAATACATTATATCTCTCCAGAAAATCAAATTGTGAATGAAATTAAAAGTAGTCCATGCGAAAACAAGAAAATGACACGCATTTTGAACATCTTTCTGCATTAGTTCCTGTTAAATATTAAAATAAAGTTAAAGATTAAAAAATCTGTGTACACACTCATTAGCGTAAATACATTTTACGCTCAATGATCCGTATAAATAGCTCCCAAAATTTAAACATTGTGGAAATTTTTTTTAAACAGAAAATTTTGGAAATTATTGCAAGAACTCGTGAACTACAGCATTTTCTGAAAGTCCGCAATGTTTTATAACCCTAGAAATGGATCTCGAGGGGAAATTTCGGGATATTGCATTTAATTTGATTTATAAATCTATTTGCCTTCGAGCATTACACCTTCATTCGATTCCATAAATTAAATATCTTTTCCGGGCCTTTCAGCTACATCCCCATTTGCGCATTGCTGACGAACCGAAACGCATTTAAAACTTTCGAAAATTTTATGGATATGTTCATTATACCGATTGTATAAATTTAAGATTTTTTTTCCAAATGACCTCGCTGCTTTTAACTACAGTTAAGTGACGGGAAACCTAAATTTTTTGTTACTTTCCTTTTCAAATACGATTCTAATATAAATACTAATTTCATTTATCGTGAAGCCTCTATCATAAGTTTTGGTCGAATCCCCATTCTCCGTCAGCTAGGAAATGAGTATTATTAGTGAACTCGTGTATATATGTCTAAACTGTCATTAACACTACAAATAAAATATCCGGCATATAGCACGTACCTCTACTTTCTAGCTGCAATTTTTAAGTATATTCGCCGTATAATGCACTCCCCCATTTATACAAAAAACCTGAAATGTAGCGCTCAATACTTGAAGTTTTAGAAAAAAAATATTACAGTTCTAGAACTATAACCCGTGTTAAGTTCATAATAAATGTTATTTCTTTTATATGAACAGCATTTCGATCTATGTAGAGTGTAATTTGCTTTCTATGCTCCTCTTTTCTTTATTTTTAAAGCTTTCATTTTTATACCCGGTGTACAACGCACACCCGTCAATTTCGATGTTATTTTGTGTGTTCAAAATGCACGCAGTACGCCAGATTTAAGGGTATTCAAGTTAATATTATGTTTAATAAATGCATTATTATATATATAATCACTTAAATTATTAACTCGAAAGTAAAAAAAAAGCATTTAAAGATAAAAATATCTGGATTCACAAATGGAGTTTCATTGAAAAATTCTTTTCGTTCTCTATTAGGAGAAACAAATCCATAAACAGGTAAAAGTACACCCGAAGGTCTGCCTTAAGACGCATTGAAAATAGCTAACAATTTGAACTTCCCACATAAGTAGGAAATGGATACACTGATTTGGCGTCAAGATCCAGTAAGCATGAATAATCAGATTTGACGTATGCAAATGTATGCTGTAATTGTTGATGAATAAAATCTCTTTTACTTTGGAATAAGACCAAAGATTCCAGATAAAGTGAATATTTTCAGCACCAGATTTGGAACTGTGCTCAAAGATCTAGATTTTACATATTGTTCATCTAAGTCATGTCTAGGAATCCTGTGAAGGTCAGAGAGAACGAAAAGAGGCATCCAATAAGCGTCTTAATGGCTCTTGTAGGCAACATGCCATTCATTACAAAAGCGTTTCGGGATGAGATTTGAAGTATTGTTGGATCAACCCAATGATCCGCACATCTCCATTCGATCTTCGTGCAAAAGAAGACTTTTAGAGCTGGAAGGCTCGTCCCGGGAATAGGAGGAGAAAGTAAAGTGGACGCCTCTGCATTCATTTCCGCTCACTCCACCGAAGAAACACGCGAGTCGCTAGTGAGGAGAGATATAAATAAAAATAAATCATTTTGCTCTTCGTAATCATCACTCGGTATTGAATCGAAAAAAAGGATGATTCTCCGCTGTCTTTATTCCGACCTGTTTTTGAAAAGTACATAACGAATGAATAGTTAGTAATTCATAAACGAATTAATAATGAATGCTTCATCGCTCAATAAAACTTGATGAATTTGTTTTCGCATTTTGAAAACTTAGTTTGATTATGTATCAAACGCTAAAAACTATTTTAGAAAATGGAGTACAAATGAATAATTGTGTGTTTGTTATTGTTATTATATATGACGATCTCCAAATGAAACTTATCATTGTTCTAAGATCATTATATATCGTAAAATCCGGCGTGTAACGCGCCTACACTTTCGAGATGCATTTAGAATGTTTAGGTATATTTGCCGTGTAACACGCATTCCCTTTTTTCCCGAACAAGTCTGAAAAATCCGTGAGTAATGCTCTTTTGTTTTCAAGTCATTTATTCGAGGTATTATCCTAGGCTTTAGGGAAAAAGTATACTTCTAAAAATTCATCACTTTATGCTCATAAGGAATGCCGTTTCTTTTAAATAAACACTAATTCGATCTATGAACAAGTCGAATTTTGTTTTCATCTTCATCTCTTTTTATTTTTAAATCTCTCATTTTCATACCCGGTTTTTAACGCGCGCCTGTCAATTTCGATCTTATTTTTCGTGTTGAAAGGGCATGTTATACGCAGATTTAACAGTATGCCAATTTTGCAGCAAAATATTTGTGTCTCGATCGGGATGCAATGCAAATGGCGTGAATTACATTTCTCGAGAGACATTTGTATTTTCATATTACGTACGTTTCATTACCTCATTAGTTTTTACTAATATATAAGATTTTTCAAAAGCGTGGCTGTTCTATATTCTCCTCAAAGCTTTGTATTTTCTTCCTCGCCAGAGCTCTGGCTGCTTTGGAGGACGTTGGTTACGTTCTAACGATTCCTCAACCACACCTCTTCCCAGGCGAGCGTTTTGCGATCGTTAATCGTATTTTAGTAAACCGCAGGACACCGGTCCTGGATTGTTGCCGGATTCATCGATCCGGCGCTAATTGAGCCGTTGGGAAAGCTGATCCAATGTTTTGCCTTTTCAAGTTCTCGGTTTAGCGCAATCGATGTTAGAAGGCCAAGACGCGAACTTCACCCACAGACACACGCGCATTCTCTTTCTTCTCTCCAAACTAATCAAAGGCTTCTCTAAGGTTACAGGCAACGCGTATTTGTTATTTTTTGATTTCATTCATCTTCTCGGATGAATGAAATAAAAAAATAACAAATACGCGATCTTTTAGACAAGAAAATGTTTTAGGTTAACTGTAAAACTATTTTCAAATAACAATGCTATTTTACGATAAACTGTATGATTCTTTTCAGATATATTCATTTTCTTAAACCAGATGAATTTTTTTTATTATTCTACTTATTATTTTATTTAAGGAAATAAGATGAAAAAAATATATATCTGTAATTTTTAAATGATTTATTTTATGGAACCCCTACATTCGACGCTTTGCTTGGGTTTCAGCTGTAGTTTTTTAATTTGATAGGGGCATAATACACACCATCCAAAGCAACATTTGATATGATTTGAACTAAAAGGTTATAAACAAACATTCACTAAATAGCATCATACAGCTAAATCAAGTAAACGGTACAGGATGCATTCAACAAATTCAAGCAAATATTAGTTTGAAAATGTCTACTAGAAGGCGCTTTGCATGGAAAAAACTGCAAAGGAAATGGCGCACATGAAATGCATAAGCAATTTGAATATCTAATTAGTTGTTTTTGATAACCATATCATTAAACCATATTAGATAAAACAAAGAAATTAGTAAAAGTACATTCATGCTGAATGACAAAAAAAGAGAAAGAAACAGTTGTGTTTGCAGAAATATTATGACAAGGGAAGCAGTTGATAACTGTCTTTAGGAGCGATGCAATAAAAGTTGCTCAATAGGACAAAATCGGTGAACCTGTGGTTCTTAAAAGCGTTGCAAAAAGTGTGTTCAACAACAGATTCTAAATTGTTCGATGTGATGCTTCAACCATCAAGCGTAACGGGGCTCCTCGAGGTGAACCGGATAACCAAATTCTTTAAGATTCCCTATAACAAGAAATTACAAGGAGTTAAATTCTGGCACTTTTTCCTCCGGAATCGAAGGACGCAATATCTATTCAAGTTTGAACATTTTATCGTTTATAAATCCTGCTCTGAATTGCTCAACTTGCTTCTGCATTGCGTACGGTGCCATTTCTTTTGTTAAATCTGCCATTTTTTCTGCAAAGCTTCCTCGTAGTGAATTTTTGTTCGGAAATTCTTTTAGTGCATCTCGTCTATAATGCATATACCAAATTTAATGATGAACTCCTCATTTTTTTTAGTTGCAGGATAATGTTTATAAAAGAAGTTTGCATAGAATGTGGTTTCTTCGTTGAATGGAAAACTTCTGACTGCCGTTTTTGCCCAACACATTGTGGTAACCATAACCAATACGACGCGCAATATTAAGCCACGGTCAAATGACGAAGTTGACGCTTAAACTGACCTTCCACTCTTCACACCCTGGGTAGACCATTGTGAGTGGATATTTATACTCGATGTTTTCTTTGATGTAGGGAACTTCTTTTTCTATTTTTGTTTATTTATAAGTAAACCTTTTTTTCAATTTCTGTTTTTTATAGAATGGTAGTATATCGCGCTTCCACACTCAGGCTCAAATCCCGGGCTGGAAAAGGTCGACTCAGCTTTTCATTCCTTCAGTGGGTCAATAGATGAGTACCAAGCTTGCTTGAGAACTGAACATTGGGGGTTTAGCGTCAGACTGACCACTTGAACGAAACATCTACACATGCACCCCAGTGCCTAAGGTCACGTAAACTGAGATTGTCACAGTGGGTCTTGACCTTCATGGGCTGTTGCGCCACTGAGTTCAGTTCAGTATTTTATATAGAATATAAGATTTTGTATAGTAGAGGGGGTTTTTTTCACGTATCGGCAACAACGTTCCGATTCTGATATTGTAGCTCAGGAAACTACCTTAAGGGTTACTTTGCTCATTTGAGAAAAGTCACTCATCGTCTTTTTTGTCGTTAATGAGATTCGATAAAAGAATGCCCTTCAGTAAAAAAATACATACTGTCAGTCACCATCTATTGAGAAGATTGGTAAATTGAGTTGACAGCATGTGTGTACTTATCTCTATACTTCACAACCATCCAATACTGTGGTGTCAAGTTTTTACCCGTTCTTAGGAAAGAGTTAATAGGAAGGAAGTTTGGGATGAATAAGGAAGTGAAAGCTTACTTTGTCCCTCCCTGTACATGGGTTCTTAGAAATGTATCTGTATGCGAGGTAAGTGCATAACCGAAAAAAGTAGAGGCATGAAATATCGAATAGATAACTCGCGTTCCTATACTTCTAAGATTCGCACTCTGAACTGCATTTTTACTCCATCGTTAAACCATCATCGTAAAACATAATCAAATTATGTTTATTGGAGATACTTTAACATGACCGGTTTGTTACCAAATTTAATTTAATAAGGTGATCTCTTTTTAAAAAAAATAACACCATGTTAGGTATATGCAGACTATTTAGCTTGCCTTAAACCTACTGTAGAGTACTGTAGGTTCGAAATGTTTCCCTGAATTTTAAGAACCCTCATCGCATTATGTGGCACAGTGATGCCACCGTCGCTGGTAAATGATGGAATTAGGGATTTCATCAAGTCCTTAAGGGAGATAATCAATTCACGCAAGATTTTAAGACAACGTTCTCATTGAGGTCATTTCCCTGATGTAAGTAAGTGATTTGATCAAATCCTAGAACTGTTTTAGTGAAATGATGAGATGAACGTCAGAATTTGTAAAGCTCTGTTTTCCTTGTTACCACTCTCCTTTACCTCCCCCTTCTCCTCGTCCGTGCTAGGTAGCGCCGGTCTTCTGACGTGACGCCCCAAAATAAAATAACCTAAATATCATTTTTTAGTTTTATTTAGTTATATTCTTTGCATTATTATCTTTCGATTGATATATCACTTTTGCATGCCTGAAAATTAGAAACTGGATAAAACTTCAATTGAAAAACAACAAACAAATTAGGGAATTCGAACACGCCTTCTTTATAGATAAAAAAGCTGTTTGATGATAAAAAAAGGCTATTTTAAAAAGGGAAATAATAACTGAAAAAAGGTGTTACAAATAAGCAGGATATTTCTGAAGTACTACATTAATGTATAATTAAAAAAATGAAAAATTCTACTACAAATATACTTTAAAACAATACCAGCTTTATTATTTAATTATTTCGTAAATTAATTTCGATTAAATAATGTACAATTCAATGATTATTGTTGTATTAATTACTCTTTTTATTATGCACCATATTTACTTTTAAACTCTTGACAGTGTTATTTCATCATGTCACAGAAAAAGGCTAGGGATTACTTTTTACTTACTAACCTTAGAGAAATCCCCTTACAGAGTTCTTATCTTGCGTGAATTGATGATCTCCCTTAGGAATTGGATGAAATCCTTAATTTAATCATTTCCCTGCGATACCAATGCGCAGACAAGTTACTAGAATACCTCATCCAATTTCTCATACTTCCACCAGAGGGCTCTCCAGTCGAACTTTTGATTTTTCCACATTAATCAAATGAGCTCATAACTAAAACAGCCGAAATGCGTCCTTTCTGCTGTAACTTAGCTGTTATATTCAGAAAAATAAAAAAAGTTAGTGAATTAGAACTAATTATTTAAAAATAGCTAAGTGAATTATCTTTTATCTTCCAATTTCTTTTTGCTTTGACTTTAGGAATGACATTATCCTCGTATTTAAAAACTCATTAGTAAGGCGTTCGCTTTGCTTATTTTGATGACTTAAATAAGGACGACTCAAAAGGCAGATATTAAGATCATTTCAACTAATTTTGTCCTTTAATTAGTGTAACTCAAGCCAAATTAATTTTTTAATTTGGCTTATTTTATGATTTGGTTTAACACAAAAGTCAAATCTCACTAAAAATTATATTTTGCATCAAGTTACTTTTATCATTATTTATTTATTTTAGTTTAGGCAAGTATGATAATATATAGTTTCTTTTTTTTGCTTTAAATAAAAGTCAATATGGAGAAACTATTTTGCTCCTAATCAAAACTGTTTTTAAAAATGCCAAAATGTTTATTTGATAATCAAGAGAAACTGTATAGGTATAATATTCTTCGAAATATAAATTTTCTAAAAATGGATTGGGGTTAAAAAGGCTTCTGTTATACATTTAAACCTAATTCACTTGGAAAAAAGAATCCGAGGAACATTTCTTATAAAATATGTGAAAAAGTTCAACTAAAACCATTTCGATTTTTAATTCAGCAAGGATTTTAAAATATAGCTAGTAACGAAGTTTGGCATAAAAAATTAGTTTGGAGGTCATTTACTTTGTAGACATGCAGGAAAGGCTCTTTAGATTTAATTGACCAACAAAAAACTATGTGAATGTTTCAGTGTCAATTGCTTTTGCCATTTTATTTAGAACATTTACCATTGTATTACGTTTTTATTCATTGAAATATGTTCATACATCTCTTGAAAAATGCGTGACGGACAGGTAATAAACCGGACTGGTAACAGATTTGGAACTCAGGTTTTTTTTGGCAATTACTACCGTGTTGCAGGGGATGATGATCGTTCAATTTATCGGGGCTCGTGCATTCTCATTGGAGAACTATATGGATAATTAGGAACCAGAGAAAAGCCTCGTCATTTGGGGATTGTTCAAACTTGAGAAGCCCATGGGCCGTGTTTAATGGACCTTTGAATAAAACTGAGACATATTTGAGAAACGTTCAACAAATAAAAAGTTTAAGAGTTCCTGCTAAGGTTATCATTCGTCTTCTAGATATTTAAAATGAACGTGATTTTAAACCAGGCGTCGGCAACCTCTTAGCTGTGGTGTGCCAAATTAATCTACCAACATGATTCAGCGTACCATACAGTTGGGCATATTCGAAACAATTTGATTCCCGCCATAATACATGCAGAGTTTGAGAATTGAGGCCGACACTATAGATTGAAAGTTTTATTGTATATTAATTTTGCATCATTCTCAAAGATATTTCTCAACGTAAAAATAAACAGCATAAAATATAACTATTTCTTCAACATAAATAAAAAAATTAAAACTTGTACATATGTTATATATATATTTAAACATATTTATTAAAATAAATAGACGACATAAAATGTAAGAATTCCCCTTTTGTTACAAGCAAATAAAAATTGTAATGCGAACCTAGTGCTTCCTATCGCAAAATAAGGCGTATAATTTGTGACATTCAGTTGTTAAACAATTTCTTTTGCGGTATTGAAAAATTTTTCAAGTCAGAAAAGAATCTTTTGTGTAAATATGCAGAACCAAAAGGGAAAAGCAGAGTAGATGTAATTTTCTTTCTTCTCAAATAATTAAATCTCTCCAGAAATGACATTGAATAATTTACAAACTAGCTGTAAATTTATCTTTAGAAATATCTTTCAGATTTTTTTGTAATTCCGTAAATGTCCATAATTCTGAAGATGTTTGTGAAATAAGGTCCATTACAAATTCATCAATCTCCATCACCTCAAAAATTGGCAAATTTATAGCCTAGTGGGGAGTGCAACTGAGAATTGTAGCGCGTTCCAAATGCGTACCATAGGTTGCCGACCCCTGTTTTCAAAAAGATTACACTTCTTTTTATCTAAGTTTAAAGAAAGAAAAATTACTTTGGGTACTCCTCCCGCTCGTATGTCGTTCACCTGCGACAATTCGAGGGCTTGGCCGTCCTGCAAAAGAAGAAGAAACCAATTTTTTTTTGAATTTATGCAGTATCGGATACTTAATAATCTAAAATTGAATAATCAATTAAGCGGTTATTCATAGCTTTTCTTGAGCCAATTAATTGCGATTTGAAATAAATATAATGTTTTGAACATTATACAGTAATACAGTAGAACGTCGTTTATCTTAACGTTTATTATCTGGAGCGTCAAATATCCGAACCAGTTCTTTTTGTCAACTACATGTGCTGTATATGAATACGTTTTCGAATAGTGCAATGCTCAACATTCGTTTCGCGTGAGGCCAAAAGTGAAGGGAAGCTCAAGAGAATTTATAGGAAACAAGTTTTGCGAAGATAACTTTTGGCAGAAAATGACGAAGAAAGTGTTGCTGCTGTTGATGAAACGCTCAATAGGAAGGACGCCTGCTACATGTTAGCCGAAGCGTGGGACTTGTTCGAATGACAGAGCCTGAAAAATGCATGGAATAAGCCGTGGCGAGATTTAGAAGCCGAAAAGGACTTCAAATGACGACCACAGAGAGGAGATTACCGACTTGGTTCAATCAATCCCAGGATTTTTAGAATACAATGAAGAAGCTGTAGAAACCTGGATGGCATACGATGCAGAAGACTGTGGATTTCAAATGCTAAATGATGACGAGATTGTAACTTCCGTGCAAGAAGACTCCAACCCTGTCGACGATGAAAGGGATGAAGGCGAGGACAAAAACAACAACGAAAATAGCAAGAGTCCATCAAATGCTGACGTTTTTTATGTGTTAGGGACAGCTATGGAGTGGTACGAACAACAATCAGAGTGCTGTCCAGCTCAACTACTACTGCTCAATAGAATCAGAGACCTTGCAGCGGAAAAACGAAGGGGTACAATGATATAGCAAAAAATTAGTAATTATTTTCCACAATAAAGGTAAAATTGCGACAATTTGCACCTATTTTACTTTTCCTTCAATCACGTTTCGCGCATGTGATGATTTTCAATATTTGTATAGTGTCCGGTTTAATATACTGCATGGATTGCATTCAGTTTTCGATTATCTGAACGGTCCCAATTGATTCGGATATACGACGCTCAACTGTAGCCCGCAATAGGTGGGACTGAATGATAGCCACGAAAGTCGAATTCGCGGGCTATGATTTTGCATACAAATATATGTAAGCTATTTTTAGTTGGCACGGGAAAAGAAAAAAAATATTTTAGAAAAATTTTCTTAGTAGAATCTTAGATAACACACAAATATAAAATTAAATGTAGAAGTTATTTTAATGTAGAAGGTTTCATAAAATCTTGCAACGCAGTCTCGGGAGGATCAAATTTTTTTTTCTCTCATAAAATCTCCTCATAGGATACTAATAATTTTTTTATTCTTTGCTTTGTTTTAAAAAGACTCATCGTCCGAGTCTATACTTTCTAAAATTTTTAGCAATTTTCAAATTAAACTCTGTCAAATTTCTAACATCATCATTCGATCTTCTGAACTGGGTGAAAAGACTCAAGTTCTTCAATTTCTATGAGCTCATCTATTGTCAATTGATTGTGGGAATCCAGCAGTTCTAGAACAACATGACTATCCCTTTCGAAATTTGTTTGCCTGGCAAGATCGACAATTTCTTCAATCACATTACCAATTTTTTCTCAAACAAAACACGAATGAAAGAGATTTGGAAATCGCATAACTCCGGGATCACGAATGTTGTCGAGGTAGTGTATATATATATAGTCGAAGTAGTAAGTAGAAATTATGTTAAACGTGCAGTAAAGAATTCAAAATATTTTACATTTCTCTCTACTTAGCTGTATAGAATTAGCTTCAGTGTATAATATTTTTTACTGTCCTTTAAAGGAAAAGTGATATGGGATGTACTTTCTGATGCTGAATTCTTAGAGACTGCAAAATCTCTGTTTTGAAGAAAAGTATCTTTGAAATTCCTGTTTCACTTCCCTCTTTTAGAATGAATAAGCTAATTTTTCAATATTTCCTTCGGCAAATTTTCCAAGCTTGTCATGATTGTTTTGAAATATTATTTTATGCATGCATAAATGATTTAATACTGCTTGAATATCACTTTGCCTAATTTAAATCACAAAGAATGATACTAATTGTTTCGCAATGACCCTGAAAGAAGGATCAATAATCTACTTGCATCTAACACACATCTGTATTCTAAAACAATAAGAAACGTGGCATTCTTAGGTCGAAATTATGTCTCTCTCTACAAAAATATAATACTTCAAATAATCAGTATTAGAAGTAAATTTACAACATTTACTTTTAACTGTAGTCGTTCTCCCTTTAAGCTAAATATGAGATAATTTCTGTTACTAATTACAGTACCGGTTCAACTGTGTTGCCGAAAAGATTCCTCTCGAAACAAACAACCACTTGTTCTCGGTGAGTTACGAGATGAAATGAAATCCGATACACCTCGGAAATCTATTTTGAAAAGTTTATTATTTCTTTCTCTGTTCTCCATGTCTTTGTATAACTCTGCTCGATCGAACAACCTTTAGTGAAGAGGCGTCTAAAAATAGAAATAATTTGTGTGGCCACTTTTGTTGTCCTAAGTGAGACAACGCATAGCTGTTTCTTTGAAACATTGTTTTATGATTCATTAAAAAAATTCATATTTTTTTCCTCATTAACAACTTTTCAGTCGCTTTGGTTTAATATCTAAAAATTTACTAGACTTCTAGATTCTAGAGAAATTGTAGCATAAACAGGACTGCTATTAAAGCGTATTGCATCTTTCACTAGGCGTCTTTACAAGTTTTAAATTTTATCATACACATTCTCTCTCTATGACATTTTGAATATTATTATTTCTGTGCCTCTAAAGCATTCTATTAATTTTTCTTTAAAATTGCTACTATTTTCGATATTATTTATTAAAAATATTATAATCTGTAAGAATCGTAATCTGTTCAATTTTTATTGGAGTTAAAAAAAGCTTACGGGGAACATTGGTTTAATATTTGAAACATTAATTATAGATTCTGTTAAGCACAAAATTCTAATTTGTTAGTTTTATAAGAGAAATTAAAAAATTAAATAAATAAACTTTTATGAAATAACAATGGGATAAAAATATAACTAAATAAAAGCATGAAAAATAGCTCTTAACTGTTCATTTTTGATATTTACAATGTAACATACGTTTCTCTTCTTTATCTTGTAACAGAAATGCATTTTTTTAAAAAATTTAAAATGGTTTTTTTGTGTATTTATTTTGAAGTACCCTCCTGGAAAGCATAAGTTTTCAACTTTTTTTATGAGAAAAGAATATAACAGCATAATTAAGTAAATTCCTCCTTCCCTGTTTTTGTGAAGCAAGTAACATTATTTTTCGCTATTTTGCATTATTTGTTTGTTAACCACATCAAATCTTTTCCAAATTTGAAATAGCATAACTTCTAACAAATCAAGCCTTAAGCATAGAAGTATTTTTTAAAATTAATACAGTGCGATTCAATAAAATAGTTTTTTTTAAAAAAAACAGTTTATGGATTTTAGGGACCTGAGTAAATATAGTTTCCTTATACTTCATAAGAACTGTTTTCTTTGATTTTGCTTTTTACTGCGATTCATTTACAATCGCATGTTTGCAAATCGAATATTTTTTATAAATTGTTCTTTATTCATATAGTTTATCAAAGTAAAAAAAATTCCATTTTAATGGTTTTACTCTGAGAAATATCGTTTTCCTTCGAGATCCAGTTTGTTGACTTCTTCTTTCTGTTTGTAACAAGATTATTCTCGCAGACGCTTTTATAAGGGGAAAAAATAATTTTTCTTTCATTCCTTTCACATTTACTTGACACACAAGAAATGTTCGAATAATAATAAAAAAAAGAAGAAATTTATTTTAATATAATAACCTTACCCTTCCTTCACTTTTCCAGTAGATGAAAAAGCCATATTCGTCGACCTTGAACAAGGCATTTGGTTCATAGGCTGCTTGTTCTTTTTCCTGAAGCAAAGAATGAAAGAGATCAACGGCAAGTTACATAAAGCATTTTTAAGAATTGACGTGAATGTACCTCAGAAACTGTATTCAACAAATGTCATTCATATCAAAGCGGCACGCCCACAACTTTTTCTTCAGAAATTCAAAATTTAAAATTATTAAAATAGCAGAAATTATACCTGTTTTTTCTCAATGATTTCAAGTGTAGTATGTTTAGTGTACTTTAGTGTTCATTGTAGAAATGGTACGTTTTTACAAATATATCATAAGTGTGTGTGGCGATTTATGAGAGTGCGTCAGGAAGACACGAAAGAATTCGAGTAATGAAATGCGAAGTACGAGAATATAAAGATGTAATAAGGAGATGAATACCCCAAAATGTGATTATTGAAAATTATGTGAGTTATTTTTATTATGAAGAGCATTAGAATAATTATCTAAAAAAGATACGAATAACAATAATGTTCGTGAAAAAACTGGAGATTGAGTATCCTTATTTAAGAAACTAATTACATAACTCATTTTGTCGGTTTATTGTTGTGATGTGTGTGTGTGACTATCACTTCCAAATCTGATTGACCAATTTTAGTATATAATCTCCTCGTTATTTTGCAGTCTGTCATTCTCTTGCATTAAAAAATCGAAGCCTTACTGATAATATACAATTTCTTTAAAAGCGTTTTAAAGATGTATATTGTTTCTATATGAAATTTTGATAGTATTATTCTAATATAGTTTGGCGCATATGAAATGTCGCATTTTTTACAAGTGAATCTTTTTTTAAAAAAATTAATTTGTTTGGAAAAACTCCCATGCTCCACATTGCATAAAATGAGACTTACAGACGTAAGTGGTTATATCATTATAAAATTTAAAACAAAATTAAAAAATTAAATTTAAGAGACAATTATAAAATAAAGAGAAGGGAGGAAATACACAAATATAAAGAAGGGAGCTTTTGTCTTTCCGTTTTCGTTATTCTTTTGTTTTTGGAATCGCCTCGTTTATTCGTATTGTTCATTACAAGAACACATGTCAACAAAGAAGATTTTCTTATAAGTGTTTGATTCTGTTATTTGTTTTGATTTTCATAAGAATATGCATTCTACTGATACACGCGTGATTTTTTTTATATGAGTATAAACTTGGTAATAAGGCTGTAAACATGAACCAGGATTTGGGGAAAATACTGTTAACCACAAAAAAGTGCAGAGTTAGTTTGAAAAATTTCGCTTCGGTTATTTTTTCCTATAAAATGAACCGAGTGAAGAACTCAAAACATCTGTGAAAAAATGGATCTGGAAGCATTGGTGGAAATCTGTTTCCATTGCACTGAATTGATGAACTGCATGGAAAATTGAATGCGTTGGCCACATGGGTTCAGAACGATTGTGAAAGTAAAATGAATTGAAATGTAAAATATCCAACTTATTTATTGGATCTTTCGCCAACCGACTTGCATTTAGAACAGGTGTACTTGTGTATGCAGGTTTGAAAATGAAAACAATCGGACAAATTTCGTATCAGAGTTTGTTGATTCTGATAATCAGAGAATTTCTTTGAGAGATATTTATACATTAAAATTTCGTTGAGAAAGGCGTATTTAAGCAAATGGAGCATATTTTGATGAAATAAACAGAATTTGAAAAAAGTGTACAGTTTCATATATTCACTTAAGAATCTGACATCTCATACGCATAGGCATGTTAATATAATGATCATCTTAATCTTGTCGGCTCTGGTGTCTTAGAGATAGCATGCCCGCTTTTTAAGCCCAAGATTGCGGGTTCGACCCCGGCTTGAATAGATATATTTTCGGGATGTGAAAATTATAGGCACACATGCCACATGATTATGTGGTATATAAAAGATTCCATGAGTATCAATTTGGCTCTGGTACTCTCGGCAAAATTAAATCACGGCAATATTTAGCATCTAACGAGAGCTTGAATTAAATTAATTCTAGCGTCCAAATTTTGTAGCGAGATCCGCCACTAGATGGTGCCACCACTGAAATGGTTCTCGCATTTGGGGACTTGCCGTGTCTGCAAAGGCTTAATTGCTAATATGCAGCCCATTCGAAATTTTAATTTTGCTGCTTTCCTCAACTTTCTTGCTCTATTATTTTGCAATGAATGTTGCATACCGTTTTGATAATATATCACACGAACTTAGCACTATTACTTGAGGGAATCCAACAAATATGTCAAAAAGTGACACGAGTGACACTCGTGAAGGTGTATATAATTCTTCCATACTACCTCATAGGAAGAGTGTTAAATGTCGGTGAATTAATTATGCTCTGTTCATTACACGTGGCAGTTTTGGGAAGAATAAAAATTATACATTTATTAAATCTAATAGCTTAATGAGATTTTTTGAATTAATAGAGTTTTAAATCAATTAATTTAAACCAATTATTTCATTAATAGATATTTTATTGTCTGAGCTCTTAAGAACAATACACGAGCGAATAAAAATGAAGGACACGGTTTTTCTGAGGAAAATTGATTGAGGTACGGAGCTGAGTACTAGGAAATACGAGATTAAAATAAATCTTATTGTCATCTCCACAATATTAATGCTGAAATAAAAGCCTCCAGTGACATTTAAATAATACAGAATGATATTAATGATTAAAACGATTAAAGTATCATTTAATTATTGTAAGAAATAAAAAAACTCAATGAAGACTGATCTTTTAAGATTATTGTGTAAGGAAAAATAAAAATAACTTTTTTTGATTCATTTAAATGTTTGCGAAATTGCGACGCTATTATATTTTCAAATTATACTTCAAAAGTACTGGAGGAAGAAAAGAAATAAAAGAAAATATTATTTTAAAATAGAGAGAGAAATTCAATGAATGAAAATATTAAATATAAGAAGCAATGTTAATCTAATTAATAAAAGAGACTTTAAGCGCGTGTGTTTCACCTCTACAGCCCAAACTAAGCAACCCAGAAGTATAAAACTTGGCACATAATTATTCTAGGTCCTGATGATGTGCACTACGAAGAGTGTTTTTCGAAATTCGCTTTAGATTTTTTAAAATTAAATTTTTAAACGATTTTTCCATATTTTTTTCAAGAACTGGGTTTTTAGTTAGTTGTTTTGGCAACACAGTGTATTTGTTTTAGAATTCTTTGCGCACGAAAATTTTACAGTTGATTTAGCGATGTTGACAAAAGTGAATTGTGTTTTCTTAATTAAGCATATTTTATCCTTTTCCGGAATTTCAAACAACAGTGATGAAACTTTAATACATTAATGCTAATTGACTTTCATAAATGAAAATCTTCTAAGTTTTTGCCACTATGGGCGATACCAAAGTTTGCTCAATGTTTTGTTTGTGTTCCGGATACAGTTTTATATTAAATCAGTATATTTTGTTTTTCTAAGAAAGCTGTGATTTTAGATAATAATATAATCTGTTTTCTGCAAGGCTGCCTTTTTATTTTAATGCTCATTAAATTTATGTATCTTTTATTTTTGTGCATGTATATTTCTGATATGTTATTGTGGTTTGTAGTACTACTTGTTGGTTGTGTAATAGAACAACTACCCTTCTTGCAAGGCCTAACTTAATTACTGTACTGGCTACTTTTAAAGATATTTTCATACCATCTGATATCCTTTTTTATTTGATATTCATGATTTGTCATAGCTTTGCTATTAGCATCAAGAAGGCCTGAGGGCACTCTCTCTTTAAACCTTTAAGCTGTATCTGAAAAATATTTGCTTCCATTTTGGTTACTAACTTTATGTTGACTTTTAAAGAATCGACTTTACAAAAAATTTGTACAAATTTTGGTACAACAGTTGTAAGGACCTCAGGTTTGCAATTCTTGCAAAACCAAATGTTAGTGGTACAAGTTAGAATTTTAGGTATTTACTTATTAGTGTCACCACAGCCAAATTGGCGCCTTGCAAATCACTCCTTGATATGAAGACAACAAAAATTTCGTGTTTTATACGAAAAAAAGGTATAAGATTTTGGTCGGAAATAGCATGATTCACGTGGTGCCAATTTGACTGCAGTGGTGCTAATGCGTAAGTCATCTGTCTTTGCAAACTGGAGAACACAAAACGCTTTCTGTTGACTAGTCGCCATTTTTCTACTAGTGCGTTGATCGGCAAAAAAGAATGAAAAATTAGCATACGTTTTGCTCACCCAAACCAGCAAATAAAACTATTTCAGTTGCTCTTTCATTCGATGCATGAGTCATACTAATATGTTATATGTAATGAATACTATACAAAGCGTTAAAACTCCGATATTCTTTTAGAAACACCGGGTACTTGAGATATATTCAGTTGTAGGCCTTCCGTAAATTTATAAAACACAATAAGAAAGATATTGAGTGGTTGAGTAAAGCAATAATTAAAACATGATGCGTGAGTATCAATGAGAAGTGCAGACACACCTCCTCCCATCTGTCGAAGATGCATCCCTTGAGGAGTGCGGGGGGCACGGGCCGTTGCCAGTTGAACTCGTACAGTTTGGTCATGGCTGTTTCAGCATGGCCGCCTCACAGGGATCCACCCATCTCCTGCAAAACAAACCAATCTCAGTACAATGGAATATTAACATAAATCTCCTCAGCATTATTCCTTTGAGGAATATTAAAAAAAATTGGAGGTAATGTACGGTGTTGCTTAAAATACTGTTCAACAAGTTTATTTCATTGGGATGCGTTCTTTTTTTTTATCACACTTCATATCTGCTGAAGGATTTTGTTAAGTCATTCGACTACTTGCGAGAACTTTTTTTTTAAAAAAAATGGAGATTTGGAGATTTTTTGGGGTTTTTAGATTTATTTTTTTTTAGTACACTTTAAGAAAATAAAGCTAAAATTAAGAAGAAAAAAACAAATTATTACTACTAAAATGGGAAAAATAGGTAAAAATTGGCAAAAAATTACATAAATGGGGCCCGCTTTGTACAAATAGTAAATGAACAAATTCTCAATTTTTCAATTTTGATGTATTACTTTGTTATTTCTTTTTGAAGTGACCTTTACGATATAAGAGATATTTTAATTTTTACAAAAATTAGAGCACTTTATCTTAGTTGTTATATGAAATTGCTTAAAAAAAGATTATATTCACATAAAGAACGGTAAATTTTGTAATAAAACAGTGATTGGTAAACCTGAAGGTTAAAACGCTTCTACTGTTATACAGAACATACACAAAAAATTTCAGCAAATTATTTTAAAAACGTTTTGAGCAATCACCGTGCCCATTTGAGTTTTTCGGGGAAAAAACACATTTCTAGTAAAACGCATTTTAAAGTTAAACATCTTATGTAAAGTTACGGTATTTGCTTTTACCAAAACACTTGTAGTTTTTGTTCTAGTGAATGGAAAGTAAAACACTTGGTATTTTTATAAAGCTAATATGATGGCCTAAAAATAAAAACATAAAAGAAATTTGTCAATTTTTAAGAAAAAATCATGATTTTAGGGTAGTCGGAAACAGTTTTGGAAAGTATGGTTTCTTATTATTTGTAAGATAAAAAGAAAGTTTAGAAGCATTGAATATTTTCCCCAAGTCAAGAATTTTGTCACGTCTTTTTAAGGGTCACAGAAAACCGGGCAAAGGACTCTAAGGAATCATTTACTGTTGGCCCTATTCAGAGAAGACTTCCTTTGTGACAAGCAAGAAGATTCAGCATGAGTGCAATCTGAAGGTAAATGAAAGCAGACTTGAATTATGTTTCGGATTTAGTTAGTTTCTTTAGATTGCGTATCCCATTTTTTTCTTTCCAGTCTCTTAAATGTGCTCTTTATAAATTTACTTCTTCATTTTCTGCCATGCTGATAAATAAAAGTCCATTATCAAGAAAATAGGAGGGAAACTCTGCCGGAAACTCTCCAATAACTTCACTTTCAGAGATGTAACTTCAGAACATTTCGTACGCAGCATAAATAAACTTTCTTTTATGAGTAGCCTTCTAGTGAGTTATCAATCATAATGTGGCATTTTTAGAAATAAATGTCGAGAAAAGCAGCTCCCCTGTTATCGTATTAGAAAAAACTTAGCTCTTTATAAACTAATATCTGCCTCTTTTTGAACCACATGGCTGGAATGAAGTCTGTTAGTAAAGAAACAATTTATCGTTACCACGTTTTCCATTAACAGTAAAATACAATAATTTTCTTATATTTGCCCGAAATGTATTCCTTTTTTCTGATATCAATTAATAGTTTATCATTTTAAATGATTCTTTACTACATTCGTTAGTGCCATACAATCAACACAACGTAACATCCGGCGTATAACGCGCACTTTTAACGCAAAGAATTTCGAAATGTTTTACGCCGGGTATAAAAATGACAGCTTGGATAATAAGAATAAGAATAAAGTTGAGCATAAAAGAAAAGTAGACCTCTACATATATTGAAATATTGTTTCTTTAAAAGAAATGACATTACTCTTTTTAATTTAAATAGTTGTAGTTCTAGAAGTATCCTATTTTTTTAAAAAAACATGGAATAACAAATGCCTTCTAAAAATAAAAGTATTGTGCGCGTACTCTTTAGGTTTAGTTCGTAAAAAGAAGGTGCGCGTTCTATGGCGAACATACCTACAAATTAAAAATTGCTACTCGAAAGTATAGGTTCACGTTTTACACCGTATTTTACGATAAGTTGGTTGTAATTTTCAGAATGATCTTTATTTCGTTTTGCGGCATTTCTTTCCACAAACGATTCTCCTTTCTGAATTGACAATTTCTATTACCTCTGTAAGTTAATTAACCCAGTATGAGTTCACTAATAATTTTTAGCTGTGAGCCTTTTGACACAAAAACGAAAAATATGTGTGCATTTGTTTCTTCCCTCCTTAATTTTATTACTTTATTTTTTTTATTTTAAATCCCCTTTTTACGCGCCCTTGTTTAACAGATCTGCTCATTTCATTACTGTCTTGAAATATATTAAAAGTTAAACGTAAATAACTGAGTTAATATGTTTAGCATTAATAACCATTTTGAATCACAAGCATGTTCTATAGCTTAAAATCGTCTTAAAAATTCTACCTTATTTTAATACTTATTTAGAATTCACCATTATTAGTGTCTAAAAATAATATTTTAGTCAATTAGCTGAAGAATTGAAAGGAATTTCCGTTAATATTTTTTTCACTTGTAATGTTCAAATACCAATTTCCTCTATTTTTCATAACGGTTGATCCCCCCAATTGATAAGAAAACTATTGATTTGGAATACTTTGCGTGATTTGTTTTACTGTACTGATTACGTATGAATATACACTAAAGATGTTGAAGAAAGTTATAGAAAAGTAGCATCATGTCTATATATGTATACATGTTTCATCGTTTTATTCAGTCAATTTAGGGATCAATTCCTCGTGATGCTACCGTATGAGAAAGAGAAACAAAAGTTAAAGCAGTAAAGGTCACGAGGACATTTTTGATTATAGTAGTTGTATTCTCTTCAAAAAGAAAGATTTAAAAGCTAAAAAAAAAAGAAACTGAAAGAGAGAGAGAGAGAGATGTGTGTGTGGATCATATTAAAGGAGCTATATATAAAGTTGTATTTAATTTTGACAGGGAAATCTTAAATGAGGCAAATAACATTTTACTGCAAAAGGTTCTGTGTAGATTTCATGGTTCATGATTTCAAAACTTCTGCTAAACGATAGTCCATTATTTCGTGAATAAACCCATGCTTCGATAATGTGTGTATTTTAAATTAGATGAAGAGATTGTGTAATGTCAAATATCCTCATAATAAAAAAAGGAGCATGGATTAATTTTTTTTCGATTTTAGGAAGCTGCCCTTTGCTTGCACGTTTTTCGAATTAATTGAAGTGGGTGGATTTAGTGCTCTCTGATAAATATGCAGGAACTTTGAATCACAGAATTATTGAACCGCAAGAATCAAAATGCCAAAATAAGAATACTTATATCTCTATCCAAACCCGCGCTAGTTTATTCTACAAGTATTCAGAACACAAAATTCTGAAAATCTATTTATGTAAAAAGACAGCACATTAAAAAACAGTTGACTGTTTGCAATTTTAAGATAGTGTAAGAATGAAATATACAAGTAATTTCTTGGGGTGTTCATACTGTAGTAATATAAAGGGAAATAATTGGATCGAGAGTATATTTGCGCACACAAGGTGTGACACAAGGTGTACGAGGAAAATCAAAACTTTAATGGAAGACATGCGTATACACTGCTAACGTAATGGACAGAATTGAGTGTGAAAGAGCTCTAAATTTAACCTTTTCTTCAAAATTATGAAAAAAACCATGTTGCTTTCATTTAACCATACAATGTTCAGTGAATTTTTCAATAATAAACGGTCATAGTTAATGAAAATCCATTTTAAAATAATTCCATCTGAGTAACAAAATATAAATAAAATCGCATGTGTTTAGCTCTTTTTTTTTGTTGATTTGAGAGATTTTATTTTCTCGAAGAGCTTGCATTCACTTCCTTAAGTTTTATACGAAATATGGGGAACTAAAATGTATATTTCCAACATAAGGTTTTACTTGAGAAATTGAAAGAAAGAGATGATAGATTAGATGAAACGTATTGATTGTATTTTAACACGTAGGGTTCTGAGGCAATATATGAACTATTGACGACGGACCAGCAATTTAGCTTAGAAGAGAGGAATAGATTATATAAGTTTATATGTATGAGTGTATGATATAAAGAAATTAATTGAATAGAGACTTCGTATATGGGAGATGTTGCTAGCCCCATAATAACTGTTGTGTCTAATAATAACCCCCCCTTTAGATTTAAGTTTAATTTTAATATAAGAGTTGCAATTTCAGTTTTAATTCTATTATTTATTTTATTATAATTATCTCTGTTATTTTTCTAAAGAAGAAAGTTTTCAATATATCCTCAATGAATTTAAAGGAACAATCAAGTTCACAGACTGATTTCACTCGAATCTTTCCAAAACTGGATGTTTTAGCAAGAAAAACTAAAATTTATAAAAATGTTAACTTTACCGCTATTCTATTTTCATTTAGAAGTAACATCCAGGCTTCAGAAAATTCATAAACAACAATTATGATACCATTAAAAAAAAGGGAAAAGTAATTTTTGAATGAGGCAATAGCTTTGTTACTTGATTAACTTTGTGACAGGTGCCCGTTTTACCATTTGATTGTATATTGCTAAGTTTTATTTCCTTATTTCATTAAAATTAGCAATTGAAAGGATTTTTATAATTCGATTAATAGTTTTAAAAGTTTAAGACCTTTATGGATTAAGAAAAAGTAAATTACTAAAATTGATGATCGTAAAAAAAAGTAAAAATACACACTCAGTATGATACATAAAATCAGAAGTGGAACCATTTCAATTCAATCAATCAATGGAAAATGCCAAACTCAATTCGAAAAGTAATTTAATATAAATATATGGCTCTTTTAGATTCAGTTTCTGTCTTTCCAGGAAAAAGAACGCATCGTGTTGTTTGGGATTACGGTTGCAGTAGTAGCAACACGTTCCGGTGAAATGGAAAGGTCAAACCACACATTAACAGGAGAACCTTGAATGAATTCATCCATTGTCTTTCTAATTTGAAAAATGTATTTATATCGAATGTCATACAAAGATTTGGACGACTCTGCATTGAAGGAAAAATAACCATAGAAAACTAATAGTATTCAAAATAGTTTGTTTATATTCATCAGTGGATAAAAATATAAAGTATATCCCGGAAAAGTTTCTAATTAAATATACAACGATTTATTATAAAATATTTCCTTGAATTTGCAGTTCCATAAAAAATAAACCATACGTTTATTAAAAAATATGTAGTAATAGTTATTAAAAAAAGTCCTACATAAGCACACAAAACATCTATCATCTATTTCTATTCGTGAGGAAACGTCCTTTAAATTAACATATATTAAAAAAATATTACTTCATTATGCGTAAAAACAACTGAATGATAAATTACGGTTTTGGCTTAGAATTAATTCTGTATAGTCTGAAGTGTTTTTGTAACAATTATTAACTATAATATTCTGAATGTAATTTAATTTTATTTGATTTATCAAATTAACTGTTTTGGAGGTTTACGCGCGTAATGGCAAAAGTCAGTGGTTATTCACTCTTATACTAAATTGTCATAAGTTTAATAAAGCAAAGCAAAAAATAGAAATATAACAAGACTGTATGTGTATATTAAATAAAAATCATCTCCAAAGAAGTTTGAAAAAGCAATTTTTTAATATTTCGGCAAATAATTTCATAAATTACAATCACACTAAAGCAATCGACATTTTGATATAACACTTGATGACGAGTTGGCACCTCAAATCCACATCGGGGAGTATCTCTAAGATTGTTTTCAATTTCAAGTGCATCAGTCCCCGTTACTTAGTACGATGGCTATTATTTGGAATCAGCAGTGCGAACAGTTGGTTTGAACATCACCAAGTTACTTGTTTTTGAGACATGAATGTTTCTGGATAATTTGGAGGTGATTAGTCAAAAACGCTCATGTTCAAGACCAGGGGTGGCCAACCCAATTGACCTTGCGGGCTACTTGCCGTGGGCTGCATATAAAAAAAGTCCTTATCTTTGATTTGAACCCATTTAAAACATTTATTGGAATGAAAACTTAAAATAGAATGAACTATTATTATTGTTATCACATTATTTTTCATGTGTACACGCATAGATAATATAATAATAGTGCAATGATTAAATGTTTAATTTATATAAATAATGAGATATTTTTTTTTCAATTTTTTTCACTGAGTTTCTGCAAGTCGAGCTCAATGCGTGAATTTGTACATCGTAATTGATGTTACAGGTTTTTTTCTGATTACGATTTAAGTTTGATAAATTCCGTTTGCGAAAAGAACGATTCGTAGGTGTAAGTTGAAAAGAAGTTACAGGAATCAAGCGCGATGCTGCGGGGTATCACTGTTATACAATACTGTCCCCTTCTAAGTATCTATAAAAACAGAAGCAACGTGATAAAATAGAAACAATAATGTGGGATTTATTTGTTACAAAATATTACACTAAAAACAAAAATATTTCACAAAATAATCGTATTTTATAAAGTTTTAAAGAATCTCGGAGATCGCAAAATTAATCAACGCGGGCAGCATGCAGCCCACGGGCCGCGGGTTGGCGCCCCCCTGTTCAAGACGAAAAGAAAAAGAACAAAGTAAGGTTGCATTTAATTCTAATTATTACGAATAAATAATCGAAATACTTTGATAAAATTTATTCGAAGTATTAATTGACCCTTATGTACATAACGTTATAAATTATGCCTGTTAATGTTGATTTGTTTGATTTCAGTAGTCACAGAATTGCTGTAACTAGCAGTATGAAAAGTTACACCTTCACAGCGGGGTTAAATTAATTTAAATCTAACAATGACTTTAAAATACACGATGAAACGATGGCCTATTATACGAGCCATTCGTAAGGTGGAAAAAGAATTTTCAAACCGATAACATGTCCCTCACAGATGAGCCAAAAATACAAGACTATCGCTCAAGGCCGGTTCTGTCGAAGGGAAGTAATAGTACTGGATTCTTTGGAAACGAAGAGCAACCATCCAGTGGATTAAGAATGAGAGTGTATGGAAAATTATTCACTAAGAATTGCACATGTCAAAGTTTTCAACACATGCTAAGTTCCAAGATTTCTTACTTCTTTTCAGAAGCAACTTGTTTAGAAAGATGTTGAATCATATCTGGAACAAGACAAAAACGGGTCTTTTGGATGCCTAGTCTATCAATAGGACCTTGAAACCAGAATGAGCAGACAGTAAAAGCCGAGAAACTCGCCTTTCTTCAAGAAGGTTAAGGTGCTAAAGTTCGTTGGAAAGGTCTTTTTGTCTGTCTTTAAGGACTGTTGTGGAATCAACAGACTACCAGATGAAGGATCACCTTTGTCTGTTTACTTCACGCTGCTGAAAAATTACCCGATATCCTTATGTAAAAATGGCATGATAATAATTTTCAAAGCATTTGATCTTGCCAACAATGCACCTGCTCACTGATCTTGAGGAACATTTGAGGAATCAAAGCGACGAGATACTTTCCTGATCTTGCCCTAATGGACTTTTTCTTATTTTCATAACTCAAACAGCCATTGCGAGGTTGAAAATTTTACAATACAAATGCTGTTACTCAATAGATGGAATAACGATTTGCGATGCAATTTAATGGGTTCCACAATGATGACTTTTGAAGAGTTAAGAAACTCTGTGAGAAACGTTTAACTGTGGATGACGACAATGTAAACAAATCTTAAGAATAACAAGTAAAAATTTTGTTCCTACTTAGATTATTTTTAGTAGTGAAAATTTTTCGATACGTCCTCGTATCTGTTATAATTGCTTTGTACAACTATATTACTTCAGAAATTTACGGTGCCGATTTTAAAAGCGCTTAGTTGAATTTATCTATGTATAAAGATATATATTGTATTTAATACAGCGTTTCTCAAACTGTGGGGCGCTCCCCGCTAGGGGGGCGTGATACCCCTACGTGGAGGGCAGGAGCGGATCGAAAAGTCAAAAATAAAAGATTTAAAATGATTTTCAATTTACTGAAGGAAGCAAAACAAAATACATTTTGACATAAAAAAAAATAAAATTCATATTCACTCTGATATAAGATACTTATAAATGTTCTGATAAGTATTTGATACTTAATTTTTATCTATACTAATTTTAAAATAAGTTAAGTAATTACTAGTGATTTCCACAGGCTTGTCATCTGAAAAATTTTATTCAAAATATAATACTTGTCTTCATAATTTGTGCAGTTTAAACTTAAAGAAGCATTGTAGCTTTAGCGTCGAAGGACATTATTACTGCATTCAATATATAGTTGTATGAGGGGGCGTGATGAAAAATATGACTGAAAATTGGGTCGTAAATACTGAAAGTTTGAGAAGCACTGATTTAATATACATAATAAATACATAAAAAAGAAGTTTCGATGTTATTTTTAACAGTAGAAAATTCCACACGTTATAGTATTGATTCTAAAAAAAAAATTTCATTTCTGCTTTTGAAATCCTTTATGAAGAAATTTTCGAAAAATATCGATAACATATGGATCAAATTAAATATTCAGAGAATTATGTGATCTTTATTGCCCACCTTAGTTTTAAGTCATAAGTAACAACGGCAAAAAAGTGTGATTTACTTAACGGACTTGATTCCAGAAACAGAACATCAATAGCATTCCCATTGTATGACCCATGCGTGAACTAACGAATCTACAGGAGTAAGAGGATAAAAATAAAGTAGGAGACATAAAAGAGAGAAAAACCGTACTACATTTTTATTGACAAAACGTCTATAATTACTGAGAAACACGGTGAAATGTAACCATCGCTAATATGTCAATCTCTTTTCTAAAACAAACCTCGCAGCTGGGATCAACATCGACAGCTGTGTTCCAGAAGAGAGTTTCATTAGAGCATTCATTAAAAGCCAGGGAAAGGAAAAAAGACGGAATTCATCCTAAAGCATGATGAATGTCCTTTTTTCACACAAAGCAGGAAAACTCCCTCCTCTTTTGTTAGCTCCACGAAATCCGAGAAATGATATTCGCGGAAAGGAATTCATTTTTTATCTTTCTCTTTTAGAAACGCCCACTTCCTTGAAATGCGAAATATTTCACCAGGTGAAGCCAGCTGTGATTAATACTCGAAGGTGTAACCGGAAAATTATTTTGGATTACATTCCCTTTTTTATTTATTATGAACTAATAATTAAAGCTATTGTTATACTTGTTTTTTTATAAATTTTTCAATCTATTAATTTGACTTTGCGTGATTCAGTTATATATACAGTAATACCCCTAACTTACGTAATAGGTGGTGAGTGAGTAGTACCGCGTAGGTCGGGATATAATTTCATCTATGAATACATGTAAGTTAATTTTAGTTGCGACTGGAGACTGAAGAAAATATTATTTCAGAAAAAGAACTTGTTTAGTAAAATCTTAGACATTAAAAACGCAAAATCGTAAGCCGAAGTTATTTTGTGATGTATAGGTTTCATAAAATCTAGCAAAATAATCTACTGGCTCAAATTTTTTTTTACGAATAACTAAAATTTAATCGTAATAAAATTATACATCTTTAAATATCAAGAAAAGAATTCTAGATATATTGAAATCTTTAAAAAACTTGTAAATAAAAGTACATATGCATTGCTATGAAAATTAATTCAAAATACGAATACTTAGAGCCGATGAAGATTGAAAACAAAATTCTATAGGAAAGGAAGATTTTCACACACACACACACACAAAATTTCAGTTTTACATAGATTTTTTAAATTCCAAGGACTTTAAATTACGTATTGATTTAAGGAATTTGATTTGCATTTAGATTTGAGAAGAGAAAATATATATTTTATATAATAATTCATGATATCTTTCATTAATAAAAAATACTTATTAATATCGCACTTTAAAATAATACGAATGCTGTCGGCAATTGCCTCACAATTTTAAACTTTGGTCAAGAAACCAGGATATCATGTGAACTGGCGCTCCATTCTCTCCACTCTGTTATTGTGAGGAAATTATAACTTTGACAGATTTAAAATGTATCATTCCGTCAAATCCACAACTGATCAGAACTATTGCCATTCAAGCGTTCGGGAACAAACCAATATATTTCAAGGGATATGTTTTTTGAAAACTTTTTGAAGTATGAATGAGTAATTTGTAAACATTAGTGCAATATATTGCACCCAATATCATCACTAGGCTAACGGAGTACGAATAATTGAAGATAGACCATAATTTTTTTCCTATTAAGCTGTTAAGTTATTTAAGTTAACCGCCGTAAAAAACGAATTAAAAAAAGAAGATACGCGATTATAGAAAAAAATCTTCTATTTACAAAATTCAAAATTCGTCTGGAATAAATTTTTTTAATAAACACCCTCCATTAGTTCAGCGTTTCTCAAACTGTGTGGCACGGCCCCCTGAGTTGGCGTGATAACTCTACGAGGGAGAACTGAGAGTGGGAGTTTTTTAATGTCACTCGACAAGGCCACACGAGGACTATTGAAGGCGTCCTCGTAGTTTTGAATTTTGGTCAAGTGACAAGGGCAACATCTGAGCTGGCTCTACCCTCCCCTAGGCACCACCTACAGGAGAACATTGAGCCTCGAGAACGCGCATCTGCACTCTCTACACGGCAGGTCTTTGGTGGCAACAGGATTGGAACCCGTGACATTTCGACCACGAGTTCGTGACCATAATCACTACATTACCGCGGTCACCATAAGTTATTGAAAATGTAAGCGGAATAATTTGGTCCACAGTATCTAAAACGAAGGTCCACCCACCACCTATAAGAGAAATTCCTATAGAAAGAAAAAATATGTCCTATCACATGAGGAACTCGTAAAAAGTAATCAACCCCCAAGAAACGCCCAGAACATGCAACATCTAGCGAACTTAAACTATAATTGAATGTCCTTATGGAATGTCTCCTCCTTTTCCTTGTTTCTGGAAAACCTCACGGCATTTATCGAAAACAAGCGACTCTTTGCCAAAAAGTATTCGAACGCTGTTTAGTGCGTATTACGACATAGCCCCACTCCCCTGCGAACATTTCGAAGAAGGTAATCAATTCTCCATCTGCTTTTTATTTCACTCAATTTGTTACTTCCAAAGAGATATTTCCCATGAAAACAACAAATTTGGTTACAAGGTATTTTGAGGTTTAGGATGAAGAGTGTTTGCGTATAATTGTAAAAATTTAAGTTATTTTACGAAATTAAAGATGCCATTTACATAAAATATTTTTAACAAAACTAAAAAAAAAAGTTTCGAGTGTCACAGCAATAAATATAATTTATAATTAATAACAATTATTTTATTTCTTGAAAACACTTGAGCAACAACTAGGATATAATTTCCATAAAAAATGTACAATGTAGTGAAACTAATAACCGCATTCATATAGATTGATTTTTAATAATATAAAATTAGAAACACGCGAATCAACAGAAGTAATACTGGCCACGAATTCTTAATAAACATCACTATTCCACATTTCTTCCGTTAATTCTACTTTTTCATAACGAATAAACAACATCCAATCGGAGAGCACTATTCGGCTATCAGTGCTCCTCTGTGGCCAGTACGACAACAGCGAAACGGAACGGAAATTATAATTTTCGGGTGCCAACGCCGAAAGCGTTTATACCCAGTGTGAGGAGTAAAGGAAAACCATGAAAGAAAAATTTTAAAAATCAACAACCCCTCAGAAGGAGGGGGAATGAACGAGATGCCTGCGACGAACACCGAACGAGCTGGGCGACGAAGCGGCACGAATGAGGGAAGAACCAGGAAAGAATCCATCGCCAAAAGGGACCATGGAGGGGGGAGGTGACAGTTAGAACTGACCCTGTTTCAATTTGCAGTAGAGCATTTGGTGTTGTAGATGTATGAAATTAATGTGTAATTGTTGAGTTAAGGCGGTTTGAGTGGGATCTGCCATTTTGCTGTGGCATAGGCGTATTTTAATTTGGGATGTGGATAAGTGAACATTGTTTGCGCTCGAATAATTGGATTGTCATGAATTTCGATTGACCTGAGAGAAAACATTCCTAGCTTACTTAGTCATGTAGCTAGAAATCGGCTCCATGTGTAGATCGTAGTGAATAACATCATTTCTAACGTACCAAGGTGCGTTAGTAATGAGTCGAAGAATTTTATTTTGTATGACTTGAATTTTTTTCATGTGGGTGGCAACCGCTGCTCCCCAAACAGGAGAAGCGTACGTTATAATTGGGCACAGAACTTGCTTGCATAAAATTACTTTGTTTTCAAGGGATAGTAAAGAATTCCTCCCAACAAGGGAGATAGCTAAATGAATTCTACCCCAGAGTTTTTCTGAGAGATAGTCGATATGTTTTTTGTAAGTTAAGCGGCTATCAGTGTGTAGATCCAAGTAACGAACTACCGAGACCCACTGTATGTTGTCGTCAAAAAGAGTGAGTTGAAAAGGGGGGTCGATGACTCCCCATTTTCTGAATATGATTGCTTGAGACTTGTCAACGTTAATTGCAATTCTCCATTGTGTGAGCCAATCTTGTAACCTGTCAAGGAAGTTTTGCATGTTTTTAAGTGTGTATTTGAGCTGGGTACCTTGCTTAAGCATGGTGGAATCATCCGCGAACAGGCAAGTACTGACGGTGGAGTGTTCTGGGAAGTCGTGTGTGTAAATGTTGTATAAACTGGGGGACAGGGAACTACCCTACGATAACGGCAGCCTCTCTGCGGCCGAAGTCACTCTCTTAACGCAACAACCAATGAAGGAGCTCCTTCTCGCCACAAGGGTGATAAGAGTGGAACTCTCAACTTAAATTTAAAATTGTTTACAATAAAAAAATTTTTTTATCCAAAGCTCTTAAGATTTTCTATCAGTTTCCAAAAATTAAAAGCTTTATTTTCAAAATGTATATAATTACACTGGGATTAATTTTTAAAATTTATAATTGATTGTAACAATATTGTAAATTACACTTTAATTATAAAAAAGCATAGAATGTATATTGTTTTAAAATATAGCTCAAAATTATGCACTTGTAGATGCACTTTTTTAAATTAGGACAGAAAATCGATATTTTTTGAAAGAAATCTTTTAATATGAGAAAAATTTTGAGTTCATAATAAGCAGTGGAAACATTTGCTTTGGATATTAATATCTAATGATAAGCAGTTCCTTATATATCTACATGAATCTGATATAACTTTATGCTCTATACTATGAATTACAAATAAAAAAAGACAAATGAGTTGAAAATAAACATTTCATACTTCCATTATATTCTTAGTCAATCTTACTCCGAATAGCTGAAACTCCATTGTTCAGACACCCACCCATCCTCCTGCTCCATTGGCTGAGATAAACGAAGATTATTTCGTGTACCCTTGCTATTGGTTCATGCACCACTAGCTTCAGAAATAGAAAATTCTTCTGGTATATTTAAATTCTAAGCAATTTTTCTACCTCATTTACCATTAATCTTAAAAAACTTAAAACATATTCTTACTATCTTTAAAATGGGAAAGTTAATCAATTAATGTTTTCTCAAATTAACCCAGATTAGAAATAAAGGCCCGAGAATCTGCGGGAATTTATTCGGGCACCTGGGTTCGAAGAACCCTTAATCCCGTATCTGGCAAAAGTCTCTTTAATGACATGGCTGATCGTTGAGTTTTCATGTTTGGTAGTAGATCATTGCAATTGGACGAGCGGCGGCAGGCCAATAGGCGGAGCTTCAAGGCATGGATCTTGACATCTCGGATAGTTTTCAGTGAGGAATCTGTGTGGAAGAGCGAGTCTTCCTATTAGCTGTTGAAAAGTGAGGATAATGGCTCAGGAAAAATGGCTGCCCATGTGGGGGGTGAGTGTGAGTGGTGTAGTGACGGATGTCCAGTAGAGGCGAAAATTTATGAGGTAGAAAAGGAAACAGCCGGGTGGTTTGTGAGGGACAGATGCTCCATTATATACCCCCAGATACGCGACTATTGCCACTCGGCCTTCAACACACACAGGATGAAGAAAAATATTTTCTCTTCGCTAAAATACTCGTATAATATACACAAAATATTGTTTTGCTTAATAATGTTAATGAGGTACTTATAATGTTACTTATTACAGAATTTGAAAACGTACTTTTCTAAAGTATAGTATAAAAATAATATACATTAGATCTCACGGTTATTTAAATAAATTTCACAACCCTTGCGTCGTTTGTTCCATTTCAAATCAAGTAAAAAAGATAGCTCATTGGTTAAAATAGAAATTAAACATGATTAATAATTACCATTTTTATTTAAGCTTGGAAAATGTTAAAAATTCTTTAATTTGAGGTAATTTACAAGCAGAGCTCCAATACCTTACACTTACTGTGCGTAAAAAACGATGATTAATGGGAAAATAGACTTCGTGCAAAAGACGAGACACTTTGATGTTGATTTAATTACGAAATGTATCTTAATATATTGTATGATATTAGCCTTTTATGCACTTCATATACCACTAAACCAATAAAAGAAGACAAGGGCCGTGGCATAATTTAAAATGAGTTTTATGTACATAAAGAACACTCTTTACCCGAGCCAAAACAAGCGGTTAACAAATTGGATTCTCCGTCGTCACATGAATGGTTCAATCTATAGTCTTATAACTTTCCATTGGGCGTAACCTTCCTTAACTAATCTATCGCAGTATTTCTGTTTAGAGAGGGGCTCCTGCGCTCTCACACCTATTTATAGACCTCCCGTAATATCCCTAATTTGTTACTTGGGCCCCGATATAACATTAGAACATTGTGAACACAGAAGGGACGAAATGAAAATCGCAAGATATCATCCCTCATGTACAATCGAATCCTGTGTGACGTCACTGTTTATTCGTACCGCATTGGCTCTTAAAGATCGTTTTTCCTTCTCTCTCTCGTCTTTTCACGGAATATCGCGTGAAGGGAGATGTCTGGAGGCGAAAAAATGAGAATTTGCCCCCCGTGTGGTGCGCGAGACCCTCGGTAAGGTTCCTATGGCAACCGGCTTTGATCTCTGCGCCTCAAAAATAGATATACTTTAAAACAACTCCCTTTAATGGGGGGAATTTGTTTTTGGAGTAGCTTGGGCTACTTTTAACTGAAGTATGCAAATAGTTAATAAAAATGGAAGGAGTCAAGAGCTTTTAATAATTTTAGTACACTTATATAGAGAATTCTAAAATCTCGGGCTGGATTGGCTCATCGAAGATAATAAATGCCTGTCACATTGGTTCAGTGAGAAGATTGAAATCAGTTTTAATGTTTCACAAAAGAGGAGCGAGGGTGCGGTAGCCTGAAGGTCAATGTCACAGACTGGTGGCTAGAGTGTCATGAGTTCGAACCTAATACCGCCGAAGACCCTCCTTGCAGAGGGGGATAATGCACTTTAAATCTGTCGAGGCTTAAACAGTGAGGTGTGCCAGTTGAAAGAGGGGGTACCAGCTCAGGTGTCGTCCTCGTCACTTGACCGTGGTTTATATATATAAAAGGACGTTCATTGCCAAAAACGCCCTCGAGTAGCTGAATGAGGAGACGTTAATATTTTTTCACAGAAAAATGGCACAGTTATTGTTCGGAATGTTCAACCAAGAGAAATAAATGGTTGTAAGAGGGAATGAAAAATGCACATTTTAAACCATCTGCATTTATAGGGCGGAAGTTGGTGCGAGTTTAGAATAAAAGATCGAAAGTTAGTTTATCACTTGATATATTATTATAAGAAGATGCCATAGGAAAATTAAAAGAGCTTTTTATTGAAGTAAATCACAAATATGAATCTTATGGTTAGTAGACTTAAGTGGACATTTATTTATACCATAATATGTTGTTTTTCTTGTTCTTTGTTATAATGGGAAAAATTAAAACACTACTTTAATTCCTTCGCAACATGCACATGTCCATTTGCTGAAGAGAAATCGGGAACAGAAAGAGGATAATAAAGAGTACAATGTAAAGTTACTTTAAAGTAAAATGCAATGTAAATGTAAAGAGTACTTTAAGAGATTGCATTTTCAATTCACATAATATAAAAGTAAAATTCTGTTCTTCCGAAGGATATTGAAATAAGAACAATGCTGACGATATTATGTGTACAGGAGCATCCAACTCATAGACTTAACTTGGGGAATTTATTGAAGTGAAACACTTCTTTGGGCTCGAGAGTGAATGAGAAATTTGCCCAGTTTTGTGTTAGGGTGAAAAAGTGAAAGGAAGTAGTCTCACCCCATCCTCCGAATCATCACCATGGTGAGAAGATAACAAAGGGAGGAAAAGGGGGGAAGCGGGGAAACCACGTGGCTTACGTCTCCGTGAAAAAGTTAGATGATTGCCCACCATCCAATTGGGGATCATTTTCGCCCAGACCCAGGAAAATCTATCAACGGTTGTATGAGTTGTAGTGTGTGCTTTATGGTGTGACAAAATAGCTCTGGCAGCAAAAGCGTGCCCTTTTGAAATATTTCCTTAGATTGTTGGCTACATGGGGATGTGTCCGGCTGCTAATATGTTTTTTTTATTTTCATTTGCGTTGAACTATTATTAATTCTAAGAATGCCTAAATTAAATGCACAAAGAGGAAAAGTTTGGGAAAGAAAAAAAGAAAAACTAGCAGCAAGTCCAGTCGAAAAAGTGACCCCCCCCAAAAAAAACAGTACAAACTCATCAAGTGCCAAATCTCCATCAGAGTACATGAGAGAATATCGAGCACGGAAAAAATATTACAAAATAATCTTTTAATGCCGCGTTTAATGACCGATGATGGGGATGCCATTGAGTCTCTTCTAATGACAGCACAGATTAATACGGTCTTTGTGAACCACCCTGAGCCCTCAACTACAGAACCCTCAACATGTATAGTGCTTGTTGGAACTGATGCATGGGAATCGATAATAAATCTTACGTTACAAAGACTATGATTCCTACAAAAATGCTCACAAAGATTTTCAAAAGCGATTCGTTGATAATCTTTTCGGTCACGGTTGTTCGATTTGTGATAGATTATGGTTTAGAGATGATTTGAGAAAGTTGTTGCTGAGCACAAAAATGTTTTACAAAGTATTTTACCGGGAATTAATTTAGAATACATATTAAAGCATGCTACAATTGCCGACAGAGTTTAAGTAGGAAAAGTATATCATATTCCTCAAAATGTAATGGTTTGTATTCCCAGAAATTCCAGCACATCTTCCTACTTTGGATTTGGTATCAGAAAGACTCATTTTGCTCCGAATACTTTTCATGCAAATTAGGCGATTGAGATATGCACACGGACTGTTTGGAATATTAGGGCAAATATTCAATGTTCCAACGTCGCCAAAGAAGTTTTACTTCTATCGAGGTGGCGTTCCCCGCACCATTTTTTGTTAGTTTAATTCAACTAGAAATAATAATAATAAAAAAACATTAATTCTGACAACATAAACTTCATTTCAGCTTTTTTAGCGATTGATTGCTTATTTATGTAGAATTTTGAAGTTATTCTAAGAACAAGACTAAGTAATTTTTACCCACAATTAAGTGACGAGGTTGACACTTACGCTGGCACCACTTCTCCGAACTTTCCTACTGACCCTTTTGCCGAATTCCTTATCAAACGACTTAGGTGCACGATCCACTGTAACGTAAAGGAATAAAAATAAAAAGTGATAAAGGACATTAACAATTCTGAGGGATCCGTACTAAATATAAAATTCTACCTATTATAAAAACTAAGTGTTGGGTAGCAGACTCCTATTTTGATAGATGTTTCTAAACATAAGGCGATACTGTGTAGAGTCCAAACAGCATCGAAATTAGAGTGTTGCGTACCAATGTTTGAACTCTCGTTACTTGCCAGCGCAGCCGTAAATCGAATTATGTTCTGCAACAGGAAAAAGATTGCACCAATTGGCGTAAAACTGCTACTTCCAAAATGAAAAATATCTGATGGCTTGTGTTTAATGAGAAAGGAAAGAGCCTTTCTAAAAATATGTCAACATCATTTTTAAGGAACTGTATCCGACTGCATTTATTCTTCCACCCCGCCCACACCAACTCCTTTCGGCGCGGTTTATTGATCCCCCGGAGACGTCCCCTCATTAAGCGTGGGTATCGATCGTGTCAACAAAAACAACGCTGTACCGGTACCCTGAAAGAGAACACGAACACTCGCCGTCTGATTTGAATATTCCTGAATACCTCGGAAAGCTCTGCTCGAGTTTCCAGCCAGGCTCTTAGCATCGAGCACACAGTACCAAAGTAGAGAATCCATTTCTCGTTTCTACTGTACGCGGTTTGCATTCATTTTTTGGAGGGAGGAAGGATCATTTATAACAAAAAGAATACTTCCAATTTAACTTTGATTTATGTTTGAGGAATTTAAGTCCCTTACATGTTGAAAATATCTGATAAAAAAATCTTGAAAATGGAAATATTTGTTTAAAAAAAACTTTGTTTATTTAACAAATAAAAAGATTTGAAAACATTATTTTGTGAAAAAAATAAATTAAACAAATATTGCATTTGGATGTACCAAAGTACGGAAAAGTAATGGATAATAAACATATTTAATTCAAAATTATTTACATATAGTGAAATCAATTAGATGACCCAGTTTTCATGAAGTTTAATATATTAGGTTGGGGAAAAAGAAATCCATTATTCTTTTCGGTAGATGGCTGTAGAGTCGATATCTCATGAAGTACCGATCAAACAATTTCAAATTTATGCTGGTTCTCAAAGGGACATTTCACACTAAAAAATTTATTGTGCTGTTTTTTGTTTGGTCCATTCAGTTGTGAGTTACAGGGTGTTAAAAATGGGTCAACAAAGAGAAAATTTGATACATTTTACAGTTTTTCTTTGATAAAGGTGAAAATGTAAGCCAAGTGGCTGAAATTGTAAATGATGTTTATGGTGCCGATGCTGTAACAGCTAATTACGTGCAATTTTGGTTCGTCGATTCCATTCAGGCATTTTTGATGTTAAAGTTGCCCCGCGCCCATCATCGAAAATGTCGATAAAATGACAGAAATAATCGAAGTTGTCTGGCATGTTAGTAATCGTAGCATCACCTAAGAGCTAAAGATCGACCATAAAACAGTTTTAAGCCATTTGAGCTAAGTTGGATTCAAAAAGAAGCTCGATGTTTGGGTGCCACACCAATTAACACCAAAAAATATAACAGATCGAATTTCCATCTGCGAAGCCCAGGGCAAAAAGAATGAAATCAACCCATTTCTTAAACGAACGGTGACTGGGGATGAGAAAAGGGTCACATACAACAATATTGTGCGAAAACGATCGTGGTCAAAGCGCGGAGAAGCAGCTCAAACGGTGGCCGAACCAAGACTAACATCCAGGAAGGTTCTAATGTGTATTTGGTAGGTCTGGAAAGGAATAATTTATTATGAGTTGCTTCCGTAGGGCCAAACACTAAAGTCAGATATCTTCTGTCAACAACTGGACCGTTTGAAGCTAGTGACAGACCGGACAACGGCCAGAATAGGCCAACAGAAGAGGTGTTGTGTTTCATCAGGACAACGCCACGCCACACACGTCTGTAGTGACTCGCCAGAAATTCTGGGAGCTTGGTTGGAAAGTTTTAATGCATCCACCATATAGTCCGGAGCTGGCACCAAACGATTACCACCTTTTTTTCGCATTGCAAAACTTCCAAAGTGATAAGAAATTGAGATCAAGAGAAGATTGTGAAAATCGATTACTAGAGTTTTTTGCCAATAAATGTCAAGATTTCTATGAGAGAGGCAATATGAAGCTACCTTTAAAATGGCATCAAACTATGGAACAAAACCACACATATTTGTCCCAAATTGGAAAATCAGAAACATGTTATATAAAGTTTTGAATTTCATGCAAAAATAATGGAATTATTTTCCCCCAACCTAATAATAATAATAATAACTATTAGTAATCTATATGCAACAATATAGTTTAGATTATGAAAGTATTTGAAACCCTTTATAGTGTAATATGTATACAATAACGTAGCCCATTTCTTTAAGTAAATCTGTATCTAACACTGTATTTTTTGCAGAAATAACAATGAATTTCTCAGTCATACACTCATTTCTCATTCAGAATTACATACAAACATTCGAAGGAAAAAAACTCGGAAAGAGAGCACCAGTTTTTTCCATGCCTAAAGTGATTGGGGGCTTAGATTGAATTTAGGTCTAAAGGAATCCGATAGATGTTAAACTCGAACCAAAGATAATCTGTATGACTTGATATCTGATATATATATATATATAGGCGTTGCCCTCTAAAGAAGCAAAACTTTTTAAACAGCCTTTTCCTGCTAGCGTTCTCCAATTTTTAGTTCTCAAATCTAGGAGGTCATTTTTAGGTCTGCAATCCATCTTAGATTTGGTCTGCCTTTTCTCCATGTACCAATTTATTGGGCAGTAAAGATTTTTTAGTGGTGCGGGCTTCGTCCATTCTGACAACATAACCTGAACTTCTAATTCGTTTTACTTTGATGAAGTAAAATGTGTCAGATTCTTTATATGAGTGATAGAGTTCTAAATTAGATCTTCTTCGCCCCATAACATTTTCCTGCATTCCTCCGAAAATAATTCTTAAGTCGAAGCTGTGGTGCTGTTAAATATATCGAGACTCAAGCCTTCAAGTGGCTGTGGTGTAAAAGTTTGCAGAGTAGAAATCTATCTAAAGAGTCGTGCTCGTCATTTAAGCGGAACTAAAAACCATGATGTCCTTCAACAATAGCCCTCGTATTGTTTCGACGTTAATAAATTAACCCTCCAAACGGACAGCACGGATTTTTCCGCCCTACTAGAGAGGCTTCGAAAACGGACCACACTGAATTTTTCGTAAGGCCGGGGACTCACCAAAAATGAACCAAACAGATTTTCTCCCCTTCAAGTAATGTGTTCAAAACCGGTAAGGTCGTATTTTTCCGAATTCTTTTCCCCCTTTAAAAGTTTACGAACTTGAAAGATAATTAGAGACGGTCGGGGAGACACAATGGGCATTGAGGGGAACTTTTATGGCTCACGGGGAGACCGGTTCCTGTGGCAATCGTAAAATCTTCAACCTAAAGTGTACACAAATAGCAAGTCAACGAGTTGAGAATTCTCATTTTTTTCTTTACCTTAAAATTCTCAAATGGAATTAAGTTTTTATAATGTATGTCTAAGTTTTTAAAAAATATGTGTAGTATTTAAATTCAAATTATATATTAAAACATTGAGGATAATTTACTGTTTCATTTTTCTTATTTTAATCAATACTTTCAGGGATTTTTTTTAAAAATGATTATTTTGTTATGTGTCAAAAAAATAAAAAAAAAGGTTCAAAATTTAAATCTTTTGAAATTTCGGACACTTCTAAACATGAATAATTTTTAAGCTTCTGTATTACATTATTTGCAAAAAATTTATATGTATTGTTAAAAAAAACTCTATTTAAAAATCTTTCAGTTTTTCATAATTTTAAAGCCAGATATTCAGGGCATCTTACATAGAATCCCTTGTTTTGTATTGTTCAGATAACAAATTATGTTTGAATTTTGAATGTCTGAACATTAATTTCATTCAAAGAGAACTTTAACTTCAAGTTTATATTTTTTAACTTGAATCTTCAAATAAAGAGTATTTAAAAACATCTGGACAAATTTACAGTTAACATTTGCGCATATAAATAAATATAAAGATCCTTTTTAAATTCAAGTTAAAAAAATATGTATTTATGCATAATCCCTCATAATTCATGTTCCATTAGTGGTTGACTGAAGAAAAGGTTATTAAAATTTGGACATTTTTATAATCTTAACCATGCAAAACTAGGAATTTTGTATTAGCTCCACTAAAATTCTGCATTGGAATTTCGAAAAAGATATTTATGCGTGTCTCACATACTCAGTTGAAAAACATATATTTACCATAAATACTAATAATTCTTTGGATATTTAAAATTATCATTAGATTAATTTTTTAATATATATATTCGACTTCTAATATTTTTTCAAGTATTTCTTAAATTTCATATAATTTAATTAAGTGAGGGGATATTAAAGTCGCACTCTCTCTCTTCTCTACTCAACTACTTGAGGGCTTTTGGCGACGGACCTGTGGCCGGGGTATCAGGTGGTCAAGGTATCGAATCATGGTTGGCATGTCTCGAGTTCGAGCCCAGTGTAAAAATGACCCGCCGTGTAGGGCAGCAATGCCCGTTAAATCTATCGAGAGCTGAAATGTCCTCTCGTTGGTGTGGTAGTTAGGAGAGGGGGGTTCCAGCTCAGGTGTCGCCCTCGTCATTTGACCATTTTTCAAAATTACGAGGTCCATCACTGAAAGCACTCGTGTAGCTGAACAGTGCGACGTTAATATTCACTCACTTGGCGACGGACCTCTTATTTTTAAACTATGGTCAAGTGACGAGGATGACGCTTGAGCATCGCTCCCTTACACGGCGGATCTTCAGTGGTGCTGGGGTCGAACTCATGACACGTCAGCTACGAGTCCGTTACTTTGACCATTAGGCTACCGCGGCCTCACAACGTGGTTGAAAACTGCATGTTATGAGTAAAAATATGCTAAAACATTTGATGAACTTATAATAGATTTTTGCTTAGAAGATAGATGTGTGATATGCTAAAATGACAATATGTAAAAGTTATGAGAATATCGATGACAATTTTTGAAAAATTCAATTTAAGTTTCAGTTTGAAACTTATTCGGTTTTTTCCGCATTTAATATTAAATAGTCTCTCGCGATAACAAATTAATAGTTTAACGCATTCATAGATAATAAAAAATAAAGGTATAAATGACATTGTTGGGAATAATATGTTTTTATTGTTTTGAATTCAGACTTCTTCGCAGGAGTGTAGACTATTAAAAGGCTGATGTAGAAGTTAGAAAACTAATATTTTAAATATATGGAAAACAATATCTTCAATTCCATGATCTTGACGAGCAGAAGACGGCATTTTTACTTAGTAGGGCAGAGTAAGCATAAGGTAGGAGCTTGTGCAGTAAACAACCATGCCTCTGCAGTTTTGGCAGGTAATGAACTCCCATTTGTTGCTTTCAGCAAGGAATATAAAAATAACAAACAAAAAAATAAGTCATGTAAAATTTTATATATTTTAATAACAATGAATTGTGAACTTAATTTCCAATTCATTGTCACGAGTTGGCAGTAACTACGGTACTCTATCGACGTACTTCTTATATATATATATATATATATATATATATATATATATATATATATATATATATATATATATATATATATATATATATATATATATATATATATATATATATATATAAATATATATATATATATATATATAAGTACGGTTGATAGAGTACCAATAACAACGCAATTTTATATTTCTTTCTCGTAAACTTTACTCCATTTTAAAACATGTATTGACAAAATACTCTCCTTTTGTATATTTATAAAATTTTAAAAATATAATGGTTATCTTACCCAACATTTTAAATCAGGGGCGGCAACTGTGTAGCTAAGACGTGCCAAACCAATCTGTCAGTATCATTCAGCGTGCCACATAGTAGGAAATTTTTGAAATCCTTCGATTCTTACGGTAATATTTGCAGATTTAAAGAATAGAGGTAAAATAATTTAGATTTACAGTTTTTATTTTATATTAATTATGGATCAATAAAATACATTTATTAACTTAAAAATAAACAATATAAAATGTTACTTTTTCTTCAACAAAGATAAAAAAATTAAAAATGTATGTTTCCAACATATTTACTTAAATAAGAAATAGACAAAGTGAAATATAAATGATTCCCTTCATTACAGTTAAATAAAAATTGTAATGCGAATTAACTCTTTCACGACTCTTTCATATCGCAAAAACCAGGGGTATAATGCATGACACGATTCTGAGCATTCAGTTGTTAAACAATTTCTTTGCGGAGTCGAAATATTTTCATATTAGGAAAGATTTTTTACTTTGATATGCCGAATCATAAGTGGAAAGCAGAGTACATGCAATTTTCTTTTTCAACAATTAAATCCCTAGCAATAACACTCAATTATTTACAAAATAGCTGTAAATTTATCCTTAGAATTATCTTTCAGATTATTTTGTAGTTCCATAAATGTCCATAACTCAGAAGATGTTTGTCAAATAAGGTCTATTATCAACTTCCATCCACTCAAGAATTGAAAAATTTGTAGAGTAGTGCTGAGTGCCACTAAGAATTGTACCACGTGCCACAGGTCCATAGATTGCCGACACGTTTTAAATGTTCTTATTAACTAACCATCTCCTATTCAAACACAATTTATATGATAAAAAAGGGTTTTCATTCATTTTGTAGGGAATTGTATTAGATTCAGCCATAAGTAATTTTGTGTTTCAAATAAATTACATTGTTTCGGGGATCCCCTTAGAGCAAAATGAAAGGAATGTGACATAATTATAGTAAGTTTCTCTAAAAGGGGACACGTTCACTTTCAAAATACACTGCGTAAAGTGTTTTTAGGTGTACGAAGTTATATTCACTATTATTCCTAAAATAAATTTTGATATTTTGGTTTTTCGTTAAGTTTTGAAGTCATTTCTTCAAATATACTTCTCCATTACATTTCTTTCAAACTTGCTATTTTCTTTTGTGGCCACGGTAGCCAGATGGTCATGGTTATGAACTCGTGTCCAGTGTTCGAGCCCTGGTACCACAAAAGTTTAGCGTTGAAGAGGAGCTGATGCACGTTAAACACGTCGAGGTCAAAAGTCCTCACGTTGGTATGATGTGGAAGTTTGGAAGGGGAGTTATCAGCTTAGGTATCGTCCTCGTCACTTAACCGCGGTTCAAAATTACGTAGTCGCTTATCAGTAGCCACCGTGTTGACTTAGAATGCAATATAAACCCTTGACGTGTGCACTTGAGTTAATTTGAGTACGTTAAACAGTTCCAGATATGCACATTAGATATAATTCAAACGAGGTCGCATTTTATGCTGCTGTAATTTTCTCACTCAAATATCAGCGAGCGCCGTCTGCACTCGTGATATTTGACTGTTGTTTCTTATATTTACGATTTAGTCGTTAAACATCAAAAACTCGTTTTCAATGTATAGACTGTAATGTTGGACTGTGTGCAGTGCCGTGTTTCGAAAAATATCACACTGTGACATTTCTGTAAACGACATGTATGTGTCTTTCTCAAACTTCTTTGATATTTTTTGCTATTTATACCTGTTAAAATTATTTTTTTATAAAAGGGTTTTTGTAATTAATTGTAAATTGAATAAAACCTTTTCTTACAATTATATGTATTTGAGGATTAAATCTGATTTACTTTATTCAGGAAATTTTTAGTAAATTTCATTTTCTTAGCCAACTTATTTCTTTTAAAACATGCATATTTGTGTATTATATAATTAAATTTCTAACTATCTAAAATTATGTCTGGCTTTTTTCTTCATTAAAATCTTTTAGGATTTTACCATTATTCATTATGTACTTAATAAGGAAAAATATATCTAAATATAAATAATTTATGTCCTAATAAACATATAATTGTTTTTAGCTACAGTTTGGAAAATGCATTGAAATATGTATCGGGACAGGATTTTAACATATTATGAATGTGTTTTTGACTGCGACTATGTTATATATTTATCTTTCATTCTTTTTACAATATGAGTAGAAGTCGCAAACAGTTTGTCACAGTAAAATTAATTTTTGTTTTTATATTCAAATTGTACTATTATATTGATTCTGAAAATAATAGGTTAGTTTGACAAGCCATTATTTCACAATTTTAAAGCATTGAACAGTTTTGAAATTTTTAAAACTTTTCTAAAATGTTAAATTATTAAAAATATTTAATTATTGTGATTAATATTTCTTAGATTATTGGAAACAAAAAGTATAAAATTTAAAATATATCTCTTTGTTGAATTTTAATAATTATTTTTATGGCTAAACCTGGAAAAAACCCAACTTTTTTTAAATATTAACATTAAGATATTTTTAAAAAATAACTAGAGTTCTCAGACCTAAATCCATATGAACTTTTATAGAACATATGTAAGGGAACATTTACAAGATATTTCAAGACTTTATCTTGAACAGGAAAAAACGCCTTAGGGATTAGAAAACACTCTCATCTTCAAAATTAAAAATCTGAGAAAAACATATTTAAAATTTGTAAATGCATAAAAGAAATTCCATTGCCTGTAAAGCTTTAATTTTTCAATCTGTTACTATCCAACTTATGCTCTACATGAAAATTCTACTTGAAATAAATATGACTGAAATATCTTTTTTAATTCAAAATATTCCAAGACATAACATTGATAACAACTGTTAATTTGATCAATTATTCACTTTTATCAGAACCTTATATATTCACAAGAGTTTTAAATGCAAAATATTTATATAGAAATTAGTAGTTATACAAACGTAACCCGGAAATCATCAAGTTTGTAAACAATATCTATTTTTTTTCTCAGTTCCCCATCGTGGTAGTTAAGCAAGTTTAAGTTTTTGTAGCATGACTTTCAAATACTGCAATGTAGAACTACAATAGATTTATTATAATGTAGTTTGTGGTACATCAGGGAAATATTTAGTTCATTCTGCAACATTTGTATTCTGTAGTCTAATTGTATTATTACCGGAAAAAGCTGAATTTTAGATTTACCATTTTCAGTCATATTCCATCCCTTTCAAGTATTATTTATCACAGTAGCCTGCGTTCATTTTGGTCATGGCATTTTTCAAAAGGAAAAAAATAATGAAAACAAAGTAAAAGAGCTTTTAAATTATATAAACTATGTGTCAAAAAATATATTGGTCTTTAAATCAATCTTAATTAAGTAAATGTGAGAAAACTTAAAAACTTAAAAACATGAGCAAACAGAAATGATTTTAAAAACTAAAATTGTAGTTAATTGCCGTTTCACACGAAATATTGGATTGTGTTAAAAAATATTTTTAATTAATTCAATCTAGGAATGCAAAAATGCTTTTTAAAATGAAACCGAATTTAAAATCAAAACTCAGAAAATTAAAATTTCTTAAAACCTAATTGGTTTTTAGATCAGAAATTGAGCAAGTTTTCCAAATATATGAAATATATATTTGCCATAAATTGGGTGAACTCTCTGTTGGCCGTGAAGTGTAGAAAATGTCCATTTCACAATCCTCGCCCTAGGCCACAGCTGTGAATGAGAAACCTCCCGTTTCGAAGAACACAGAGACCGAAAAGCAATAAAATCCTTCCCTGCAAAACCAATCGGGACCTCCTGCGGCGTTAACAGGGGAAAGCACTAAACAGCCATTCGCTTTTGAAGCAGTTCGCGAAATTTATCGGAGCATTTTTGGAGTAGCTAGCTTAAAAAAATGAGATCGCTTTCGAAGTGAAATTCAATTAGCGGGTCATCCAGTCAGAGGGTTAATAAATAAATCAGTACTAATTTCAGTAGAAGAAATTGGAAAAATAGCCAAACATATTTTCATCGTGACAATATGTTGATGACTATATCGAGTTAAGTATAAATATTTCATCGTCTTAATATTTACTGTTGTTAAGGTTCATTCACAGCAAGGCAGTAAGTAGTCAATGGTACAGATGTAGCCAATCAGATGTGTTGGCTCCCTCGTGCAAAGACCTATGATAGGCTACATCGTCATTCGTTGTCTATTCTCTTGGTGCGAGTGAGCCTTTACGGTTCCGAGATGACATCAATAAAAATTGTGTCCATTGCATAGGATGCAGAGCTTATTTATGTTACAGTTCATTTTAACACGCTTTCATAAGTTTCACTTGTGTATAATGGAATCCGAACTCGATTTTTACCCTCTTTAAAAGGTCAGATTCATTCGAAATTCTGCACACTTGTCAAGGACCGATGACTATATAATAATTTCATAATTCTGTTTCATTGTCCTGATCAGGATCCTCAAAAATAAGGATTTTAAGGATTCCGAGATTTGGCGACTAATTCTTTATATCGTCTTCATATTTGGCGACTAATTACATAAACAATATCCAGATTTGGCGACTAATTCCAAATTTAGCAACTAAAATATTAAGGTACAACCCTAAAACCGTAAATAGGCTTGTGGTTAGTACAAATAAAACAAAAGAAAGGTATTCTTTACGTGAATAAAGATAAAAAGATAAAAGATATGCATATGAATCTTTATTAAAGATTATTCCTGAAATTTGACTAATTTTTGTCTGATTCTCCAATAGATTACTTTGCGGACTCCTATCTTCATAAGTACTAAGTATCAAAAGATTTCTCAGAAATATTAACAAATCTCTTGAGCTTAAGTCCATTACAATCTTCTGGATATGAGCCGATAAAGAGAGTTTGCTATTTATTGCAACCTTCTCTCAAATGACAGGTTTCATCTAAGAGAAAAATTAGCAGGAAACAGCAACATTGAAGTTGCTTTTCTTTTACATAGAAGAGGAGCTGCAGTAGCCGCAAGTTACTTCATAAATGTTTATTTCGATTCCCTGTTTCAAACGGTCTTACTAAACAATAAAAACTGTTGCTAATTGCATGAAACGAGATTCGTCTGTTAACTTTTGGTACGATGGGGATGTTTGGAGAGAGAAGTTGAAATCTCAATAGCGATATCTCATTATATTGCATCTGGGCACAAAGTTATGAGATTCTGTAATTATTTATAACTATACAGAGCGTAGAAATTTTGCTATTAAAAATCTCAAGAACAGAAAAAGTGTAATTGCTTAAGACAATTTTAGAGGGTTATTTCAAATAAATTGGTAGAGTTTGGTTTGAAATTCTTTAATTTGCAATGAAATTCAGTCCCAATAAAAGGGTAGTTAAAATAATATTTTAAACAAACATTAAGGTATCCGACTCAGTTCGGAACTGTGATTTTGCAAAAACATATAAATGGATAATATTTATGATATTTAGAGTCACTTAGATTAGAAAATGTATATAAAATTGTTTTAAGAACAGTATTACAATAAAAAATTATTTAAGTACAATATTTTGACAAAAAAAAATGAACATAGAATGACCCATTTTCAAAATATTCTCCTTTTGCGAAAAATACGTGTTATAATAGTATTTTGCCTTTATATAACTCAGACTTCTGTGCAGCGGCTCAACTAGAATTTTTGAAATATATTACTTAGAAGTGGGTTTTTATCCATGTTTCACGACAACAGAGGAGAGAAATTTTAAGAAAAAAACGCCGATAATTATTTCAATGTGTTGTAACTCTGAAAATATGTGAATTTTTCAAAGAAATCATAGTTAAACTTCTGTACAGAGGTCTGAGCTACAGGCAGGCAAAATATTATTATAATAGAAGAATTTTTCACAAAAGGAGAACATTTTGAAAAAAGGTTATTCTAAGTTAATTTTTTGCTGAAATATTGTATTTAAATAATTTTTTCTTTACAAAATGTCCTTAAAACAATTTTATACATGTGTTCTAATCTAAGTGACACTAAATATCATGAAAATATTATCCATTTATGCGATTTTTTAAAATCATGGTTCCGAACGTAGTCGGATACCTTAAAGTAATTTTAATGGTTTTAAGTTGAATAAAATATTTGTACATACCTGAATACAAATCTGAAAAGACGATGCTTTATAAAGAAAAGCTATTATTAAGTAAGGTTTAAGAATTGTAATTAATTTTTTTGATTAAATGATGAACGGGCTTTCTAAGAGCAATCCTTTTAATAAAATATCCAGATGTTTATTTCATCTACACTGAATGACACTTTGACACTGACTAAAACGCTCTCTTCCAAGTGTTTCATTGTAATATTTTTAGTGTTTGTGTATTCTTTTTTTAATGCTCCATTTCGGATGAGAGGATTTAAATAACTTTGAAAATTCCACGTATCATTAGATTCTTGAAGAGTGCGCTTCGCTTGTTTATTAACTCGAGCGACATTGAATCCTTTTAAGTGATCAGAAACGCTCTGTTTCGTTTCCTAAGAGTTTTATGCTGCTGAGTTAACTTGTAACTATTCCAAATTATTTTATTTTGGAAGAATTTTGAAAGAATTAAGTATCGAATAATGAAGATATATTTCTGGGTATCAGAGATGTCTTTCAATATCATACATGAGTTCAAAACTCAAACTCAGTGCGCAGTATTCGTGACTATTGAGCGCTGAGGTGCATGAGCAGATATCGCGATCAGGTGGTTAGTCTGAAGCGAGACCTCCAGTGTTTAAGTCCCCAAGCAAGCTTGGTACTCATTTATCGACCTACTGGAATAAGGATGAAATGCTGAGTCGACATTGTCCCACTCGGGAATAGAACCTGGACCTGTGGTGGGGAAGTGCTCTACTCGACTACTGGGCCTTCCATAAATAAGTTCTGCAGATATTAAAAAATAGATAGAGATATTGTATTTATTTTATAATTACAAACTATTTTTCAGAAGTCTTCATAGATATTTTTCACTTTATTTACCCTTTTGAGATGTGCGTAAGAATTATAACTGTTGATTTAGTAGGAAATTTTTAATTCCCAAATAAAAATGTTTGTAACACATAACAATCTTGCAACATAACGATGTATAATTATTTAAACATTGCCTTTTTCAGAAAACAAATAAAATAAACAAATCCCCTGAAGAATTGGCACCAAAAAGTGAGCTATTTAACGTTCGCGTGCGAAAATGTCGTTTATGAAAACATAGTACATCCGAATAATTGCATACCCTTAATAAATTAGAAGTTTTCACTTCTATCGAGCGGTCATAAGCCCATACGCAATTTTTTAAAAAAATTGTGAATTGTTTTTCATTTTAGTGTAAAATTTCTTCAGAATAGCGCTATTAATTTTTTTAAGTGCCAACTATTAATCTAAATTACAAAAACAAAAAAAAAAAAAATAAACTGCCAGCCAGTAGGGGGGTTATGACTCTCAGCTGCGGCAGGGTCCGAATCCCTTATGAGATGTGGATATATCTTCGGGCAAAAGAAGTCGGACTTCCCCTGAAATGGATGCCCATCTCAAATGAAAAGCAGCGCATTCATTCTGTTCTATGCTGGGATCAACATTTGTAATAAAAAGTCGATAGACTTCTGTATTTCTATTGTATGTTTCTGTTCTTCCTTCTCTCACCTTTCATATGTATCCCACGATAAAACACACGACAACAACAAAATGCGAATGTATTAGTTAAGAGCCCTCAGAAATATGTCTCAAGTGCTAAAAGTTCACAATTTTCTATCAAAAAAAAATTATAAATTGTTGAAAAATACAATTTAAACAGTAAAAAAAGTTAGGAATATGTTTTGCTATAACACGTGCGTATGTATACACTTTTTTTATAGTTTCATTTTCTTTTTTTCGTGTTCAAAATGAATCTGCTTTGCATTCAAAAGTACAAAATTCCTCTTTTTAGTGTTACAAGATTAGAATTTTTTTTTTATTTCGAGAGATTATTGTCAAAGTTTTTTACCCTCAGCTGATAACAGTTCCGAGTGAACGATTTATTTTAAGCTTCAATAAATATGTCACCGTTTTCGTAGCCCGAGCGTCGTGGGTACGGAGATAATCCCTTTGCACAAAGTACTCGCATTTAGCCTTTTTCATTACGAAAAAGACTTTTTTGGATAAAAAAAGCAAAAGAAGATGGCACTTTAAAGCACACCCCTCAAACACACTGCCCTTGTTTTGAATAGCTGTTTTAAACGCATGTTTGTTGAGATAGTCTTTGAACACTTGGAGAATTGACTGCGCGCAGATGATAAGCTCTTTTCAAGAGCAACGAAAAGCACTTAAACATTTATTTTGAAAACTTCTCGTGCCTATTATTTTTAGATGAGGAGAGTTGTCTTTTGAAAAATCATTAAAAGAAGGTTGCTTATTTAAGGGAATGTATTGTTCAAATTAGTTTTAATAAGCAAAAAATAAAAACGGAAGCAATGCATTCTTATTTATAATTGACACAAAATTATAAATTACTTATATTTCTTTCAAATCTTTCACATTTTTTAAAAATTTTTAGGTATGTATGTATAAAATGTTACATATATGAGTAGTTAAGATCTTCGTTTATTGCTTATTCGCAGATTTTAGTTTAATATTAAATTAGTTAATATTTTACATATTTTTATCAATATATTTATTTAAAAAAAGTGGCTGAATGAAATGAGGAAAATTAAGTATTTACAGATAAATCAAGTGAAGGAGGCTCCAAATAAAATGTTAAGATTACAATTTTTATTCCGTCCTCCATCTATATGTATCATTCCTTTCATGGCTGCTCCATGGTACAGTTGTGGTGTCAAAGGATTGCTTCAAAGTCTATAGCAATGTTTAGGTGTTTGGCTTGAGAGTAGAGCATTTTTACAAAGAAGATTTTATTCTAGATTATTACATTTACTGTATTTATTTTTAAAAATTTTTTTATTGTTAATATATAAATGTTTACCTTAATAATATTATAAAAGTAATTCTTAATAATACTTAAGCGTTTAAAATATTTCCTTGGAACTCTTATGATATTTCTATTTAATATCAAGTGTTATTAATTAAATATTCATATGCGAAATTGGACTGTTTTTTTATTTTTCTTCTACTTTTTTAAGAAACCTTTTGGGGATTTTTCCCCCAAAATTAACAGGAGTGTAATATAATATTTCGATAAAGAGAAAATGAATGAGTAACGAGTACTTCTCTTAGAAATCATCCTTAATCCTTGAAATTATAAAGACAAACCAATTATAGGCATAACTAATAATCGTATTGATACGAGAATTATACATGTATTTGATGTTCATCATCCCTGCTAACACATTTCGCAAAAATTGTCAGCATATAATTTGATTCAGTATCTCATCATATAAGTTTTAATTTTGATTTATAAATACATATACTTTGTTTAATGTACGTGTGGTTTTTGCAAACTTTTTTATGGAAGCTAAAATAATTCATAGTAAAAGCAAAATTCTTTACAAATAATTGTTGTTGAAAATTGAAATCTTGCGTGATTTTTATACTGACTGAATTTACGTAATCTTAGTGCCTCAAGATGCATATGTGCCCTTTACAGATTTCTGGCAAAAGTGTAATAAGTAGCTATCAAATGTTAAGTCCATTAGAAATTGTTATGAAGTTTGTCTCAAAATAACTTTATTTTCAAATAAAATTAGTATAAATCAAATAACTACAATCTAATAAGTTACAAATTGCTTTCTGCATGTGTTAACGTGTATTCTCATCAAAGTAATACATAAATATTTTGTAGAACGTTTTTAGCAAAAAGTTTTGTCACATAAATAAATGGTTTAATATAAAAATGCTTGTAAAATTAATTAATCTTTATTATTTTTATTTTTATTAAATATTTACAAAAATAGGTTATTTATTTAAGCCATTTTTACGGTTTGTGGAGTTCATCTTATTTTTGGATTGCGTCATTTTCTCTCTCTTTTCCCCCTCTCATACATCTATGACTAATACATTATACATTAATACATTATATCTATAATTAATACATTGGTTTTACTTTCATGGCCTCTCTCAAATTGAAGGAGCTATGAATCAGTTGAATAAATCAAAGAACAATTATCTCAATTCATGTGACGTCATAATCACATGATAGTGATAGCCAGGTGATTTTAGCCAACCAATTCAAAACTCAGGTGACGTTATAGCCACACGATAAAAACTATCTTGCGTTTCCATCCAGCTAATCAGTTCATGCGCTTCAGTATTGCCAAGTTTTGCTCTTTGCAGAAACTTTCTTTTAGAAATACATTGTATACAAAATGCATTTTATTTAAAAGTATAAGCATAAAATACAATATTTTTTTTAATTATAAAAAATCTTTTTATAGAATTCCCCCCAACACTTAAACATATTTATCCAAACATGAAATTTGATATTTTATCTGAGTTTTACAAATAGAACCACAAGTACTACAGGTTGAATGTTTGTTTTCATTTCAATGGAGAGCACGTGTTTGTCTTTGTCACGTGATGTCATGAATTGGGCTCTTCATATATTTGATATCTGGCAAAGCTTCTCATTAACTCCGGGCGCTTCAAAAAATATTTCACGAAGTTTCTGAAAAGAGTCTATAGGCTCTAACCCTAGTCTAAAATTTAGATAGAAATTCATTCTAAATTACGTTTTATTTTTTTCACAATTGTACTGATTTTGAGAACGTTGATCGTAAATGTGTAGTGACGAATCGTAAAATACTCGTTATTATAATGTTAAAGAAATATTGAAATGTATTAAAGGTAACTCTGATTTTGAGAGAGATACAAAATGTCACCATAGCAACACATTAATACATTAAATATTATTAGAATGCCAGAAATCAGTGGAAAAATTAATATACATTACTTTGTTGCAGGCTTTATTTATGCTAGCTTGTTAAATGCTAAATTGTAAATATTACCGTCCCGCAAACATTTTGAATTTTCAGAGATTAATATTAACCCTATGGAGATTCTCTGATTATTTCCTCAATCATAGAAGAGAGCATTGATTTACGGGGAGTGAGTGAATATTAACCTCGCACTGTTCAGCTGCACGAGGGCTTTAGGCGACATATCTCGTCATTTTGAACCATGATCAAGTGACGAAGACGACATCTGAACTGCCACCCCCTCTCCTAAAACCAACGGGAGGTTGTTTGAGCTCTCGACAGATTTAACGTGCATCGCTTCCCTACACGGCGGGTATTTAGTGGTACTGGGATGAAACTCATGACATGCCTGCCATATGATCCGATACCTTGACCATTGGGTTGATTTCAGTGGAATAAAATGCATTCGCGAAAAAGCACACAAACTTATATAGTTTCCTCTAGATCAGGGATGGCGAACCAATGGCACGCGACAGAATTACTTGGCACGTCTCCAATTAAAACGGTTAGCATTTTAGTTCAAAATAACAAAGTTCGTAATACTATGAAGTATTACGAATAAACGCGAGTGATCAGTCATGTTTTTACAGACATATGCCAACATTTCAAAGAATTGACGTAAAGCCTCAAGACAAAAATAAAAAATATTACCTTCATGAGAGATCTCAATGGTTTTGACAATAAATTGCATATTTTCAAAAACGATATTATAACAAGAAACTACTAGTACTTTCCGAACTTGAAAAAATCAGATGAAGAAAAAGTTATTCAAGAACTTATTTCCATAATTATTATGTACCCTGATGTGACTTCATTTAAAAAACTGAACTTGTCTCAATTCGATTGGAAGAAATTGAAGGATTTTAAATGCAACTCTGTGCTTGATTTCCAGCACAGTTCAGTATGGATTCAAAAATTTATTAAAACAAGAAAAATGTTGGAATTGATTGAAACAGAAAATTAACAAGCAACATAAGTAAAAATGTTAGTAACGAAATTTTGGAAACATGGAATTCGATTCCAGATACATTTAACTGTTTGAAAAAGCTGGCTCATGCTTTTTAACCATATTTTTATCTACCTATGCGCGAGAATCATTATTTTCAGAGATGAACAACATTTTAAGACTCACTTAGAAAACCATTCGGCAGATGACTCTAATTCAGCATGTGTTTGCTAAAAGTAACATCTTACAATCCTAAGTGGTCCGTCGCCAAAAGCCCTCGTGCAGCTGAACCGTGCGACGTTAATCTTCACTCACTCACTTACAATCCTAATGTAAAGTATTTGTCATCTGATCGGCAGCAACAGAAGTCACACTAATGTTACTTTAATTTGTATTACACATATATATCCAAAACATTTACTGCTATACAGTGCAAAATGTATTTGTTAATAGTAAATAAAGAGTTTTGAGGGGTTAGTATTTAATTTTTTTTTATTATTTTCCCCAAAATCACATGTCAAAATTATTTGACGGCACGTCTGTACCCCATTAAACACTCTTTTAGAAAAAAGGGCACGTTGATTCAAAAAGGTTCGCTACCCCTGCTCTAGATCAAGTAGTCCACTGATTTCTGAAAATATGTTAATCTTTTTTTTTATTTCTTTGTAAAATTTTAAATCTTAAAAAAAATTTAGAAAATTTTTCGAATTTTGGAAAAAAATATATATAATTTAAGGTTTATAAAATGTTTTTGTTATTTTGGGTGAAAAAGTATTAATTAACGGCGTACTTTACAGTAAGAGGGCTATTGGCAATATACTTTGTAATTTTGAACCATGGTCAAGTGACAAGGGCGATAACTCTGAGACCCCTTTCTCCGAACTTCCTCATGACGCCAACGGGGGGACATTTAGCCCGAAAGATTTAACGTGCACAGAGAGTTAGGGCCGCTTTTAAACTCCCCGGCACCCTAGGCACATTTTGGGAGGGATTTTCCCCTAACTCTATCCCCTTTCTTTGCTGTTTGGAGAGTATTACCATAATCCACCACCTTTGGATTCGCTATGTTCTGAAATCGCAATCGTTTGGAATGGATAATAGCATGGTTTGGTCACTTGCTCATTTCTTACCTTACGACATCACGGACCACCCACCCGCCCTTTAGTTAATTAGTACAGTAAATTAATGAAATCGTTTTCAATTACCCAGTAGAATATGCATTTTTGTATGAACTGCTTTGAACTCGTTAATTTTTTGTCATCACTTATCGCTTTACTATATTTTTTACTTTTAGACATCTTTATTCTTTGTTGAGTCACTGTCATTGTACCGGTACAAAGGTTTTTCCTAGAGCTTGGATCATTGCAAAATCATTAATCCAGTGCTTCTCAAAGTTTCCATATTCGCGATTCAATCCTAATTTCCATCGTCCATACAATAACAATGCATTGAATTCAGTAACAATATACTTTGACCCTAAAGCTTCAATCTCTTAAGCGCCCCGGCGTATACAAACGTCTCGGTCAGTCAAAGCGTTAATTTTCCCGGAGGGATATATACGTCTTTCCAAAGTATCTTTTCTCTGCAATGCTATCCATATAATTATTCCAAAGACTTTGGAATACAATAAAAGGACCTTGACAATGATTGCGAAAGATTTACTTATTTCTGATGATTTGCTCTTCTTTATTCTTCACCCCCCAATACACGTGCAAATCTCGTAACTTTGAATGGGCAGATAAGGGATTCATTATAAACCGTACAAATTCTAAATAGAAATGCTAATTTTTGTATATAATTTTATATATGACAATCCCATGGGGTCACTAATAATTATTAAATGTGTTCTTTACTTGGTATTGTTAAATTAATTATAAAATAATTTGTGTAGATCTGATGCATTTATAAGTGTAATATATCAGTGTAAATGTGTATTTCATTTTTTATTATGGAAGAATTGATTTTGTTTGTTTACTTTCAGTAAATTAACAATTTTTAAATAATCTTTTGTTTTTGACTTTTCAATATGTTCGCACCCCCTCATAGAGTTGCACCCCTTGGGGTGCACCCACCCAGTTTGAAAAACGCTGCATTAATAACATCATTTTATTCAATTGCTATGGCAATATCATTTTGAGTGCATCATAACATTCAACTTTTCGTTTTCCATAGGCGATCTCATTTCAGTCTTTGCTATCTTAAAAGCAAAAATGATTCTCTCACGACTCGCTAGGCCGTGATATGTGTGTTCACAGTAATTTTTATTTTTTCTCTTTTTTCGCCCTCCAATTTTTTTCGCCCTAAACCTTTTCCTCCCTTGTCCCGTGCCTAGTGTGCCCCTGCAGAGTCCTTTACACAAAGGGTCCTCAGTGACCTTCATTAGGCTCGAAACTCCAGCCACGAGTCCGAGACCTTTACTTGTTTGGAAGCATTTTAAAGACAAGATATGAGAAGGAGAGCAGAAATTTAACAGAATTAATTTAACAGTCAAACATTCAAATTTAATAAAAGACGGAAGGTTGAGGAATGAATTTCGTCCTTCTATAAGCTAATATTAAAAAAGGTACTGTTAATAAAACGTAAAATTTCCATGATCTCTCTTTCATTTTACGCAATCAATACGAAACTTCGATTGTTAATTTTACAAAGAGGCATTTCAATGTCTCTTCAATGCTTAAGAAAAACTAAACAAGAGAAAATAGACAGCAATGACACATTCAATCAAAAGTAATTTTAAAAAATGAAACTGAAGCCCCCAGGTGAAAAATAAACTGCTTAAAAAACTTTCCATAGCGTGATAGCAAAGGCTTCTCGAAGCTGAATGGCAATCCCATCTGACGTTGATGGAGAGGAAGCCAGTGACGAAAGAGGGGATGATAAGGATGATGTATGCTTTCTTTCGTTAAAAACTTGGCTCAGATGCTCAGGCATTGGGTGCGTTTCGAAACATCAACAATACACCGCATTAAAAATACATCCATAAGATGAATGAGAAGAATAGATTTGTTTAGAGCCAAGGACAACGTTGTTTAGTTCACAGATAAAAGATCAACATCGTGAAAAAAATTTTTAAATCGATTCTTAAACCACTCAAATCTTTGTGCGATATTCTTCTTCAATGATTGAACGAGTTCAATTTAGGGAGTTGCTATTTTTACCAAAAAATAAGTTTTGTCTCCTCGTTATTAAGAAATTGGATTATTTTATTTTTGGTGGTTTCGATCCATTAAAAATTAGTGTGAAAATATTTTATCAACCGGTACATTTTTAAATATTTGTCAAAACCATTTTTCCATTGTATTTATTTATGATAAAAAGTCCGAGTTCTTGAAATATTTCAATTTCAGTACATTAAAATGCGCTATTCTTTATATTTTTAAACATATTTCTTTCATATTTTACATGAGAATTCTGTTGTGCAGATAGTATAGAAGTAAATGCTTAAAAAATCTTTTAAATTTTAGACGATGAAAAAAATTCTAAAAATGGCGGAATAATTACGTGAACTTTAATTAAAAATATCTCTCAAATTTTAAGTTTTATAATTTGTATTTCGCAACTTAATCATTAAAAACCACATCTGCTTTTCATATTTTTATAACATTGTAAAATCAATTATTTGAGTAGTATTTGCGAAATAATTAAACGATAGGTCATTTTGCTTATGAATCAATGACATACACTTGCTCACAAAAGTAAGTATGCATCGCATAGCTTAAGTGAAAAATCTCTAGTTTTCAAATAAATATAAGAAAAATATTATTTTGGAGAGTGTGTTGTTTATAGCTTCTGATTCAAGTCATAAAGTAATGAAAAAAAAACCAAATACTTATATTTTAAAAAACCTTAAGAGTAATTTTGTTAACTACCAGTAGAAATTTAAATCACAAAAGTATGTATGTACTCTGAATTTTTGACTTTTAAATAGGTTGAATGAAACTCCTCGAGTGATTTTTCGTATTTATGTGATAAGTTTAGAAGATCTGCTACAAAGCTTGTAAGTTTGAGCTTTAAGTACATCAATAATTCACCAATGCTTCCACGTAGAAAAGAATTATCAAAAGATCTAAAGGAGGAAATAATAAAGCTCTACAAGGAAAGCAAGTCCCAAAGACAAATCGCCAAAATCACAGGCAAAAGTCCTGTAGAAAGTGCAAGAAACCATTGAAAAGTTCCAGGCTGAGGGAAATACTCTAAACAAGCCAAGAACAGCACGACCGCCCATTTTCACGGATCGAGAAAGGTGAATTGTTGTTGGAAATGTGAAAAAAAATCTGAAGATTAGCGCACCAAAATTGACAACTGATGTGACAAACAATTTTGCGATTGATTGATTGATTAAATATTATCGTCGCACTGTTCAGCTACACGAGGGCTTTTGGCGACGGACCACGTAATTTTGAACCATGGTCAAGGGACATGGACGACACCTGAGTTGGCACCCCCTCTCCTAACTACCACACCACACCAACGGTAGGACGCGTTTCAGCTCTCGACAGATTTAATGTGCATCACTGCCCTACACGGCGGGTCTCTAGTGGTACTGGGCTCGAACTCGAAGGCAAACCACGATCCGATACCTATACCACTCGGCAACCGCAGCCACAACAATTTTGCTAATTCATGCAATCCTGAAACAATTCGCCGTGTGTTACGGAAGGCAGGATACCATGGTCCAAATATGCGAAGAAAATCATTTGCTAGCAAAGTGAATCGTCAAAAGAGAATAGATTTTGCAAAGGAAATGAAAAGCAGGGCAGAAATTTTTGGAATTCCGTGATTTTTTCGGATGAAAGTAAATTCAACATCCATGGTCAGACGGACACCAAAAAGTTTGGAGGAATGCAAATGCAGCTCTAGAACATGAAAGGAACTGTAAAACACGTTGGTTGGTTGATAACAGCAATTGGAGTAGGAAATTTAGTTATAATCGACGGAATAATGAATCAATATAGCCATTTGAATATTTTAAAGAATAATCTAAGCCAAAGTGTTTATAAATTGGGACTCGATGAATCCTTCACTTTCCAACAAGATAATGATCCCAAACATACTTCTCGGGTTGTTCGGGAATGGCTGCTATATAACGTGCGAAAACAGGTAAAAATCCTACTTCAGTTACCTGATCTTAATCCCATTGAACACTTGTGGGATTATCTTGACGGCCAAATTAGAAAGCAAGAGATCGAAAACTAAGAATGATCTAAAAAAGCCCCTTTGGAGGAGTGGCAGAAAATACCATCTTCTGTCACTCAAAATTTAGTAAAATCAGTGTCATCTATATTGAGAGCTGTTATTAGGGTCAAAGGCTATCCAACAAATTACTAATTTTTTTGAAAAATTGTAAAATTTGCAACATTAATGTCTTTGTTTTTGTTTGCATACTTACTTTTATTATGTAAATTACAGCCTATTTCAAGTTAAGCTCATCTTGCTAATTAAATATTTGTATTTTTAAAATATTTTTCATTTTGTAATTAAGCTCGATTTTGCAGTGATCGAAATAAATCATTAATTTGAAAACTCTAATATTGTAGGTCTGTTTTTTTCATGGGACATCATCACATACACTCTGCATGCTAACTTCTGTGACTAAGTGTACGTGTAATTTCACATACTGTTAAATTTAAAAGTATATTTAGCTTTGATATACATAATTTAACAGTACAGTCCCATTTTAAATTATATTTTATAAGCATTGGAAAGAAACTTTTCGAGTTGTTCAATAAAAATATTGAATGTTTTTAATTCTTGTACCGATCACACTAATGGAAGGAAACAGTGATAAAATGTATTGCTTTTATTTTCTTAAAGTATTCTTTCGCACACTTTTTACACTCAAATAATCACAACAAAACCCAGCAAATATATAATGAATATGAGAGAAAAAAATTGTAATAAGTACTAATTATCTCGATTATTTTTTTTATTTTTGAAGTTCCAAATCCCCATTTCAAAGCACATTCTATTTTATTAGTCGATAATTAAAAGGCATATGACTTAAATTCGTATGATTCTCTCTATATTGCCAAAATTAAATAAAATATATCAATGACGTCATCTTAAAATTGCCTTTATGCAGACAAGTTCTCATTTTTTTTCATCTCATAGCACCCTGGTTATATTAATGAACATCCTGTAATATTCAAATATTCATTGACATTTATTTCTATTGGTTGCCTAATTTATCTTTAAATAAACATTACAAAAATCTAACTTGTATGCTAACCTAAAAAGGAACGAGGTTTCTAAATAATGTTGTGAAAGTTTCAAATTGAACCAGACATATCGGCTGAAAGAAAAATTGCGACATATCTTGCAAAAAAAAAAAAAAAAAAAAAAAACTTCATTTGACAAAGGAATTATTGATTCTCCGACCGTGAATAAATTCTTTAGACACATCTATAAGTTCGGGTCTATTAGAATAACTCAGAACACACATTCAGTTAACTCATTTCAACCTTTTTAAATACTCTGAACCGATAGGAAATATATCTCAAACAGTACTTGATTATCGAATTTCTGTCTCTCTCTCTCTCTGTATATTTCCTTTAATACTTTTTATTCTTTCCTTACAAATTCAAACATTTCTTTAATTCTCTCTCAGTTTTAAAATGCATTTAGATTCAACTAAGCTACTTTCATTCATTAAAATGTAACGAATTGTTTTTTTCATTGTTTAACTAGATTATGAAGAATATTGGAAAATAATTTTTGAGACTCTCAACTTAAATTCTCTTAATACAATATAGCCGCTTATATAACAGTTGAGCAGATTACCCTAATCATGTGGGGGCCGTGGATAGCCTAGTGGTAAGAGCATCGGACTCCAGACCGAAATGCCTGTATTCGATGCCCGTGCCACCAAATACCCTCCCAGTACACACGGAGTACGTGCTCTTTAAATCAATGGGTCCGAAAGTCTTGTGGGCAGTCGCAGTAGAAAGCATGGGTGCAGGGGACTGGAGAATATTTCTCTCCCCTCCAGATCCATACTTAAGGGGACTTGGTACCCCTAAAATCCCAAACCTATCGTTTTTTTTATTTTCATTTAATCTTATTCTTTGCACTATTATCTTTCGATTGATATATCACTTGTGCATGTCGGAAAGTTAGAAGTTGAATAAAACTTCATTTGAAAACAAATTAGGCGATTCAGCCGCGCCCCCTTTTTAGAAAAAAAAGCTAAAAGAAGCGTTTTGATAAAAAAATCTAATTTATAAATAGAAATAATAACTATAAAAAAAGAATGTGTAGTATTAAAAGCAGAATATTTCCGAGGCAATACAATAATGTAATTTTTCTTCCTTGTGAAATGTGTGCAAGTAAAATTTTTAAATTAAGGCATTTTATATTAATAATTTTATAATTTAAGTTCTTATTCCTGATATATTTTTCATACAAGTGTAATACTTTAATATTATAAGAAGAAAAACAGCTAAAATTTCTGTCGTGACAGAAAAAAATTTTTTTTTAAGTTTTTCTTGAGTTTTCTTGTGCAATTAGTACTCTCTAAAAGTTGATCATTTATAAAAATGTGTGGGTTCAAAACATATGAAAATGCAATTATTTTAAAGAAAAACGTATAACTAATATCTTAAAGTGTTATTTTAAGTTTAATTAAGCTTATAATAATTATTTTTTCAGAATTATAAACTTTAAACTTGTTTTTCTCAGTTTGTGTTTTTCGAAACCTTAGTGCATTCAAAATGCTACTCCTTCGACAATTATTTACCAATCACTTCCATTTTTTTCCTGTGTGTTAAAAATAAAGTATGTAATAAAATTAGGGATCCGTTTTTCTATAAACTGAATACTTTTTTTAAAAAAAATAATAAAATGTAAGACATGTTGGCTTTTTCGTTGATTTTTAGCCTGTATATCAACATTTTATCTTTTTTTTCTCGAAAACGAATAAAGTTATTCTAAAATCGATCCCTAAAGTTGTTGTGAACATCCATAAGAATATTATAAAAAAAATTCAGGTCAAAAAATTAATTTTTACAAAAGGAGTAGGATTTTAAAACTTTCCCAATTTTCTTCAAAAAATTTAAATTTTTAAAATTTTGTAAATAATATATGAAAATTTTCATCTGGTATCATTTTCTTGAATATAAACATTGTATAAAATGCTAAAATATAATTTTTAAATACGTAAATAAAGAAATTTGCTCAAAGGGTGCCAAGTCCCCTTAAATTGTGGAGGTGGAGATAGGTAGTATCACCATCTATCGTAAAGAAGTCCAATCTGTCTCAGGCTCTGGCAGCTTCCCTACGGAAAGGACACGGCAAAAACAGCCCTACTATTGTGTGTGTACATGTACCATAAGGGGGAAATGCTATACTCCTCCATATATTCTATCATCAGCTACCAAATATTATATAAATATAATTTTTTTGAAATATATAATAGGCCTTATATCATTTAATCTTTTCTATATAAAATATCAAAAATAGATAAGTAATTTTAAAATGTTGAAATTGAATGAGAGAATATGTGGATCATCCGGTTTTATTTGAAAAATCTAGTTGTAGAGTGAGTGAGTGAAAATTTACGTCGCACTATTCATCTACACGAGGGTTTTAAACCTGGTGGTAGAATATAATCTCTGAAAACCGAGGTGTTATCCGGTAGAGTGGTTAGTGACGCTTACTGCGGTGCCGTAGGGGCTGGGTTCGAATCCCGGTTAAGACATGGATGCTTGTGTTATAAGCCTTCCCTTCTTTGTGATGCGTACTTGTGATACTTTGTGGTGCCTGGGGTTATAAATGTTCTCAATAAAAAAAAATCCGAGTTGTGATAAATAAATTGTTAACTCATTCGATACGAATCTATCACAATAGAAGATTTAATATGCTTTGATTGTATGGATTCATTCAAATAATTACTATATTAGCGAAGATCTTAAGATACTTGCCGCCTGTGTCATCCTTGTTAATTCACCGCGGTTAGAAGTTAAGAAGTTCGTTGCCAGTAGACATATGTTGCTCCAAAGTGTCATTTCAAAACAATTAATCAATCAATCAAGACACCGCTTGATAACAACTTTGATTAAAAGACAACACTTTACTTCCTCTGATGCTTCTAATATCATGATTCTATGACTAAGAGATTTTTTTTTTCTTATTCGTTGACGATCAATGACCATTGTTGAAAGTTGAGAGGGTCAACAGCTTTGTTGCATTTGAGCGTGTTGTTAATGAAAAATCTCTTCTTTGATTTTAGAAATTAAACTCACACACAAAACCTTCATCGGTTAAATCAACTTACATCAAACAGATGCTGCACAAGTAGTTGAGTGGACATGGCTCGTATATTAGACTACTCAAAGATTCCCGTCCCGTTTCTCATAAAATTATGTACTGTAGAGAGAATTGGACACATGTTAAATCCTTTCTTTTTCTCCAATGGTGCTTCATTATTGCAACTTAGCCTTTGCAGACATGCCAAGTCCCCAAATGTGAGAGCCATTTCATGATGGTACCCTCTAGGGGCCATCACGAAAAAAAAACCAAATTCGGACGCCTGAATTAATTTTTTTTAATTCAAGCTCTCGTCGGATGCTAAATATTGCCGTGATTTAATTTTTCGGAGATTACAGAGCCTAATGGATACTCAAGGGATATTTTACATGCCACATAATCATATAACATGCGTGCCTGTGCTTTTCGCATCCAGAAACTCTTTTGACTCCAGCTGGGGTCAAACCTGCAACCTTAGGCTTACGAAGCAGGACCCTACCTTTAAGCCACCGGAAGCTTAAAGTTATCACGGCAGCGCAATGTTCGAGAGTGAGGGTCTAGCTCAAATGGCATTCTCACTTCATCGAAGCTCAAAATTGTAAGGTTTACTCTCCGGTAGCCTAGTGGACATAGTAGCCGAATGGTCATTGCCCCGAGCTTTTGGCTGGCAGTGTTGCATTATGGGATTGAGTCCTGGTACTGTTGAAGATCTGTTATTTCACAGGAGCTGATGCACGTTAAATCTGCCAAGGCTTAAAGTCCTCACGTTGACGTGATGCTTAATTTAGGAGGTTCCAACACAGGTGCTGTCCCTTGACCGAGGTTCAGAATTACAATATTCGTCGTTAAAGGTCCACCAGCAACATCAAAATGCCTATTCCAATACATATTCAAATCAAACCAAGTTGGCAGTAGCCTACATGTTACTTTTAAATGTGACTCTAGATCAATCATTATCATATTATTATTCATTATTCTAACGCTTGAAGCAAAATATCCTAATTTTAGAAATCCTTAAAAACGAGTAGCGAGAAAAATATTTGGAATACAGGTGTCTGATCAAAAAGTATTTCGATCCTGCGATTTGTATGGAAGTTTTGCTTCTCTTTCACGTCTTTTTTTCCTTTTCCATTTTTATGTGATGTAATATTAATCAATAAGACGAGGAATATCATTTTAAAATATTTTTTTAAAAAGTCACCGCAAAATGACATTCATATCTTGTTTTACAAGAGTCCAAGTTAATTTCATAGCATTTTGACAACTCTAACAAATAGAATAATTTCGTTAACATCAAAACATTTTGCACTAGCAACAAAAAATGTCGTTTCATTTGTTGAAAGATGAAACTGAGGTCAAACCTTTATAAGGGAAATGCTCGTATATTCCCTTTTATCGCACAATACATTGACTCATGGCCCCAGTTCGAACATTTCAGATATTTTTAGGATCCATCGGACAATAACATTTTCCATGTTAAAAACATGCACACAAACTGGCGAGGGTAACACCAGTACTTTTCCCGAGCTTACGCTAGCGATGATTAATCATAGAATGCACTCTTTAGAGCCGGCAAAGTGGACGACTGGACAGGCCAGCTATTTTGCCAAATAAATGATGCGAGTCCTTTGCAATACCGCAGAGTGCCCACCGTCTGCGAAAACAAGAAAAATGAAAAGCGGAGCATTTGTTGTTTTGGCAGAGGGCCCACCACAGAAATCGTCTGGGAGGGTGGGGCGTGCATCCATGGCCTAGAGAGCGTGAGAAAAGAAGACCCCGAAATAATCGTCTGATGTGGGTGCTTGGCCCCGAGGAATCGATCTTTGGGTCTGACCTTTTCTTTGCGCCTTCTTCCGCGGCAGGAAATTAACATATCCTGCAGTCGTTGAAAGGAGAGACGGTGGCTTAAGGGATGAACCAAGCAAGAAAGATTTATTTTCTCATTAGACACTTTTGGGGAGTGAGTGAATATTAACGTCGCAATATATTCAGCTACTCGAATGCTTTTGGAGACGGACCTCTTAATTTTGAACATAGATCAAGTGACGACGACAATACCTGAGCTGGAATCCTCTCTCTTAGCTTCCACATTCCACCAACGGAAGGACATTTGAGCCTCGACAAATTTAACGTGCATTAGCATTTCTACATGGCGGGTCTTCAGCGATACTAGGCTCGAACTCATGACACACTGGCCTAGAGTTCGTTACCTTGATCACTAAGCTACTGAGGGCACAGGCACTTTTAGAGAAGTGTGCTTCAAAACTTTATCGCAGTAGTGCACACAGGAATTTTTCAAGGGGGTGTGTCCAGGATTGAAAGGCCACCATTCTTGTATCATGTTCTTTTTGATTTTGTCTATTTTCGCGGGAAAAACTGTAAAAAACGAATTATTGAATAAATAATTAACTTTAATCAATAAAATTAATCATTAATAACAAGTACATAATTAAATTTTACGTCCTATATACTTTTAATTATTATCAATCGGAAAAAAATCAAGGGATTTGGAAGGGGGAGGGGGCTCCGGACCCCTAGGACCCCCCCCTTTTGTTCACCATTGCGCTATCGCAATGCTTGTCATAAATGCCACATTTGCAATATTCCAAATTCGTTTCAAGTAATAAAAGTATTGAAAATGTAAAAAAAAAAGAATCATTAATATATATATATAATAATAATAAATAATAATAATAAAGTGTCAGGTGTTTAGGCTAGCGGTTTCTGTAATTCCGTGTCATTCTGCAATTATTTAATGGGTTTTTGATGAAGATACGCATACACTAATCCGAAGAAATATTTTTATGCACACACCTCTCATGGGATGTTTTGCTCCTTCCAGCAATGTTCCCTAACTTCACACTAGATGGCCCAAGGAACTCATTTTGACTTCAATTAGAAAAACAATTACGCATAGAATGACTCAACTTCTTTGACATTTTTACAATACATTTTTCCCAAAGTGAAGTAAGTTTTTTTTATTGTTAATATTTACACTCATGTCCATAAATTAAGGATAATGAAGTTCAGGCAAAGAAAGAGACAGAAGCAAAACAAATTTGACTTATTTGTAAAGTCTATTTATTAAGCTAAAGGTAAAGAGCAAAAAAAAAAAAGCTATATGTTTGACATAATTAATAAAATTTGCGATTTTTGCTCCCTGGAGAAAATTTTTAAAAAAAACCTATTTACAAAAAACAGTATAACATGGTTAGTATGATGGTTAATACGAAGTATGTCTCTCGGACGATGCAATACAGACCTTACAACGCATAGGCATGCTGAGTATCAAATTATCAATCTGATCTTGGGGAATATTACACCACTCATCAAGCAATGCCTTCCGAAGTTCCGGTAGACAGGTGGGAGGGGGTTGACAGGCTGCAATCCGTCGGCCAAGCATATCCCACACATGGTCTATTGGATTCAAGTCCAGTGAGTCTGCTGACAATCCATACGGGTAATATCCTTCGATTGAAGGAATTCTTTTACAATGTTTGCACGGTGAGGAAGGGCGTTGTCATCCATAAACAGAAATTCAGCACCCATGGCGGCCCGAAACAAACATACATGTTGTTCCAGAATGACATCCCGATAGATGTGTGGCCTGTCATCGTTACACTTTGAACATGCAGGTCAGTTCTGGAACCAAGAATAATTCCTCCCCAAACGAGCCATCCTGCACCACCGTAACGGTGTCATTCATTGGTGTTCTCTGGGTGTTAACGGGTACCTGGCGCTCTCTATATTGAAGTCCGACGGGAATCAGCCTGCAAACTAAACGTGGACTCGTCGGAAAACTTCACACGAGGCCACTGTTGTGGTGTCCACAATGCATGCTCTCTACTCCAGGTTAATCGCAGGCGATAGTGCGTTGCGGTAAGTGGAACACATCTGACAGACCTACGAGCATATAGACCAATGTGCCTTAAGCGTCTGTACACTGTCTGCCTTGAAACTGTCGCACCAGTAGCTAAAAAGAGCTGACGAGACACGTCTGATGCTGTGCTCCGTCTGTTTCTATTGGCAGTAACTGTCAAATATATACCGGTCCTGATTCGGCGTTGTAACTCGGGGGCGACCTGTGCTGTAACATCTACTCACATTCCCATCATCTTGGAATCGTTGTCAAAGCCTGGAGATGACACTCTGGGCGATTCCAAGTTCCTCGGATACTTCCATCTGGGTACGTCCACATTCCAGTCGTCCATTAATTCTACCACGTAAAAAATCTTCCAAATGCTTCCTTTATGCCATAACTCTGTGGTTATTGCACTGAAAGGCTTTTAAAGCGCTTGTGAACAATTTTACTTCTTTGCCACCATTCCTTATATACCCCTCTCTTACACCCTCGTCATTGTGACGTACTATCCGCGCCATCTGGTGGTTTCCTGTAATTTGCATATTCTTCTTCAAGATGTGTGAGATAATTCTACTGGTGAAATTTTTGTTTTAGAGTTCAATTTCTGTGTGATTCTGAATTATCCTTAATTTATGTACATGAGTGTATTAACAATGCTATCGTATACGTTTGATTCCGATTAGAAGTTACGAATTGAATTGTATTGTACGAAAGAACCTATATAAACTAGCAACACATTTTCACACAGAAAAATCGCACAATTTTCTTAAAATGAATTTGAAAATCTGACTTAAGTACCCCATTTTTAAAATGTATGTATAAAACCATTCTATACGTAAGCAATTTTTCTCTTTAATATGCAAAATGAAAACTCATTCAGCATCATGATGTAAAGGGCGAGACGTGTATTACAACAGAAAAAAATGATGCAATAGAAAGTAAAATGAAGATTCTGATAAACTATTCTTTTACTTAATTGTTTAATTGCTTATTTAGATCACATTTCCAAACAACACAAATACTGCTGGAGTACAAATACTCTTACTCTCCGTATTTCCACAATGTAAAGATTTGGAGCCTCGACATATTTAATGTTCAACAAATCCTCTACACGAAGGATCTTCAGTTCATCCAGACTCGACAATGCTGGCCACGAAATTGTGACCCTGGCCACCAAGCTACTGTACACAAAAACGTTACGTGGAAGCAGGCATAAGAAAAACTAAAACGATTTTTTCTTAAAGAATAGGATGCTTGTCATACCTACATACATATGTTGAATAAAAAGCTCGCTGCCATCCGGTATAGTGGTTAGTGACGCTGAACTGTAAGCTCTGGGTTCAAATCCCGGAGAAGGCATGGGTGTTTGTAAATGTATAGTGCTGCAGGGGGGTAATCTAAATAGCCGTCTAGCCGCAAGTTCTCTCGTGAGGTTAGTGGAAGGCGAAGAGAAGCGGGAGCCCCTGACCACCCTAAAGGTGTTCTCCCTCAATATTGGGGTAGACCGAGCGATGTCGTACTGATACCTGTATGGTGGTCAATGCTGCGGCTAACGGATAGCGTAAAAATATAGCCCCTTGCTACGATGAATTTCGTTGGCCTTGATCTGATGTTACTGTCGATCAGGTGTGGCATAAGTAACAACAACAGAAAATGCTCTTATTTTATGTGTGAGAGAGAGAGAGAGAAAGAGGGTACTACATCTCATATTTAACCCAAATATGAAACCCAGCATTTATTTTTATAGGTTTCGATGAGAGAGATGTGGCTCTAAATATAAATTTCTCTTCAATAATTAAATATTCTTCTGTATTGTTGATTACAATTCTTTGATCAAACTTTTATTGTTGGGAAATCATAGACGATATTGTGAAATAGTGATATTTTATTTTTTTGTTTGATTCTGCTGTTACCGAGAATTTTAAATATTTTAGGATTAATAACAATATTTAAAGGTAATTTTTAATATATACTTATCAGACTAACCCGAGCTAAATATATATATATATGATTTTTTAATTCAAACTGATCCTTTTCGGTTCTTTTTATTACTTAATCCCACACTTTCTATTATTGAAACCCCAGGAAAATACACTCCTGTCCATAAATTAAGAATAATTCAGAATCACACAGAAATTGAACTCTAAAATAAAAATTTCACCTGTAGAACTACCACACACATCTTGAAGAAGAATTTGCAAATTACAGGAAACCACCAAAATGGCGCGAATAGTACGTCACAATGACGAGAGTGTAAGAGAGAGGTATATAAGGAATGGTGGTAAAGAAGTAAAATTGTTCACAAGCGCTTTAAAAGCCTTTCAGTGCAATAACCGAACAGTTGTGGCTCAAAGGAATCATTTTGGATGATTTTTTACGTGGTAGAATTATTGGACGACTGGAATGTGGACGTACCCAGCTGGAAGTATCCGAGGAACTTGGAATCGCCCAGAGTGTCATCTCCAGGCTTTGACAACGATTCCAAGATGATGGGAATGTGAGTAGATGTTACAGCACAGGTCGCCCCCGCTTTACAACGCCGAATGAGGACCAGTACTTGGCAGTTACTGCCAAAAAAAAAAACGGAGCACAGTATCAGACCTGTCTCGTCAGCTCTCTTCTGCTACCGGTACGACAGCTTAGGGTACAGACGCTTAGGGTACATAGGTCTATATACTCGTAGGCCTGTCAGATGTGTTCCACTTACCGCAACGCACTGTCGCCTGCGATTAACCTAGAGTAGAGAGCATGCATTGTGGACACCACAACAGTGGCCTCGTGTGATGTTTTCCGACGAGTCCAGGTTTAGTTTGCAGGCTCATTCTCGCCGGACTTTAATATGGAGAGCGCCAGGTACTCGTTACTACCAAGAGAATACCATTGAACGACACCGTTACGGTGGTGCAGGATGGATCGTTTGGGGAGGAATTATTCTTGGTTCCAGAACTGACCTGCAGGTTCAAAGTGTAACGATGACAGGCCACATCTATCGGGATGTCATTCTGGAACAACATGTATGTTTGTTTCGGGCCGCCATGGGTGCTGAATTTCTGTTTATGGATGACAACGCCCTTCCTCACCGTGCAAACATTGTAAAAGAATTCCTTCAATCGAAGGATATTACCCGTATGGATTGGCAGCAGACTCACTGGACTTAAATCCAATAGACCATGTGTGGGATATGCTTGACCGACGAATTGCAGCCCGTCAACCCCCTCCCACCTGTCTACTGGAACTTCGGAGGGCATTGCTTGATGAGTAGTGTAATATTCCCCAAGATCAGATTGATAATTTGATACTCAGCATGCCTAGGCGTTGTAAGGCGTGTATTGCATCGTCCGGGAGACATACTCTATATTAACCATGTTATACTTTTTTTTGTAAATAGGTTCTTTTTTGAAATTTGTTCCAGGGAGTGTAAAAATTGCAATTTTTATTAATAATGTCAAACCTATAGCATCTTTTTTGCTCTTTACCTTTTGTTTAATAAATAGACTTTACAAATAAGTCAAATTTGTTTTGCTTCTGTCTGTTTCTTTGCCTGAACTTCATTAACCTTAATTTTTGGACATGAGTGTAATTTAGCAACGTTTAAACAGGTGTAAGTCAGATTCGTCAAAACATGATGTTCAGATTTTTTTAATAATTGAATAGGTTTTAATTTTGTATTTTTGTCTGATTTTTAAATTTCCTTTCAATATATATTGATTTAAAAATAAGTTTATGCAAAATTTAAAATCCGATTAAAACAAACTCGGTTATGAGTGATTTTCTCTGCGTTAGTTGCCGATTGGAAAGAATGGCGATAATTATGGATTCTTATTTTTAGCTGCATCAGTTGATTCATATCAACATTAAAAATTGATTTGCCATCCATTAACTACGCAAACGATTACAACACATCTAACGGAATTTTTATTCTCATCTTCAACAAACGCCGATTATTTTATTAAACCGAGATAAAATGTAATTTATGATATCTATCGCGCTAGCACGAATTTTATCTTTGAGGTAGATGATGATCACATTTTTACTCGCATACATGCTTTATCAGATTAAGAGCTTTTCCATGTTCTTTTTTTTCTTCTTGCAACCGGATGTGTAGGATACAGTTTGTTCTTGTAGATTTCATATTCTACCTTTTGACTCGAATCACAAATTGGTTTTTAACATGAATACTTTAAAATGTCTCTTGAATTCAAAATATGCAATTATTATTTTTTACCATTATGAGGTATTTTGTCGCATATTAGTTCACAATGTAAACCAATGGGCTAAATTCACGTGACTTCGTTGTCACATGATAACTTCTGCCACGTATTTTCAACCAATCAATTCATAAATTCATGGGACGTCATAGTTACATCATAAATGTAATCATACGTTTCCAGTCAATTAGTTCATGTGTGCTGTTGCCAACTTTTTATTTTTGCAGAAACTTTCTTCAAAAAGGAATATACCTGGCAAAGATAATAATGCCCACAGTTAAACAAAATGAGCTTAATTTAAATGTACACGCATAATATATAAAGGTTTTTTTTTAATTTTAAAAACCATTTGAAGAATTTTAACACGTGAACATCTTTAACTAATCTTCAAATTTTAAATGTTACCTAAACTTTGCAAGTAGAAAAAGTAGTATGTCAGTTCTTAATCAATAGAGAACAGGTGATTGCCTTTATCATGTGACCATCATGAGTTTAGTCCATAGGAATGAGTAAGTGAGCGAGAGCTTATTAACGTCGCCCATTGGAGCAACACGAGGCTATTGGTGACAGACCTCGTCATCTTAGAATAGTACTTCACAACCACCGTGCCGTGGCACTTTTGTGCGCCGTCAAATTCTTGAAATGTGCCACTAAAGGTTTTTAAAAGTATTAATTATGCTCAGAGAAAAAATTAAAAATCAGGAACCGAATAACTCTCCCTTTTTATAGAAATAACCAATTCATAAAATTGTTATTATCCATTGGATTACACTAGAGGAGACAGAGTTATTCACATAACTTCCCAAATTTAGATATAAAAAAATGGATCGGTTCGTAATCCATTTATGATAACGGATACTTCAGTATATGAATTAATTTTGAATGAAGAGGAAGAACTATTTTAGAGAGCTAAGTAATAATTGAAGTTCAATTTCAAAACATTCGGAAGAGTCAATGAATTCATTTTGCATTTATAATTAGAGGAAATTGTCCCAAAATAGTGAAAAAAGCTTTACAAATATTGTTACACTTTACAACTTCTTATTTGTATGAATTCGAATGAAAGCATTTACGCATAAATATAGAAATGAAAAAAAAAAAAAAGATCGAGACTTTTTTTAAATGTAAATGACGAAATGGCATTATCATTCCAGAGAGAGAAATTATCATTTTTACGACCCAATATAAGAAATAATGAAAAATTATCGATCTCGAATTTCGTATTAAATGTATTCTTATAATTAATTACTCCGTAAACATTTTGCTGTCTTTGCCATGCATATTATTTTATTTAACATTGAAATTATTGTCATAAACTATTTTACACACACATACATATTATAGTGTGTTATAAGTAAATAAAATTCTTTTAAACTTATTTTATTATTAGTGTGCCGCTAAATTTTGAAATTGTTAATAGGGTACCACAACAAAATCAAGGTTGCGAATCACTGTTTTAGAACCTCGGTCAAGTGACGAGAAGGCCCTCTGAGCTACTCTCTCCCGTTCTCTTAACTTCCACACCAACGGGAGGACATTTGAGCATTGACAGATTTAAGGGGCTACAGCTCCCTGTACACGGTGGGTCTACAGCGGCACTGGACTCGAACTCATGACACGCCAGCCCGAGTCCGGGGCCTTGAACTCTAGACTATCGTGGCCGACCCATGAGGTTTAATTTATCAAATGAGCCAATTTCGAAATGAACCGGTCTTAAGAAGAAAAAAAATGGTTTATTTATATTACTTAAATATTTCTATTTAGCCTCATAAATTAAAAGCTTTATAAATTAAAATGACTTTACAAGAAGTATAGAAATTCATCTCATTCGAATCATTTACTAACCATTAACTTTCTTCGAGCAGTGTACATCCTTAACCGTTATATAAAATGACCAAGTGAACAAAAGAGAATTACGTTGCTCAGAAACAATCTTTAGTTAAAAATAAAAAAAATCACTTTATCTTAAAAATACTTTAAAATTTATTTATTGTAAGTAGAGCCCAATATTTTTTAAATTTCTTTCAGAAAGGACTCCGAGTTAATAAAAATGGCTCCTGTTTCTACGCGCCAATCAATCTGCAATCGGAAAAGCTTCAATCCACACAGGCGGAGAGGGGGGAGTGCCTTGCTTTTTATTCCTGAACTGACTCTTCTAAAGAGCCGTCCGTGACTAATTTCTTGATGGTCGCTTTTTAGCAACAGTGTGAGGAAGAGGGGGTGTTTCGTCACGAAAAGCGTCCGGCAAGTCCCGGAACTTACAAGGGAGGATCGATTAATCGATGGAGATGTCTTTTGTGCTGACCATCGGAGGCGCTCCTGCTTGACTCCAGCCACTTAAGAGACGCCTAAAAATAACGGATTTCATCTCCCCTCCCCTTTCTCTAAGGGAGGTGAGGGGTGGAAGAGAAAAAGAAGGATTGCAGATCCAAGTATTTCATCTTTTGACGAGATTGAGATGTTTGAGGCGTTTTGAAAGTATAGGTTTTGTTATCTCTTAAATTAAACGATCTGATATTTCTTGATTGAAATTATCAGCTATCTGTAACGCTTTCAGAGTCCCACAAACTTCCATTTTACATGTTATATATATATATATATATATATATATATATATATATATATATATATATATACTGGTGTGCAAAAATTAAGGACGAGACGGTTTTTTAAATATAACTTTGTACAAAAGCTTTCCAAATAAACACACTTAATACCGTAAGATCCCCAATACGTAAGGACATGTGTAATGTAAGCAACACTTACTAAAAGAGAGATCAGAGGGATAAAAAGAAGCTTTATCGAAAAAGTAGCATGGAGCGCAATGCGACTGAAGGCCGAAACATCCCTGTGATGGGTGTCCAGCAAGAAACATCTGGTCTTTAGTAGGGGATATGATCTCCCCTGACTGCTAGGCAGGTTTTACAGCGTCTGCCCATGCTGAGAATGAGGGTGTCAATGAGCTGTTGAGGCATTTCTGCCCATTCGTCTTGCAGCGCCAATCGAAGCTCGCGAATCGTTACTGGTGGTAAGGTACGAGCTGCCAAGCGTCTGTCTAGAAAATCCCATACATGCTCGATGGGATTGAGATCCGGAGATCGTGCCGGCCAATCCATACGTTCAATATCCTCACTCTCTAAGAGCTGTTCGGCAGCTACTGTGTGATGACATGGTGCATTGTCGTCCATGAAAAGGAACTGCAGACCCATAGCGCCTCTAAAAAGACGCACATATGGAAGAAGAATATCGTTACAATAACGGGTCCCATTGACTGAACCTGCGTTGAAGATGTGAAGGTCGGTACGACTACCAAGCATGATGCCTCCCCAAACGAGAACACCACGGCCTCCATACATGTCCCTTTCAATGATGTTCGACGAATGATTGCGGCTTCCCCGCTCTCTCCAGATGAGTATGCGATGAGAATCGCTACTCAAACTGAATCTGCTCTCATCTGTAAAGAGTAGTCGTCCCCATTCATTGTCTCTCCAATTCCGGTGTTCCCGGCACCACAGAGAACGCCTTCTCCGATGGGCAGGCGTTAAAGGTACACACCGTACAGGGCGTCGTGCAAACAGACCACCACCGTGCAGTCTTCTGGCCACGGTAAAACGCGATATCGGTCGTCCAGTCGCCTGTGTCGTGTGTCTAGCGATTTCTCCCGCTGTCTGCCGCCTGTTTCTTCTGGCCTGTAAGACAATGTACCGGTCATCTGCGGGTGTGGTTCCTCGTGGACGACCACTACTGAACCCCCGGATAGCTGTTCCTGTAGGTTGAAATTGTCTCCAAAGTCGTGAAACGATGCTGTGAGCAATTCCGAACTCTGCAGCCACACTTGTCACACTGCGGCCTTCCTCCAACTTCCCAATGATTCGACCTCGGGTAAAAGCATCTAGATGTCGTCTAAAAGATTGATTATTCGCCATTTCTCGCTGAGGCAGCAACTCGGTGTGATTTTAGCTGCTATACGGCGTGCAATCTCTTTGCCAGAAATACTGATCTTACACCGACAACATGCTTTATACTACCTCGGACACTCCCCCATTAAGTCTACCTGCATATCTGCCCATGTGCTACCGTACATCACCTTACTTAATCTCCTGATTGGTCTTTCGGTCCGCTCTGCCTCTTCGTTCAGCTGATATGCTAATTTTTCGACTTCGTCCTTAATTTTTGCACACCAGTATATATATATATATATATATATATATATATATATATATATATATATATATATATATATATATATATATATATATAACATGTTCAACTCCACTTTTATATAAATTATTTTATATGTAAGCTGTTCTAAGTCAGCAATGTTTATAATACTACAGCATTTATTTTTTAAATTTCAATTTCTCAAACATCCTTCAAAGTAAGGTTTTCTTACTGTCTCTCTCTCTCAGTGCATTTTTCAGTTTTGATCGAAAAATTTTCATCTCTAATTTGTAGAGAATTTAGACTATATATATATATATATATATATATATATATATATATATATATATATATATATATATATATATATATATTTCTTATACATGTTTTTGTATGGATAACTGCAATAAACCCAAAATTGTGAGACTTAGTAAAAGTAGATTGCATCAAAGGCGATTCAGTTGATAATTATTCTGTCTCATTAAAATGGTCTTCAAGCCCTCATTTAATCTCCTTAGACATCAGTGAAGCTCAAAAGGGGAAGTTATTAAACAACTTAAAAAAATATAACTATTTATTTTTATCGTTCCATTACAACATATCTATTGTCTAATCTACAGAAGCTAGGTTGTGATTAAAGTTAAGGATTGATTTTGTAGGACAGCGGTTCTTAAATTTTCGATCGCCGTGGTATCGCTTAATGTATCAGTCTAACATCGCAGACCCATAGGATTTTGAACACCTCTCTGGGCTTCTAAAATACGGTTGAGTGTTTTCAGCGTTCTTCAATAATCCTAAAACAGCCTCTGCTAGTTATTGCAAGTAATTAAAAAAAGAAGTGAATTGATAATCTTGATCACAAACTACGTATTATAGCAGAGTTTTTTCATGGGAAGCAGTTTAGTGATGCAATCTAAAACATGACACATCTCTCCATTTTTCCACGAGACCTTCCGCTCCGTAGAAGAAGGGAATCTTAACATCAAATAAGCAACGTTTGCAGATCGCCGAGAAAGTCGCTGGGGATCTCAGGGGTTCACGAACCACAGTTTTAGAACTACTGATGTAGAATATTTGAACGATTTTGTTAACATTATAATGACCTTGAGTGTGTGTGTTATAGATGGATTGAGGTCAGAAATCATTTTGGGTTTCAAATTGGAATAAACGAAATTACTCATGCAACATTTGCGTGAGAAAAATGCAAAAAAAAATCCGAAACTTAATTCAAAGGAATTTATTTCTAATAATTTGTAACATATTCATAAGCAATCCTACAGAGGATTTGATTCTTCCCAATCAAATAAAGAAGACCCTGTTTTCAGTGGCGTAACGAAGAATGTTGCCTCCCCCCTGCAAAGTCAGGTTTTGGACCCCAAACCGGATCTTACTAACCGGATCTATGATATACAAAACCATATAATAGATTATGGGTTCCCTGGAATCATGCCCCCGCGCGATGTGGGAGTTGCGGAGGCGTGCGTTACGCTACTGCCAGTCTCTAATCTTTAGCATTACAACGTATCTCTTATTTTGTCGAGAGTTAATGAAAAATGAAAGCTTATATATAATTTAAGATCTCCGGAAACGAAGTAAATCTTAAATTTTACCAAGTGCTTTGAGCCATCCAAAGGTTAGATTATAAATGAGCGTTGTTACAACTAGTAACGGTGATTTTGGCATCGTATCAGCATTTTTTTCAATTTTCCAATTCCATTGTTGCTTTTTGAAAAGTAGAAGGTATATAACACACAAAAGACGCTATACCATATAACACTGACATCTTTCTCGATCAAATGTTTTGAAATGTGAAGATTTCAGCGATGTTGGTACGTCACTGCCCCACAGGAAGTGTTATGAATTCCTTGGCGTGTCCGTTGATCTGATACAGAGAAAAATATTCAAAGATGCGTTTCAGAAGACAGAGGTAGAGAGGTCTCCCCCTGTCAACAGAGTAGTTCCCTTTGCTTTCGAAATGCCACCCCGTCTGTTTCCGCTCCAGTTATCGAGATGGACACGTGCCAAAACATTCCCACACTTCAAAACGCAGAGTGCTTCGATAAGCCGAGGGCAATTAATTCGTTCACTTTCAGCTTCTCCTCGCATTACACAGGCGTCAAAGTACTCCCGCGCTCGGAAGTACCTCTCACAGAATATCTTTTTTGCTCCCCCAGAATTGCTAACGACGTAACAAAACATCCCGGGCATTTTCAGAACGAAGACCTTAAAATAATGCAACTTACCGGAATGATTATTTAGAACTTCGCGGGTAACTCTTTCGGGAAATATAAATTCACAAGGGAGGCAGAAGTTGCTTAGTACGTGCCTCATTCACATTACACACTCTTAACTACATGAAAAGCCATTATAAGGATTAGGTTAAAAATTACGTGCCGTGGCTGTAGCACAGTAAAAAGAGAATTACAAATTCAATGCTCGATTCTGTTAAAGAATATCGCTGGGAACAATGAGATTTGTTTTGTACTAAACTGAATGAATCCCCAATTCGTACCATGTCCTAATGAGCGAAAATTATGAAAACAGTTGAAAATTATCCTTCGCAAACTGATGGGGAAGTAGAATGAAGCAGGTCCTTTTCACTAATTCTCACTGAGAAAATCTAGTCGGATGGTTTTTATGTGAAATGTTTCTACATTTTTAATATACTATTTTGCATTTTTAAAGTCTATCATATCCTTCTTTATAAATTAAACTCTTATGACATTTAAAAATGTCATAGGTAAAAATTCCAAAAACATTCAAATTTCAGATATCATTAATATTTTAATGCTTGAACTATATGAATATTGTAAAAAAAAATTCCACGAAATTTCATAACAATGTTAGATCTCGACGATACAATATTATTTTGATTTTCGGATGTGTTAATGAGATTTACACAGTTAAATGATTAAAAGCATGAATACATTTATACTAAGATTCTATAATTTTACATGTCATAATTCTAAATGAATTAAAAAAATTCTCTTCCCCCCATCTGAGTCGTCAATTCAATATTATATAACCGAAACGAATAATACAGAGAAAATCGTTGAAACTTTTAATTTCCAAACACTGAATATTTTGAATTATTCACCCACCTTAACTATTTTTACAGATGAATACTTTCAAGCCCCTAATTTATTTCATACGTAGGGATATAATGATGACTACTTTTCATTTCTTCCAGATTTTGCAAGAATTGGCTCATCTTGATTTCAATATCCGCATAAAAACTTTCTAATTAAGGTATAAAATCTCCATATATATAAAGAGATCTTATACCTTAATTAACCTCAAATACATATGAATAATGTATTTGAGGATAGGAAAGAGTATATCAAATGAAGTGCTAAAAAGTCCAATATTTTTAGAAGCATTTCTTCAAATCGTGCTCTATTATTGATGGGAATTTGGATTCGCAAAATAGGAGCTAAATAATTTTTTTATAAAAATGGATATATATATATATATAAATATTAATTCCTTATAATCTATTTATTTATTGAATATTCTTCAATAGCTGATATAAATCATATTAATTTGGCATAATTCTCTCTCTATATATACTTACAAAACTACTATACTATATATATATATATATATATATATATATATATATATATACAAATTACAACTTTTATACAATATAAGTTTACTATAGTTAATTAGTCTAGATGAAAAGTGAACTACGTAATTGGCATTTGACAAAAAAAGTAATATGTATGACATTTCAGGTAAAATATTTTTTTAAAAAAAGGAAAAAAAGTATTCTACAGAATTTTGCAACTATTCTTAAAGAAAATTTAATCTTTTAATTGAGACAAAAATGGGCTTAAATGGGACTGTAAAACATGTTATGCTTCACTAATTGACATTCAAATGAAACTACAGCTTGAAGACAGAATTAATATTCGAAAATTTCATATATAAATTCAAATTCTTCTTCTATATAAAGGATTATTTTACCAAAATATTAAAGTTTAAATGACGTATATTCCACCTACCGAGGTATGGTTTATTTTTATATTTACAATGTCATTTAAAAGCCAACCCCCTCCCCCTATTTGTTTCCCATCGAGCCCAAAGCTACTTTGATGAGGAAAACGTTGACATCATTTTGACAGCGCCGTTCTTTTGTTTCTACCCCTTCCACCTCTGATGGTGTGTGACAAGGACAGTGTTGACTTCCTCGAGCACCGTCAATTGCCCTCACATGTTCACGAGACCAGGATATGATGCTCCTAATAATCATTTCAAAGGCACGAGTGGCCGAACACGCTTTTTTGTTTGAAATTTAAATCGTAATCGAGCGTCATTCAATTCAGTTAGAGTTGCGACACTCTTTCGTTAGAAGAATAGTGACAAAAATCCAGAGCAAGGTCACCAACGGAAAATTTCCCCAACGTTTCAAGCATTGATTCCTTAATATTCTTATTTTAGAAATGGGAATGGTATATTGAATTTTTTTTACAGGAATCCAATTTTCTCAACTGAAAATACAATCAGAATTTTACTGTTAAATGTGTATGACATAATTAATAAAATGCAATATTGCTTAAGATTACACATAGCAAAGCGATGCAAAAATATTAAATATTGTTTGCAAAATATTGTTAAAATATACAATACTCTTGCAAAACTTTTGGTGAAATATAACTGAAATGAGATCATAACTATATTTATATAAAAAAAAAAGAATCAGGTAGGGTAAGTTTTCAAATTTTTGCATTAGCTACCCCATTTGGTAAAAAAGTAGCCATGAAGTTATCTTTCTCATACCAGGCATAACGTGATTGTAAACATTACTATAATAGGATTTAGGTTGTAAGGACTTATAATAGCACAATATTTTCACTGAGATTCTCGAAGTTTATTTAAAAAAGCGAGTAATGTTCAAATAAAAATAAACACCGATATATCTTGCTACCTGTAATCCGAGGTTAATAGCTAAAAGGAACCTTGACAAAAATCCAGAGAAAAGTCATCCATCGAGAATTTAGAGAGAGATTAGTTATGTTTGCAAATCATAATTTGAATACATTAAACTTTTGTGTTGAACGGCTATCAGCTGATCAGGTTACGAAATCAAACAACTCTGCAAACTTACACGCTAGGTTACACATGCATTTTAACAAAATTTTATTCCAGCTTTCCTTGTTATAACCAAACTATAAGAATTTAAATGTAAAATGATACAATGAGTTAATTTTCCAGTAGAACGAAATAAAGAATCCTGTTCGTTTCCCCCTTGTTCAATTCAAATGGAAAAACTCCCTGGGTACGAAAATCATACCATTTGAGTACCATACTGAAGTGGGTGATTGCACAGAATTTATTACTGCATTGGGTACATTTAATTAAAAAAAGTAATAAAATATGCATAATATAACTGAATTAGTATAATTTAGCACATAAGTGTTCTCTTTCAAAAGATACACGACTGTAGAATTAAGTTTTATTTCATTCTTGTGTTTGTTTTTAAATTTCAGTATATATAGGTATGTTTATAAATTATATATATATTTTAAATTCATGTGTAGCGCATTTCTATAACGTTTCGAGAAAAAGACTTGTTATTTATTCAGTAAAATACGATTTTTTTATTTCAAAAATTCTAAAATATAAATTTAAATTTGCTCAATTTTCTATTTTTAACCATCATTTGTTGATCAAATGGAAATTTGAAAGGTTCCAGAATTATGGTTTTGCTTACCTTGTGTAAATAATTATGAAACATTAATGAGAGAGAGAGAGAATTACACATGTGAAGAATTATATGATTATAAAGATTTGGGCTTGATGCTTTGATCACTTAAAATGATTTCTGTGAGCTATATTTGCAACTACTACATACTCATGCCATATAAATGTATGGCAGCTCAGCTGTAGTAGGATATTTTGAAGCTTATACCTTTGACTTTTTTTTTCAATATTTTTTTTAAGTTGGAAAAACATATACACAAAGTGGATATTATATTTGAATGATGAAAAGATATTTTAAACCATTTAAACTTACATTTTGAAACAATATTTCAATTATTTTTACTCATTCATTTTAACGTACTTTATTAATTATACTTTGATGAGTTTAAAAGAGTAACAACAAAATATATTATATTTAAATTTTAAAATTGACATTAATGTGTTTGCTTACGTGCATTTATTAATATCAGAAGAACATCATACAATTATATTTTAATTTTCAATTTTTTTCGAGAAGCATGAATGCACTGGTATAATGTACATTTTACTTCTGTATGTAAAAAGTGCTCCATGTAACTGTTTGATTTAATTGCATTCAAAATAACAATTACTAAAAACATAAAAAAATAAGCTTTTAGTAGCATTTTAGCCTTTAGAACATTACTCTCAAAATGTGACCTTACAAGCAGTACCAAATGCATGAAAAGATAAACACACATAAGTCCATCTCCTCTTTCTGGAAATGTAATTCATTTTATAAAAAAATAGAAAGAAAAGCTTTCTATTTAAAATCTAAATTATTGAATGGTTATATTATGATATTTTCAAATTGTTTTAAGTAAAAGACATAATTACGTATTTTTAATGTAGTAGTTGTGTGTGTGTGTGGTAAATTGCATGCTTATATATGAAAATTGTTTTTGTAAATAAACAAATATGGTAAGTGAATCCTAGAAATGAATCCACGCATTTTAAAGCCACTAAATCTATGATTCTAAAAAGATACGAGGTTTTTTGAGATGACACAGATAAACTTTATTCGAAATAGTTTTGAAGGAAATTTTTTGGAGAACAGTCAAGAGTCCAAATGCATTTGAAATTCTACATCGTAACATAATTTACTGCAGCTGAAAGACGACGCTGTTTACTTCGTAATACTTTGACATTTTTAAAGTTATTTAGTCATTAATTTCTTTACTTTTGAAACATTTCTTCATAATGATGTGTACAGTGACATAGAAAAGGATGACGCACCATGAAAAACACAAATACAAAACAATTTACGCAACATCATTTCTTATAAAAAATACTTTAGAAATATTTCTCAGTTATTCCAAAAAGGAAGTTCAACTTTCACGTATCAAAATTAGGGTAATTCCAAGCTGTGCTAGAAAGTTCTTAGAACTATTCCATGCATTTATTTTCAAACATTTTAATTTTACAAAAAGTCTACAGAAAAGTTTCTTATTTATTGTAAGAGGCAACGCATTACTCATGAGCAAATTAACCATAAAAAATTATTTAGCAATTAAGAAACGATGCATACATTTACCCAAGTCTCTAAGAAAACTTAGAGGGAAAGCCCTCTCTCATTACTACATAACATTTTTATTGACCCATCCGACAAGATAAGGAGTAAGACACACAATCTCAAATTTCATACTAAACATTTACTTAGAAACATAGCAAGTATAACGAGAGTTGCAAACACAAAAGCAAAGCTCAATAAATGCAAAGTATACAAGCAGTTTTTAAGATATATTTGAAAAAAGGGAAGGGCATTATCGGTTTTTGTAAAAGAAAAACCGCGACACTCCATCGAATACCCTGCAGGAATGCATTCTCGGATTCCGGCGAGGAGCAACACAAGCCTCCGGTCCGCCCCTTACAGTGGCGCAAAGAATTGACCCTTCTGCTGTGTAATGTTTTTAAAGAGTAAAAGGAGGCTGGAGGGATTTAAAAAAAGTTGTAGCACTCACCCTGTCGGCCATTCGTGAGGTGTGGAGCGAGGATGGAGACGTTCATCCCTTTTGGCGCAGCGATCGGGATGCAGAGGAGCACCGAGCGCACCCGAGACAGGGTTGCACACGCACCACGCCAATTTGGCGCGATACCGAGTAACGGTGTCCGTTGGCGATCGATTTCATTCATAGTGTAGAACACTTTAACTCGATCATCTTCATGTAATAAACAAACGGCTTGAATAAATTGAAATGCATCTCTTCACCGCTGGTATAATAATTTCTTAAAGTACGTTTTTTCGAAAAATTACTATGCAGAATAAAATTAAGTGCGCGGTTTCTTTTTTTCTTACATGATTTGCTATTGACGCTTCAAGTAAGCGCTATGGAGGAATCGATTTGGTAAACAAAGGTAGAAAGAAACAATACTCAAGGAGTAAAATTGTCACATTTCACGCTCCAAAGGGTTGTTTTAAAAACAAAATAGGATAAAAAAGAGTTGGTAAAATTATTCTATTTCAATGGGAAGTTTTAAATATATGATTTATGTCCAAATGCGTATTTTAATTTGTCAGATAATAATCCTCCAAACAAAATCACGATACTCAGATCGATTTTATACAATTTTGTCTGAAGAAGAGGGGGTGTCCCCCTATGAAAAAAAACCTTGAGATTCATTCACACAAAAACTGGTGTTAACCTTTACCATTTAAATTTTTTATTAAAAAAATAAGACAAGACTAAATTTATTTTCTACAAAATCATTTTTGTCCCTCTTGTGTACTTTCTACAGTTTCGCAGCGGCGATTCTTGAATCGGATAATAGTCAAATTATTGATCCCAATCGCAAACATTTTTTCAGATTGTGTCAGAGAACATTTTATTTTACGCATCTCTATCTCGTTAGTATCATTTACGTATACTTTTTTTTTTGAAGCAAACAATTCTGGAATATTCCGTTGTTTGTGCAGAGCCAGAAATCCAATTCAATGTAAAATCACATCGTTATTGACAATGACACAGCAATTTTTTTTATTAAGCCCCAAAGATTCATTAAAATGTAAGTGAAGATTATTAACTGATGGGAAATTCGTGCATGTTATTCGTTTTATGTTTTTCACACATACATTGCAATACCAAAATTTCATGAATAATTGAATGATTCGTATGGGACATGCATAAATTATATTTGTATGTAGCTTGATTTTATCAGAGCCTAATACGAAATATTCACTCCAAAAATTGACTCTTATTTATTTATTTATTAAAAATTTACCTTTTTAAATTTTTTAAAACTTAAATTCACTTTCACCGGAAGCTTCAAGGGTGTCGTTTAACGGCCATTTTGAAATGAATGAATGTAACGTGTGCGCGTTAATCCTAATTAAATTCTTCCTCAAACCAGTGGACCGATTTCAACTCAATAAAGGGAACCTATAAAAGAGCAAAAAGAGATGGGCTTCTACGAAATTATGTTCCCTTTCTACATATATACGGAAATATTTCTAATTACTTATTAACCCTTTCGTGTGCCATTTATTCCTCTTTTGAATTTCTCGCAGTTTTTTATGTTTTATTAACAATTAAACAATAGCCTTTAAGGAATACTTCATTTTGCCGAATTCTATGTTTACATTTAAATTTTATGGGTGGGAAGAATACTTCCCAAGGAATCAATAACCCTTTTAAAGAAAATTAAATTTAATGGTGATAATTTGTTATGAAAAGAGGACAAGCCTATTTCAACGCACAATTGCTGCTCATATGAAGCGGGTTTCTTTTTCTTGTCCCTTTCTGCTACATTTCTTACATTGTCTATAGTTGAAAACCATCTTAGGCATATGATTTCCCACACTGGCTAAGCACACACTGCTTTGCTTGTCCTTTCCTTTTTCTTGAGGAATATCTGTCTATTAGCTGGCAAACTAATACTATACTGAATGTTAGATGATTTAAACTTCTGTTTCTGTTGGTCACTCGCCACACACAGTAAGGAAATATTTAGGATGGCGAGGTCAATAAGAAAATAAAATATACGATGCTATAAAATATACGATCTTATTTGGTATCTTTCTTTTCTGTGATCGAAAGGATCAACCCCTCCCGTGTCATCGTTAAAAACGGAGACAACTTTTGGACACGTTACTATTACCATCTTTTTCTGTCCGATTTACAGATGTCATAACCGATCGATTATGTGCAGTTGCCCAAAATGTTTCAGCTCTCAACAGATTTAATGTGCATCGCTGCCCTACACGGTGGGTCTTTAGTGGTACTGGGCTCGAACTCATAACATGCCTGCCATGATCCGATACCTTGACCACTGGGCTATCACAGCCCTTTTTTATTGGCGAAGCATTTTGCATAAAATGGGAATATTTTGAAAATGTGTCATTCTTTCCTCATTCTTTGCAAAAAGAGATTACTTTAAAAAATTGCGTTTAAATACATTTTCTTGTTATGATATTCTTGAAACAATTTTGCATGTATATTCTTGTACAATTGACGCTAAATATAAAAAATTTCGCTTTTTTTTTAAATCAGAGTTGCCAATGTAGTCAGTTCACCTTAAGTTAAAAAATTAAATTTCGGAAACTTCTATACAAAATGTTTTTTAAGTATGGATATTTTAAAAATAAATTATTTTTTTTAATATTTCCATTAGAATCGATATCATAAAAATTAAATACAATAGTTTATATGTTTTCATATTTTGGTGAATCAACAAATATATATAAGAAAAAATTATGAATCAATCAGCATTAGAAAAAATTTGGAGAAATATTATATCCATTAAAATAGAGCGATAATTAAATCAAAGTAAATTTGTCTTGAACGAACGCACCAACATGATAAATGAATATTGATAAGGAAACATACCTTTTAGTGAAGTAGTTTCTTTCCCAGAATGAAGCAACGATTTTTTTTTATTTAAATGTTTTCGAATAGAAATTGATGTCTTAAATTTTTAAGCAAAGCTCCATAACTTCATTTTACGACCTGCCTATACTGGTAGAAGGAAGGAGAACCCTTTTAAATACCTGAATGGAACATGACCTAATGAAATGAGGATGTTAGAAGTCACACTCAAGGATATGTTCTTACATTTAACTTAATATTTTTCAGAACTGACCTTGAGTCTTAAAAAACTATTTATTGTTTCAAATAATTTCCTACACATATAAATATCTTTCCTTCACCAAGTTTAAACTTTTATTTTGTTGCTTCTCTTATTTTACACAATTGCATTGTTTTATTATACTGAGCAAAAATATACGGACATTTTCCTTTTAAGTTTCTTCTCAATAATAATTTTTACAGAAAAACTGCATAGAATAGTTATTATTGAAGTTAATAAACTAAACACATATCTTTGACTTTAAAATTTTTAATTAATATTCAGGTTTTATAAATAAGGTAATTCGGGTGAAGTTTGTTTCTAGTACTTTTATCCGTCGATAGATGGCAATTTTGAGCCACTTGTGTGAAGAGTCTAGTCCAACATTGAGTGTGGCTTGTGAATTTATCTGAATTAATCTTCTTTAATCGGCCTTATTTTTCGATCTTGTGAGCATTTAGAATGGTGAGTACAACTCTTATGATATTCAGTTCCTCATATTTTGAGTTCAAAAACATAATTATTGTTTTAAATAAGATATTAGCAATATAAGTGAGTTACACTTACGATGCATGTAGAGGCGGTCATAACGCTGTTGTAATAAGGAAATAAACGTGGGTGGCACTTTCCCTCTATACTTGGGGGAAGACGCCACATAATTCAGAAATAAATGAAATGAACTGTAAATTTTTTTAAAATTTTGTAACACTGTATATACTCTCTATTGTATACAATATAAATTCAATTAATAATTATTATTATAATTAATAATACTCTTAAATGCAATTAATGCTAAGTGGTCTATCACCATCGGTTGCCTCCACCAGCTAAGAACACGGGAGCAAAGCCCTATTCCTGTGGTCAGAAAACGCAAACAAACCGGGCGTAAGAAACTTACACCACAAGTCTTAAGAGCTCTCAGGATCCTTAACCTGTACTCGAAAAAAAACATCCTTCTTCAAACCAATGTAACTTAGCAATCAAACAAAACAATAATTTGAATTTTTTACCACATAATAGTCATATATATTTACATTATTTCTCAAATTTTCAGAGAATTCGAGAAAACATTTAAAAAGTTATAGAGAAATAAAACTTGGACAATTTTTTTAAAATATGAAAATCAGTATTTTAAACCGCGCAGGATTCTGAAGTACAAAATTGATCAAAATTTACAAAATTAATTTTGCTTGGTATAAAAATATTCACTTTTGAAGTTATACTAACTTTGAAGAAATTTAGAGAAATTTTTTTTAAATTTCATTATATATATAAAACGAAAATTTTAAAATTTTAAGAAAAAAATAAGTTAAAGTTAAAATGAAAAAATTATATTAAAATGTTTTTTGAAAATTAATGTATAAGTTATGAAGAGACTTATTTTAAATACGTGTATAAAATTTCAAATTGATATCATAAATAGCTTCTGAGAAATCTTGCGCGCAAGCTAATATTTTTTGTTTTGCGAAAAATAAAATTAAAGATAAGAAAGAAATAGTGTTTTCCTTTAAGTCTCACTGCTTATTTCTCAATAACTTCGGAAGTTTTTACAGTATCAACACAATTTTGGCACCAAAATGCTCTGAAACCACATTGAGGCTTTAACACATTTTTTTTTTCAAAAAATTGAAAAATTTGCACTTTAAGAGTCTTGTAAGCTCTTAACTGAATCCGAGAGGAGAGTAACAAAAGGCTTGAAGGAAGCTGGAAAAGACGAGTTTACACAATTTAGTTTTCATTTCCGTACGAAACTATTGAAGATTTGGAAAAGTTATTTGTATGTAATTACCAATCCCGTGCGCGCGCCCTTTTTCAAAGTAATAGGAACAATTCATAAAATAACCTATTCAAAAAATGTCTTATGTAGATGATACTTTTGGAGTCCTCAATGATTGCATCTCTTTATAATATATTCTGAAGCCCAGTGGCTAATAAGCGTTTGGCTCTTCCCAACACAGGTCCAGAGTTCAAATGTCGGACTGGGCAAGGTGGACTGAGCCTTTCATTCCTTCAGTGAATCGATAAATGAGTACCAAGTTTGCTTGGGAACTAAACATTGGGGGTTTCGCGTTAGATTGACCATTTGTTGGAACATCTGCTCATGCACCTCAGCACCCAAGGTCACGCACACTGAGATGGGCACAGTAGGCCTTTGACCTCATGGGCTGTTGCACCAATGAGTTTACTTTAGTTTATAATATATATGATTGTCATTCATGAATAATTATATCATCTAATAGATGGCTTTCTTATTGATGTATTATTGGGTAATGCGGAAAAATCTTGATCATCGTCTGAAATAAATAAATGCATAATTTCCTCACTATTGCAATATTTTTCATCGAAAAATCATATCTTATTTTAGATCGGGTAACAACAAAACATTTTCGGTTTGTTCGGTAACAAAAAAGAGAAAATTTATTTACTTTCCCCCCTCAGCTGGTTTGTTTACATTATGAAGCAATTATGATTTAGCAATTGTAATAAGTGTCCAAAATTATCCATTTTGGCTTTTACATATATTGCGATTTTATTATTTTTTTTTATTCTATTTTACATGAAATCCGAATATGTTTACAACATGATTCTTTGAAGGTTGATATGTGACAGAGATGATCTTTTGTCCTGAAGCTGCATCGTTGTATTTACGCAAAACCTCTTCTGTAACTTGCATTCGAAATTCTAAAAATGCTATACATTTCCCACAATTAAATTCTTTATACAGCAAAAACGAGTACCTGAGTCCCTTGTCTAGTAAATGTAAAAATATCTTTTTATAATAATTTTTCTGGCATTTTTGTATTGTCGGATGAAAGGATATTTCCTGATCACATCAATCTACACCACGCATAGTTAGATTGTAGTCAAAATCTCAATCCTTGGCTTGAATATATATCTTAATTTATTTTTTTTTTGCGGTCGATCATAGAGGGATCATGAACACTGCTCATCAAATATCTTTTGAATTGAGCCCAAATTAACTTTTCTCGGCATAGATTCGGGTTTGATAAGGAGATGAAGCCGAAATAAACTTCTCCCGATATGTATTCAAGTATAACAATGCATTGCATTCAGAAAAATTACCCCGTATGATACTCGGGCATGACGTTTTGGAGCACAAGTGACGTACCCGATACAATCTCGGGCATGACAGTTAAAAGATTTATTAAAATTTCAAATTAAAAAAATGCTTCGGGAACATAATCTTTTCCCCTTCTTTTTTTACGCAAGGTTATAACAGATTTAATGCTGCGTATCTTTGTTTCAACCCATACGTTTCGACAGAAGAATTATAAGTCCTTTGAATCACACAAAATTAAGAAACAACAGCAACAAATATAGTTTATTATTTTTCTCCCTCTTCAAATTTCAGTGTGAACTCATTTTTATGTAGATCAGGGGTGTCCTACACGCGGCCCGCCAGTACATAAGTTGCGGCCCACAGACTCTTTTTTAAATTTTTTTAAAATCGGGTTTTTAAATTTTTTTTTAATTTTGAAATTTATTTGAGGGGAAATTTATATATATATATATATATATATATATATATATATATATATATATATATATATATATATATATATATATATATATATATATATTTATAACTCTACAATGTATTTGTCTGTTACCTGTTCATGTTTTAAAATAAATCCTTTTTAATAATAGAAATGTCCTTTAGATGAAAATAGATTTATATTTTATCAAACAGTTACATTTGTGTGATTTTACTAAAATAAATTACTTTTTTTAATAAATTCCGAATTGACTTATGCATATCATTTACTCTATGGATGGTACATGATTCTCTGTGGGTGCGACTTTCATTTCCCCTCCTTCTTTTCTGTTTGGAATGCCCATAAAGTAAGAGGCAGTCAGAGAAGTTTTTTAAAGTTTAAAAAAGTATTCAGGATAGTTACTATAAAGGACAATGTATACTTAATCGTTTGCGAATGACAGCACAATCAAATTTCAACAATGAGTAACAAAAGATCAATTCAAAAGGAACGCCGTTATTTTCAAGAAAATGGCTACACTGTAATATTTTAAACGCTATTTGATCATTTCATTATTATATTATATAAACATTATTATATTATCTATGTCTAAATAGAAAAATAATGAAAACAACAATAATATAATTAATTTTGTTTTAAATTTTCCCTTCAATAAATGTTTTTTTTTTTTCAAATCTGATGTAAAGGTGCATATTTTTATGTGAGGCTCGAGAGTTTATAATGTTTTTCCGAAGTGGCCCGCAAGGTCATTTGGGTTGGACACCCCTGATGTAGATCAAAGATTGATTATAAAATTTTCCTCTGATAAGACATTAGTTGTGATGATTCCATGAGTAATGTCTTAGTCCAGCTCAGTACTTCAGAAAGTCACTTGATATTTGGATGCATTCCAACTGGAAACTCCTCGTATCAAGCGGAGAGGCACATTGCAAGGAATTTTAGAAATTGTTTTCTCTTTCCCACGAAAGATAAATTGTATTTGGATATTGTTAGATGTCAACAATGCCACTGTTGGGAGGAATCTTCGTATTTGTTCGCAGAGGAAAAGAAGTGTGATAAACTTGAAGTAGGGATCAACACAAAAGACACAGGTATTTGACGGGGTTCCAAAACAACACAAGGGTAAATTGCCTCATTGAATTCGCATTAAGCATTTACCACTTTTGATTGGTTTTTTTTCTTTCCTTTAGGGGTTTTCTATTTTTTTTCAATCGGATATACTCTGACACAGAAACCTCATTTACATGATTATCGCAAATTCTATTTTCTATATTTGCGTCTTTAAACAATTATCACTAATTATTTTTATCGCAAGACTCATGATTTTTAAGTTAAAGTCAATTTTCGATCAATGGATAGAAGATTAAGTGGTGCCTACACATCAATAGAAACACTTTTCTGTCTAAATAACACAAAGGATGTGGAAACATGCGTTTAAAGCAGCGCTTCTCAAACCTTCAACATTGGCGACCCAATTTACAGTCAGAATTTCTTTTGCGTTCCCCCCCTGATACAATAATAATATATTTATTGCAATAAAATGCACTTTGACGCTGAAGCTACAAGTCTTGGTTATAAACCGTCTAAGTATTAAATTTTGTATATGTTACTTTTAAGTAATTTTAAATTACTTAAAGTATATATTACTTACTTATTTTATCATGTTATTTTTCTTCCTCTAATTTTTAAATTGGAACAGATAGCAAAATGATGTATTTAATTAAAGATTTATTTCCTTCAGTATCCATTTCTAAAAGTACAAATGTCATTAGAAAAATAGTCTAGTCTATGTTTCTCTCTATCATATCCATCACATCTGGCATTATCGGGAACGTTTACGTGAGTCTGGGCAACCTATCGGACGTCTGCGCAAAACATGTAAAAAAGCTTTTCCTCGTGCAAATTATTGTCAGTTTTGGTCGACTCGATACTTCTATAGCTACCGAATCTAGCTTGAATGTACATTTTTTAATTTCCACGTTAATTGTAATTCACAGTAATTAAGTATGTACGGCAGAAGATAAAAACAAAATCATACATGCATTTTTAAGTCGTAAGCAAACATTCGACGATAATAAAGAATCAACAAGTACACAGATGAGCATAGTTCCAAAAATTAAATCAAGTAAACAATCTCAAAAATACTTAAATTTCGGATTTACCACTACTGAAGTAAATGATTAAAAAAAAGCCCCTGCTCGTTATGTATTAAAATTTACAAAACTGACGAACAACATGGGAAAGTTGTTTTTAAAACAATGTAAAATCATTTAATCATGTTGGTAAAGAATTTAAAAAAAATATTTTCTTGATGAGGACAACTTGGTAGCAAATTACGAGTAGATTAGGGATCCACTTCAAAATAGAAGAAACCTTCATATATTTCACATCGAGTGAAAAATCAAAAGGCAATTTTGTAATAAATCGCTCTTTGAATTTTGGGTACAAGACAAGCCCATGGAAGTCACTAACAATTATTAAACTTGTTCTTAATTTAGTATTAAGAAATTAGTTATAAAATACCTTCTTCAGTACTGATACATTAAACGTATACTGGCTGAAGTACCAGCTCTTCGCAAGAGTTCATTTTTTTAAAAAATAAAACATTATTCTTGATATAATAGCTGAACTGTAAGGAGACTAAAACTGCGTGCATAACATTGTATACAAAAATGTAAAATGATTTTTTTTAGATGAATGCTTATATATTAAATAGTTTTAAAAGGACTGTAATTTTAAACTTCACATAATTAGCATTTAGAATTAATATTAAATAATGAAAAAGGATATTAAATTCCTCGATGTGAAGAATAATTGTGTTACTTTTTAATATTTAAAGCGAGAAGACTTCAAAATGTTTTAACCCGAGAGCAGGCGCGCACTCGATTCTAACGTTAATGGTAGTGTGGCGGGGGGACTCAGTCACTCCAAGCATTTGTTTATAATTATTTTTACTGTACACGAGATAAAAATCGTAATTCCAGTGAATAATTTAAGTAAGAGAAAGTATACTTTCCGGCTTTCAAGGAATATTCAATTTTTCTTTAATAATTTGAGAAAAAATCCAAAACTGAACTAAAATGATTCAAAAGTGCAAGACCTTAATAGAGGACGAAAATCAGAGACACTTTTCACTAATATTACAGGAATGTTATTTACTGGCAAAGCTGTCATATTTTGTTCAAGTTATTGTAGTTTTAATGAGCTTTCATGATCGAGTGAGTGAATATTAATGTCGCACTGTTCAGCTACACGAGGGCTTTTGAGATGGACCTCGTAATTTTGAACCATGGTCAAGTGACGAGGACGTCACTCGAGCTGGCTTCTTTAAACTACCACACCACTCCAACGAGAGAACGTTTGAGCTCTCGACCGATTTAACGTGCATCTCTACCCTACACGGTGGGCACTGTGCTCGAACTCGTGAAATCTTTGGTGATCAACAAATAGCAAATTGAACTTTTTCTTTCTTGTGCCTTTTTGACAAGGCGAACTGAAACTTGTGGTACACTTATAGCTTCATGTTTTAGTTGATGGAGTTCTTTTGGAAGCATTTGAAAATTTTTCCTTTTGTTTCATGTTTATTGCGTTTCTCAGTCATGAATAATATGCATTCTTTCAGCAGGTTCTTCCTTTGATTGATCAGTTTCAACTTCCTTCAATAGAGATCACAGATGCCCCGCGCCACCGCTTCTGGGTTAAAAGTGTATTCAGGATAAAAATACGGATATTCTAAAGCGAATTGTGACTTGTCCACTATGCTTGTTACTCTTAAAAATAAATCTTGGCCAAATAATCCTTCAAATCAATCAATCATTTTTCCAAATATAATAAAACTCTTTATTGTTTACGATTTCCCTAAACGAAAACAAACACATAAATGATAGCACAGAACTAATATAAAACTAACCATACCAGTAAGTTTAAAGGTCAATCAAATGATCAGCAAATCATTATGCTGCCTGGCTGAAAAGTGAATCAAGTCTTCCTTTTCTTTCAACAACTAATGTATAGTATTTCAATAATAGTAACAGTGATGGATTTGTTATCTTCCTAGAATTTTTCTCAGGGTCTGCGTTTCGTTTTTTCTTTTAAAGAGTAATATTTTAGGTTTAAAAAGAAAACGTAATAAAAAAATCTCTCATCGAGAGATTATAGCAAATTAAACAAAGTGTTTTTTTTTAATTTGGCTTTAGAATCAAAGACAGTTATTTGATGACGTAATATCGGCAAATAAAATACATAAATTATATTAGTGTAATTGTGCTTCTTTTTTATTATGGAAGAAAGTATTTTGTTTTACTTTATTTCAGTTTTTTTTAATTCTTTTTATTTTTGATATGCTCGCGCTGCCCTTGTAGGGTTATCGCCCCCCCCCAGGGTGGCGTGCCCCCTCCCTTTCAGAAACGCTGGTTTAAAGTATTTTGAATACGTCTCATTTTTGTGAAAACTCAAAAAATTCCCAACATCAAGGAAGATTTGTTCCCGGTAAACTAACTATGGTAAGTATGTTCATACATCCGAAAGATCTTTGATTCAAATTTCATGCTTCGGAGTGTCTATGTGGTGCTGGAAGCACAAAACTTGAGGTGTGGTGTGAATCAGGTTTACTTTAAATGAGTGCTGTAACACTCGTGAGAGCTATTAATTGATGAGATTTAATAAAGTGAGTTGATGTAAGTCAAGAATGCCTTCATGAAGACTAAGTCATTGTTAACAGCTTTCTGCATTTGAACGTAATTGGATAACAGGGTTGAGGAAAATGAGTTTTCTGTTCTCTCAATATAGCAGAAAGAAAAGGCAGTAACGTATCCACTGTGCATTATTGTTTTGCAGCAGTGGTCAAGGGAAAATACTGCGACCATTTACCACTGCTAAGATTTAAGATCACTGTGTTTAGTGTATATCTGTGACACACAAAGCACTACGTCTGTGGCAGAAATGTGCCCGATGGCACAATGAAGTGTTACAGATAGGTTTATTCAAGGACAATTTCGAGCTAGCTTAATTCGTATATTACACAGAGTCAGTGAAGTCTAGTGAGGGCTCACTGGAGATCAGTTACGTTTTCTGATGCAAGGCAGTTCTACCTTTTTAGCATGTCGATGAATGCGTCTGCGGTCTAGACACACTGAAACTGCACCTAGAGTTATGGTATGGAGAACAATTTCCTATATATATATAAGTCAGCAGGAGCACTCTCGTGGTTATTCCACGCACCTTGCCTACAATCTGGTTCATCAGTCCGGTGATTCAACCTATTGGGCTGTCATGTATTCAAAGGGTGTTTTTCAACAGAATAAAATGACTCCTTTAACCTCTGTTACAACTCAACATGTTCAACAAAGTTTGGGTGTGTTTTTGATCACTTAATCGTTTTCCAATTAGCCATGAATGGGATACCATTGGACAACAACTCCAAAGTCATTTACAATAAAAAAATTGTTTCAAAAAATGAGTAATCAGGTAATCAAGTAAGCAATCAAAAAACAAGTAAATTCAAAGTAAATAAATTGACGAACTTTGTGCAGCAGACATACAATGCTGTTCCGCAAATTGATATCCGGCACTTGTATGACATAATGCATTACAGTGTGCATGCCTGCTTTCAAAATTTTGACAATTTCACCGGTACTAATGTACCATCGTTTCACATTTAAAATGGATCTTCTTGTGCTTACATTAACATGTGATCCTGAAATTTTAATATATTAAATATGTTTCCTCGATCAATGTATTGTTGAAATTCCATTATTCTACAACAATCTTTTGTTGGCATTTTTTCCATCAGTGCCACATCAATTTCCCTCTATATATGTAAATTCACGTTTCGATTGTCGAAAAATAATGAATGAATTTTTAAAAAAATATCTTAAGGTTCCATTAATAAGAAAACTTATGTCAGAGTAAGTGTTATGTTTTGTGTGGATTTTGGCACGGCCGCCAAACGCCCGTCACTCAGTCGTTGTTTGTAGAGAAGCAGCTGACGTTTGTCACACTTTCATTCCATCATCCAAAACAGGATCAGTATTCCAGCTTTAAGATTCTACAAATACTTGCGGTTACTCCATTAGAAACAATGTGTGGAACACAGCTGAATTTTTGGCATGGAATGAAAGTAGAACACACCCACCTTAGACCGCCAACAAAATGCATAAGATAAATTTCATTCCGAGTTTGAGATGTTACCTAATGGTATTGAAAGGCTATACTTTCCTTACATGGAATATTAATACTTTTATACTTTTGGAAAATAGAGTTTTGCAGATTAATCAACCTTTTTTTTTCAACTCATATAAAATGGGTGAAAAATAATAATAAATAAATCTTTATTCCCTGAAATGTTTCCTATAAATATGAATTTGTAATGACTGATATTTATTTTTTTTTGATTGAAGATTCAATGCAGAACAATATATTTTGATGTTATACTGACTGCATATAAAATGAAAAAATAGATTTTTCTGATACTATTAAATTATTTTAACGATTTATAGAATTTCGAATATTTGAAGGAAAGTTTAATTAGATTCTTTATACATATATAAGAATTAACTGGATTTATTGAAAAATCCTCATAAAAAGTCTACATCGAGCAGGAATGGTCATTGAAATATACTCTACAAAGAAATTAACAGTTTTCTCTGCCAAATAGGTAGATAATATTTTTTGCAGTACTATTTTATTATTTTTATGTATAGCATTTAAGCAACAATACATTCAAAAGTATTCTTTTACACACACATATGCATACAAATATAGAGATAAATAATAAATTACCCAAAACTCTCTAATTTTCATTGAAGCTTTCCGTTCCTGTTTTTTGTAGCCGCGATAGCGTAATGGTCAAGGTAACGGGCTCGTGATCGGCGTGTCATGAGTTCAAACCTAGTACCACTGAAGACCCACCGTGTAGGGGACGTTAAATCTGTCGATGCTCAAACGTCCTTCCGTTGGATTGGAGTTGAAGGGGTTTCCAGTTCAGGTGTCATCATCGTCACTTGACCATGGTTAAGAAATAACGAGGTCCGTCACCAAAAGCCCATGAGTAGCTGAGCAGTGTGACGTTCATATTCAATCACTTTCATATTTTATGTATATTCGCATAAAAAATAGACACATTATATTTTCTCATCAAAGATCACGTGGCCGTTGTAACCTAGTGCTCATGGTCATAGACTCATTGCCGGCGTGTTATGAGTTTGAGCGCCAGTGACACTGAAGTCCCACCATATAAAGGGGCCGATGCACGTTAAATTTGTCCAAGCTCATAGAATTCCCGTTAGCGTTATTCAAAGAGGGAGAAGTTGTCCTCGTCACTCTTGACCAGGGTTCTCAAGGCTGTTTTCGGTCAATGTTAAAGAATAGATATCAAACGGGAAGCCCATTTGCGTGCAGGAAAAGTTCCAATAATAATAAAAATGTTTAAGGATACGAAGAAAATAATTGTTTAAAGGATAGTGTTCTTTGAATTTTGATTTTTCAAAAAAAAAAAAAATACGCAGTTTTTAGCATTATTGCAAAATGAAATTTGAATTTTCTATGTTAAAGTACAGGAGGTGAAAACGCGAAACACAATTTAACGCAAAAAACTTATTTTTTCGAGTAGTATTAAATAGTATATAAGAAAGCATGCTTCCCTCTTTTGACTGATGTAGCCAGAATTATGTTTTATGCTTTTATTAATTAACTTTGTTTAAATTTTATGTTCATTCTGAATTATTTTTGGCGTAGTTCGGGCTATCTCAAACAGATGGCGCCAACACGATTTGAGAGAGAGAGAAAGGCGAATTTATTCTTATCAACGAATACTTATTTTTGGCGATATCTTTCTGAAATATAGTCGCCAGCTGAAATTATGGTAACTTGCAAATTGTAACGAATAATGGACAATGGAAAAGATTTATGATGTACAGAGATTTAACATCTCAAATCGAATGAACTTTCATGTTTAAGAATGTTTTAAATATTTTTTGCATGTGTGCTTAAAAAAATTCATTTATATAGATAATTTATAATTATACTGCTTAGATTTTTTCTCTTTTATTTGTTATTGTAAAATGTCTATAGAAATATTTAAATTCCGTGAAGCGACTGAATGCAGAATTGAAAGTATATTTTTTTATTTTATACTTGACCAAGAGTTGTCAATTAACTAAGGAACACAAATTACTACTCCTTGAAGCTCACAAATTTAAATTTTAATCTAATTATTTAATACATATTATTATTATTTTCTTTTAACTAAAAATAATTTTTTTCCCACCGAATAGATTTTATATTTGATGAAAGATCTCTCTTACCATAAAACATTGTTAACCAAATCTTGTTTTCTAATTTAATTAGCAAAAAACCTATTTTTTCAATTTATTATGCTCAGTTTCTACGCCGCACCTAAATTCTAAGCACATTTTTGTCAATAAATAAATAAATAAATAAATAAAAATAGAGTAAAATATGGTATTGATATATGATATATTTACAAAGTAAAAAGTGTCCGTGGTAGCCTAGTGGTCAACGTAACGGACCCGTGATTGGCGTGTCATGAATTTGGGTCTAGTACCGCTAGAGACCGCCGTGTAGGGGAGCGATGCACGTTAAATCTATCGAGAGTTCAAAGGCTCCCACCGCTGGTGTGGTAGTTAGGAGAGAGGTTATATATATATATATATATATATATATATATATATAACTTTTAAAAATATAACTATGGTATATAACTTTTAAAAATAAATGAGAACCTGTATTTTTATTTTTTCCGACAGTATCTTGTTCAATTTTCCCCTGCGATGAATTTTTCCGTCTTTGATTCTAAGCTGCACTCGATTTTTGGTAGCTAACATCGGGAAAAAAGTGCGGCTTAGATTCGAATAAAAATGGCTGTATCGAAATTTTAAAGTCTCCGTATCTAAGTTTGCCATTTTTTCTATTAAAAATTACTGTCTGGCATTTTCTATTATTGAACGTTTTTAATAACCTGGTCAAGTTCTTGACTAAATTTTTAATATAATAGATGTGATTTCTTTGCGCAACACATTTTACACATATCAAATTTAGAATTAAAATTAATTCAAAATATATCCACTTGAGTTAAACATATGACAAAATTTCTAATCAGTAAAATTTTTATTTAACTTTTTTATGTGAAAAGAAATATGTGTGGCATTACCATATGAACATATATTTGCTGCTCATTGTTGTTTTTCCTTTTAGTACTATAGTTAAAATATTGATTTTTATTACTAGTTTATTTTTATTATTAAATTAGAAAATAAAGCATTTACAAAAAGATAATCTGCTGAATAAACTTTTAAAAAAACACTAGTTTTATAAAAATCAAAACTTAATTTTCTAAATATTAAAACGGTGTTTTAATTTTGTAAACGCAAATATACATAATTTTTAATTATATTAAACTTATAAAATGAATGGTTTATTTTATAAACGAAAGAAAAATATAACTGAAATAATTAATCATGGTTTCTTTTTTAATCTTGCAATTGGGAATCGAATTGCTCGATTTTCAAATGTTAAAAAAGTTTTACATTTCTCATTTTTTCCATTATTCATTTACTCAAAAAATCTCACAATCAGTCATGAACTGTTTACACCAATTTTTTTGGGGGATATTGAATCTATCCACTAGAAAACTTAAGTCAATCTAATTATTACAAAGCTGTTTTACCATAAATTATTGGTTTAAACAATCTGTTACTCAGTATAATCACTATATGATAAATTACTTTTTAAATGCAGTTTTGTTAGCTACAAAATCGTTTAGCGTCCTTCCAAAGGCATCTCCTCATGTCATGATGCCAATATCTCATGGTATATTTTTCAAACACTTAAGGTATTCTTTTAATTTGAAATTTTTATTTTTATTAGTCTTCTTAAAGTATTTTTTTTTACTTTTTAAGTACTATTATTTAACAAAGAGTAAGAGCCAGCCGTATCAATGACAAGGGGCCCCTAAGCTACGGGAGCCCCAACATGTGTAACTATGTAACTCAGTGTTTCTCAAACTGTGGGGCGCGCCCCCCTGGGGGGGCGCGATAACCTTACAAGGGGGGCGCGAGCATATCGAAAATAAAATATTTAAAAAATAATTAATTTACTGGAATGAATTAAAACAAAATACTTTCAGACATAATAAAAAATGTACTTTTCCTCTGATATAATTTATAGGCGCTCGATATTAAGTCATCAAAAATAAAAACGTCTTCAATTAGCTATCTTTGATCGTATAACCAAATAAAAAAAACTTTTATTTGATTTGCTGTAATCCCGTGATGAGAGATTTTTTATTACGTTTTCTTTTTAATCCTAACATACTGCTCTTTCAGAGAGAAAACAAATCCCAGACCCAGAATCGAAAAAAATTAGGAACATAAAAAATTCATCACTGTGATTATTTTTGAAATACTGCACATTATAGCTGTAATCTGCTTTTGCTGATAATCTGTTTGACCTAAGTTGTTGGTACAGTTAGTTATGACCCCTCTCTTATGTTTCTTTCTCATTTAGGGAAGTTGTAAGTAATGTATTTTACTCTGGTGCGCTTTTTTCCATGCAAAGGAGATTTATGATACATGTAAACATATCTCAAACATATAAAGCATAACGAAAAACGTTTTACACAATTGCTTTTAGAAGCAACATACATATTATCATAATAAATACACTTTTTACCAGGAAGTGGTCGCGCGGGACACACAGAACACGATATCGTTACTTCGGACAAAATTGCTTATTTGTTACCGAAGAAAAATTTAAAATTCCTTGAAAGCAGGTAAGTTTACTTTCTCTTAATTAAATCATTCGCTGGAATCACGATTTGTATCGTGTACAATAAAATAATTATAAAGAAAAAGAGGATTGGGGTGACTCAATAACCCTCTACCGTATCGAGTGCGCGCCTGCTCCCTGGTTAAAACATGTTGAAGTCTTTTCGCCTTAAATATTCAAAATAATACAATTATTCTTCATCGGAATTTTATATTATTGTTCATTCTTTAACATCAATTATAAATGCTAATTCTGTGAGGCTTATAACTACAATTCACTTAAAACTAATGAAAATTTGAGCAATCATTTTACGTTTTTGTAAACATTGTCACGCACTTGGCATTACTCTCCTTACAATTCAGCTATTATATCAATAATGTTTTATTTTCTTAGAAATGAACTCGTGCAAAGAGCGCGCACTCCAGCCGGTGTACTTTTAATGTATCAGTGCTGCACAGAGTATTTTATAACTAATTAATTAATACTAAATTAAGAATAAGTTTAATAAGTATTAACGACTTCCATGGGTTTGTCTTGCAAAGCAAAGTTTTTACATGGAATGCTTATGATTAGAATTTGACCCTCTAAGTTATTTTTCTATATTTAGCTGATATCTATATTTTGTCTTCCAAGCAGCCACCGCATTTTGCAATATGTTCAATTTTAAAATTAAGAGAAAGGAAAAATAACATAATAATTATCCTATTACTTAATTTATTTTTGATTAATAGTAACGTATACAAAATTTAATACTTATGTTATTAATTTGTATGGTTTATAATTAAGATCGCGTATTGTAGCTTTAGCGTCAGAGTGCATTATTATTGCATTCAGTTCATTATTAATGTATAAGGGGGGCGCGATAAAAATTGTGACTGAAAAGGGGGGCGCCAGTATTGAAAGTTTGAGAAGCACTGATGTAACTACAGTTCAACCAACAGGGTCCTCATATATAAAAGAGACCACTGGAGGAATTTTGATGCAGGGCCTTCTCAGAACTAGCTACGCCAATGGCAAGAGTCATAACATCACAGTCACTCAAAATCCTGATAATGAGAGGTTATGGCTTGGAGGAGCTAAGTACTCTAGTCATCCACCCCACGACGCATATCTCATGGGAATTTCATTTCAGAGGGGACAGAAAACACTTGTTGGTCTGAAATCTTTAGGAAAGAAAAGTACAAACCAAAAAGGAGAGAAATAGGAAACATTTATTGCTATGTACTAAAATAGAAAAGAGAGGAAGAAGCTGTAGGGGGATGTGTGAGGGAGGTCCCAACTTACGGTGATTTTTGAGGTCATCTGATTGGATGGCGTTGGGTAATCGTTCCGACCGAAGTAAAATACGGTGGTCATCTTAGTCACTTTTAAAATTAGAGTAGGAACCTTTACTTCTTACAGGACGTATTTCAATTCAGCTTCTTTTTTTAATATGGTTGGATATATTAAAAAATGGGTGGTATCAATATGCTGGAGGATCAAAAGATACTGCATCTTATGAAAGAGATAGCTGAGAAGATCTCTACCAGGTACTGATAAATAGTGAAGTTAGCACAGTAGATAAATTTGTTACGTGTTGCCGTGAAGTGGGTGCCATGAGAAAGAAACGAATTGTACCGCCACGATAGGAGATGCTACCTAATGTTACACCTATATCAACGGCAGATAAAGAAGATCTAAGCGATTTAATCCAAGGGATTGTTAAAGAAGAAATCGAGAAAGTACTCCCATGGATTGCAACATGCATAAACGACGGGTCAAGCGATTTAGAATCCATTATCCGAGAAGAAGTTCAAAGCAATTTGACCCCACTCACTCGAAAAAAACCTGCACCTTCTCCTTACAGAACTAAAAGGAGTGGGGAAAGTTCCTGCAGACCAAGGCCAAGACCTCGACAAGAAAATAGACCAACTCAACAAGATACCGAAAGGAAGATAACATACCAATTTGCCTTCATTGTGGACGACAGGGTCACGTGACTAGATATTGCCGTGATAGATGGCGTGTTTTTAGCACAGCAAGCCAAAGAGGGCAATTAGACCAGTACAAAAGCTGGATTCTTACTCTGTTTCTAATAATGGCCGCGATCCTGAATCTAACTACCAGTTTTATAAAAGTAATTCGCCATACTCCAGACGCAATCCACAACGCAGCCAATCAAGATCTCCATCTCGTCGCTCACCTGGTAGGACCAGTGAGGAAAACTAAGACTTGCGACCTGCGTAGGAGGTAAGGCCGCAATAAACGAAAACCCTCCAGTATACATACGGCCGCTAAACTAGTCAAAAACTTTGTATCCGTCGCTGTGCATGGGCATGCCGTTAATGCTTTGGTTGATTCAGAAGCTGATTAATCAGTAGTTTCCGAAGAGTTAAGCACGCAACTAAGGATGCCCATCTTCTCAGAACACCACCCAATTCTTCGAACTGCCTGTGGTAAAGTTGCAGAAGCTATTAGACGATGCATGTTGCGTGTGAACTTGAATGGAGTGGTGCACACTTTCGAATTTTTCGTATTCCAGCAATGCAGTCATGACCTCATATTGGGATGAGACTTTTTCAAAGCAACTGATGACATTATTGATTGCGGATCCGGCGAATTTCAGGTTGGAGAAGTCTCTCCAAACGAATGAAGTAAATTCTAGTTTATATGCGGTTAATGACCTTGTTATTCCAGGAAACGAAGATAGATAAGATAGATAAATGAGATAAGACAGATTTCCGCGTTGACCAAAGACCACCAGACCTTAGAAAAGGTAATAGTTACAGGAATGAAGTTTTTTAATGGAGTAAAGAGCTCTTAAAGTCCCAGCTACAATTGCCACACTCCAGAATGGCAAAATGGATATTTGGATTGCTAACAGTTCCTCTCAGACACAGATAATACCAGCTGACATGCGTATAGCCGAAATGACGGATATTGAGGATGGAGTGGTAAGTTCTTTGAACGAGAATGCTGACAAAATCAAAATAAAATAGTGGAGGCATTCCAGACAGTCGGTGGAAGAATTCAAAGGCATTTTAAACTCGGAACTGCATGAGGCGCGACAGAAAGATCTTTTGAAATTGCTGAACGTCTTTACTGATGTTTTTGATTTTGGTAACAAAATAAGAGTCTCGAGTAAAGTAAAACACAAGATAATATTCGCGGACCGTGGCACCGGCCTAACTTGCAGACGTAGGGATGCAAAAAGTGAATCCTGATCGGGACCACTGATCCGAATATTCCCATCCAATTCAAGAAAAGCCCATAACTATATCAAACAACGCCAGACGATCCCAATGCGAAACAATGCCAGACCCGTATTTTACGCGAACCATGTCAGAGGATTACCTTAAAATTCTTCTGGTGTGAAAAGTGATTACCTGGTGCTTTTGTGGGTGGGGTACAAAGAACTGAAATCAAAATTTAGAAGTTCCCGTAATTTTGCGGGATAATGACGGACGCCCGTAATGCCCCCTTCAAAGACTAAACTTTCAATGGGTAGGTGCACCAAAAGAGTGGTTCCCAGGTGCATCTCGGGGCGGGAAACGAGAATCTGGATTCGGATTTTAGAAATCTTTCTAACTTAGCTGGATATTGCCGGAATGAGGTCGAATGGCTTTGTGATCGAGTCCCGCGTGCGAATTTATTTCTTATAGCAGCTAAATTTTCAGGCACAGCTTTACAAAAATGCGATTGCAATAGGAAATTGCATTAGCTATTGCATTTTCAGGCATTATTGTCACTTTGTTAGATGGTGGACAAACCACATTCTGCATTCAAGCTGAAATTAGACATTCAAATAAGAAACCAGACGCAATGTGTACCATTGAAAAAAAGCGGATTGGCTACGGTATTACAATGGAGTTCAATCATAATCAGACGAGTGTACCATATCCCATAAACATTCACACACACTCGAGGCTTTTCACATAACATTGCAAGATTTAAGAGGGAACAAAAAATATTCGGAGGTGCTGTCCTTGAACTGTCTGGTGATTTTCGACAGACATTGCCAGTTATTCCTCTTGCACTACTGTTCCTCACGAAATTAACGCAGTGCTTCTTAAACTTTCAATACTGGCGCCCCCCCTTTCAATGACAATTTTTATCGTGCCCTCCCCCCTTATACATAATAACGTACTGTATGCAATAATAACGATTTTCACTTTGACGCTAAAGATACAATCTTTATTATAAACCGTACAAATTCATGACATAAGTATTAAATTTTGTATATGTTGCTTTTAAGCAAAAAAAAAAAAAAAAAAAAAAAAAGTAATAGGATAATTATTATGTCACTTTTCCTTTCTCTAATTTTTAAATTGAAACATATTGAAAAATGCGGTGGCTGCTTAGAAGACAAAATATAGCTATCTGCTAAACATAGAAAAAGAACTCAGAGGGTCAATTTCTAATTATATAAGCATTCCTTTGAAAAACTTTGCTCTGCAAGACAAGCCCATGGAAGTCGCTAATACTTATTAAACTTGTTCTTAATTTAGTATTAATTAATTATAAAATACTCTGTGCAGCACTGATACGTTAAAAGTATACCGGCTGAAGTACCTGCTCTTTGCATGAGTTCATTTATAAGAAAATTAAACATTACTGATATAATCGCTGAATTGTAAGGAGAGTAAAGCCAAGTGCGCGACGTTTACAAAAATGTAAAATGATTTTTTTTTTAAATGATTGCTCAAATTATAGTTAGTTTTAAGCGAGCTGTAATTTTAAACCTCACAGAATTAGCATTTAGAATTAATGTTGAATAATGAACAATAATATAAAATTCCGATGAAGAATAATTATATTATTTTTAATATTTAAAGCGAGAAAAGACTTCAACATGTTTTAACACTGTAGCAGGCGCGCACTCGATACTAATGGTCGAGCGGGTCTATTGTGTGAGTCACCCCAATCCTTTTTTTTTTTTTTTTTTTGTAATTATTTTTATAGTACACAATAAAAATCGTAATTCCAGTGAATAATTTGATTAAGAGAAAATATACTTACCTACTTTCAAGAACTTTTCAATTTTTCTTTGTTATTTTTAGGAAAAAATCCAAGAAAACAAGTAAAATGTTTCAAATGTGCGTGACCTTAAAAAAAGACACAAATCTCAGACACTTTTCGCTAACATTACAGAAATGCTATTTGCAGGCAAAACAGTCATATTTTGTTCAAGTTATTGTAATTTTACTGTCCTTTGAAGGTCGACAAATAGCATGTTGAACTTTTGATTGCTTGTGTGTTTTTGACAAAGCAAAGTGTGTCTTCTGATACTTATGGCTTCATATTTTAGTTAATGGAGTTCTTTTGGTAGAATTTGAAAATGTTTCTTTCGTTTCATGCTCATCGCCTTTCTCAAATTTACTTTAATATGCATTATTTCGGCAGGTTCATCCCTTTTTTTTTTTTATCAGTTTTAACTTCTTTAAATAGAGATCAAAGATGCCCATTTCTTATATATATATATATATATATATATTCTGATCATTTACCAAACATTTACCTGATCATCATGCTCATTTACCAAACCACAATAAGTCGTACAATAAGGCAATCAAAATCACTAAGTTATTCATGAGGGGATGTAGCATGAACACAGGAAATATTTTGGAAAAAAAAGTGGTCGCACCGGGAACTCAGTCAAAACAAGTACCTTAAGATTGTAAGAAAACGTTTGTCACTCCCAAAAAACAGGGAGACATGTGACAAATATATTTTAGTTCATGTTAAGACTGTTAAACAGGAGGATAGTGTCAGGGCCATTGGTAACAATTAATCCGTTTTGCCAGAATTACTGATTTCGTGCACTCTGTGCTCGGCGTAACCACTCCCGGATTAAAAGTGTATTTATTACAATATAGATGTTCTAACAAATTGTGTAAAATGTTTTTCATTATGCTTTTTATGTTTGGAAATACCCATAAAAATAAATTTTAGCCAAGTAATCCTTCAAAGTGCTCTCTGTGCTTTTCCAAAAATCATAAAAATATTTTACAAGGAAAAAAGAGCAGCAGAAATAGTTTATTTAAAACTTCCCTAAAGGAAAAAACAAATACATAAGAGCAGGGACGTAACTAACCGTACAAGTAAGTTCGAAGGTCAAACCGCAGCAAATACATTCTTCTGCCTACAGCTGATGTACAATATTTCAGTAATTTTACAGTGATGAATTTTTTTATCTTCGTAAAACTTTTTTGATTATGGGTCTGGGTTCTGTTTTTTCTCTGAAAGAGTAGTATTTTAGGTTTGAAAATAAAACGTAATAAAAAATTCTCATCATGGGTTTACAGCAAATCAAATAAAATGTTTTTTATTTGGTTATAGTATCAAAGATAGCAAATGAGATTTTGAAGTAGAAGCTTTTATTTTTGATGAGGTAATATAGCAGATGATATATATAAATTATACCAGTGTAAATGTGTATTTTTTATTATATCAGAAAGTATTTTGCTTTACTTCATTCCGGTAAATAATTTTTTAAAAATATTTTATTTTCTATATGCTCGCCCCCCAGGGATTGCGCCCCACAGTTTGAGAAACACTGGATTAACGCATGTTTAAAACAATCGCTTTTATGGCGAAGCGTTGAAACACTTCGATGGATCATAAACACGAGAGTACAATTACAAGTTGATCAAAAGAAGCAAGTATTTTCAAATCAACGGCTGGATATTGGCAAGTCGAAGTGCATCCCAATACATAAAGCATCCAATAGCCAGACAATTTCCTTGCTGCTGTTCAGAAGAAAGAGGAACTGTGATTGAGAACATCTTCCCGGAAATATACTGTAGAATTATATCTAGATAATAATTGGCTTTGAAGTCCTGTTACTTAATCAGAAAAAATGCTGTTATTAATGAAATAAACTTCCAGATATTGAGTTGTTGCCTGGTGATCCACTGCTTTTTAAAACAATTGACACTATTGTTGATGAAAACAAAACCGTAAATTTTTCAACTGAGTTTTAGAATTCTCTGGATATAACAAGAATGCCGCCACACAATCTTCGGTTAAAGATTGGTTCACTGGTTATTTTGCTGAGTAACTTAAATCAACCTAGATTATGCAACGGTACATGTTTATTCATCAAAAGAATTACTGGGAAACTTCTTGAAGCTAAAACTTTGACTGTACAGTTTAAAGAAGAAATTGTCCTGTTTGTCACGGGTCTCCACTGATATCGTCAGGATCTACAATACCATTCAAAAGGCTTCGATTCCCGGTTCGTTTGGTTTTCGCTATGGCCATAAATAAATCTCAAAGCCAAACAATGTCCATTTGATGTTTTGACTACGAAAATCCATGTTACTCAAATGGGCAACTATATATGTTGCCTGCTCAGGTGTGGGGAAACCGTCGAATCTACTTGAGTTAGCAAAAGACGGGCTACCGAAAAATATTGTGCATCGTTTAGCGATTAGTTATATTAAAAGTATTTAATGTTATACTTTGAAATGTGAAAAAATAGTATTAAAAATTGGTAAAAATCAACGTTATATATATATATATATATATATATATATATATATATATATATATATATATATATATATATATATATATATATATGTGTATGTATGTATAGTCACCTCATTTACAAAATTAAATCTCCTTATGTTGTTACTTAACAACTTCATAAGCATTTCATGTATTATACTATACTCAAATAGGAGATAAATAAAATGCAAAATTTAAAACGTTATATTGTTTTATGCTCTATTTCAACTCCCCGAAATTGCAAGCGAATATTAATTTGACTGCATTGAATGGTTTAAAATAATACTAAATCAACGTTTTAAAACAAAGCCACAACAACACGCGTAGCCGGGTAAGCTGGTACTTTTTTAAACATTTATTATACCATGATAAAAGAATATTTAATCGTCTTTCTTTATATGTACTTAGATTGTGAATATTCCATTGTTTACTCTACCTGGACCAACAAAACAATTTTATTCACGTTAATACATTCTTTTTTGCACAACTAAATCGTTTTGTAATGGAAAATGCACCTTTTTTTTTTTTCATTTGTGGATAAAAACACTTATAATGAAGGAGGAGATCAACTTATTGACAGTTCAAAATATTCGACGGTAAAATCTATAATTAAACAAGAACAGCTCCTTAACATTAGGTTGCAAATTCATAGGTTTTTCCCCACAGTTAGAAACGAATAAAGCGTTCATAACAAATTATCAGAGCTCCATGAGTCGAAAAAGTTAGACACCCATTTTAGACTTATCTCATGGTCAAAATTCAACGCTATTTTACCTCCATCCTCCCCCAAAAAGAAGCAGTATTTCGTTTCCCAGTTTTCACACTGAATCTATTGGAGGAAGTGCGCTACAGAGTGAAATTTATTGTCTTTTTTGAAATTCTAAAAGTGTGACAGATATAGTATTGAAAATAAAAAAAAAAATCTACATATAATCGAATGATTGTTTGAATAACGTCAAACTTTGAAGCTACGCTAAGAGACTATCGACTACCTCGTAATTTTGAACTTCTGTCCAGGGACGAGGAAAATACCTAAGCTGGCATCCCCGTTTTCAAACTTTCACATCCTCCAATATAAGGACGTTGAGCCTCGGCTCTCTTTATGGAGGGTCTTCAGTGGTATCAGAACTCGAACCCACACACACATGACCTAAACATCACAACGCTGACCACGAGTTCATGACCATGACCCTTTTGGATACTGTGATCATCTATGTCTTCTTGAACAGGAATATCCTAAGAACTGTACACGATATTTTACGTAGCGTATTTTCTGGATCCCTGAATGAAATAAAACTAATATTTGTTACGAAATATGGGTAAAAATTAAATTCGTTTGTGGTTTTCCAGTAATATAAATATAAAATTTATGTTATTGTTATACTAATATCAATAATTGTATATACTTAAAACGTATTTTAATCTATCTATATACGTAGCATAAAATATATTATTTAGATTATTACACAGCGCTTCAAAGTTGATATATTTCACAATTCGTACTGAAAAACGACGGGAAAATATGTGTAATATTTATACACTGCTCAAAACAATTAAAGGATATTGTAAGTTTTATATAAAATAAAGATGTAAGCGAAAAATTTTTTGCCGAAAATGGAAGAAGAGAATCACAAATGCAAATTTTTCTGATATTCTAACTGTGGAGTATGCTAATTTTTGAGTTCGACGTCAAAAACGTCGCTTCAGCGGCAGCGAATGAAATTTGACTTTCAACTAAAATGGAGACAAGGATGATCGGCATTCAGTGACTGCTTTGTTTCGATGAGTAAGATGTCTCAGCGAAGTCATTTAACCGAATCAGAAGCTTGGAGAGTTGTTGGTAGGTTAGAAGGGGACCAAACTCAAGCCGAAGTAGCGCAAGACATTGGAGTGTCACAAAGTTTGATTTCCAGGATCTGGAACCGTTTTTTGGAGACTGAAAGTGCAGGCCGAAGACCAGGACAAGGTCGTAGACGGGCAACAACGCCCAATGAAGATAGTTATTTAGTGTTAACGACTCGGAGACACCGAAATATGAACGCTACTCTTCTCCATCAACACCTTCGCTCGGCTACTGGCACCACGGTTTCAACTCAGACTGTCCGAAACGGGCTACATGGTGTAGGTCTGTATGCTCGCCGACCGCTGGTATGTGTTAGACTAACATATAGGCATCGTCGCAACCACAGGGAGTGAGCAACAGAGCATGTGAACTGGAGGAGAAATGAATGGAGCAATGTTGTTTTTTCTGAGGAGTCTCATTTTTTTGTTCATCCAGTTAATAGGCGTATTTTCCTCTGGAGGGACCGTGGCAGTAGGAATAATCCTGCGTTCGTCCACGAAAGATTTGGCGGTAGAGGAGTGTTGGTGTATCTCCATTGACGGGCGCACAGACCTCTACATCATTCGAGATGGACCTCTGACTGCTCACCGATATAGGGATGAGATCCTCAAACCTATTGTAGTCCCTTACGCTGCAGCAATCGGAGATGACTTCATTTTAATGGTCGATAACAGCAGGCCACATCGTGCTAACCTCGTGGAGGATTCCGTTTTCGAGGAAGGAATCGTACGAATGGAATGGCCAGCGTGTTCTCCAAACATGAATCCAATAGAGCACGTTTGGGACGCTCTAGGAAGACGAGTTGCTGGCCGCCAACCACCCCCACAAACTCTCCAAGAACTGGAAAGAGCTCTTCTGGATGAGTGGGATAGAATACCCCAACTCGTGATTAATAGCCTCATTGACTCAATGCCTCAAAGGTGCTCAACGTTGCTGGCCATCCGTAAAAACCATACCCCCTACTGAAAATGATTTCCTTTGAAGAAAACCGCTTTTTTTATTCTTTTTTTTCTCATATGCACAAATTGTGTTTTTTTCCTTTTGTACACAAATGCGCAATAAAATGCATTTTTTTCTGCCAAACATGTGTAATTTATTCTCATATAACCTACTACGTCTGTCGACGATGTATCAATCAGCTAAAAAGTTTCCCAGCCACAAGATCCACCTAAAACCGCAATATCCTTTAATTATTTTAAGCAGTGTACTTATGTTTACTTTCTTCATTTAAAAATTGTCTGAATATTTTTGAAATACACGTGATACTATTGATACTGTTATTCATAATTAAAAGTAATGTAGTGAAATTATTAATTGCGTATTTTTTTTGAAAAATATTTAGTTTTATTTTTATAGGAATTTGTCTAAGAAGAAAATTGAGACAACCAGTACGTACTGCATTTAAAATATTAAAATTTAAAAGAAGAGATTTAAACTAATTAAATGAAGGGCATTGAAGAAGAATTAAAATCAAGTGCTTTAAAATAAAATATTAAAAAAAATAGTATGAAGGAAAAATATAAAAACTAATTTCTGGAAGAGCTTAAAAAAGGTTTTTCTGTGCCCAGCACTGTCAACACCTCCTAGATGGTGCTGGCACTGTACGTCTCGAGAAACCGAAATGCTTGCGTAAGGGCAGGTGGGTGAAAGAGCGACTATCAGGTCACTCGCATAGTCGGAATGTCCAAAGATGAGAACTCTTACATGGTCAAGATTTACCCCTCCCCCCGAAAAAGAAAAAAGTAACTAACATTTATTTTACCAGTTTTACGACTCCTTCAGTCCCCCGCGTGTCCCCTTCCGCTGAATGGGGAGAATGGGTAAAATGGTCATCAGGTCACATGATCTCAGAAGAGGTCTTAATTCCCTATCTTCAAAATACGGGGTTGAAATTGACAGATAGAGCTTGCCATGCTAAATTTAGAGTTGAAAAAAAAATAATAAAAGGAAATAACTATTAAAATTATAATATATATATATATATATATATATATATATAATAAAAATGATATAATAAAAATGATTGCACTCTGAATTTAAAGAAAACTTACTGGAGCCTTTAATGAATTAAAATGAAAATAAAATAAGAAATAAAATTTTTAAGAGAGTATCATTAGCCTGTGTGTGTGTGGGGGGGGTCAGCCGATATCCAATCTCAAAAGAGAAATGAAATCACCAATTTAATCTGGATTGAGAAAGGGGAGAACTGTATTGAAAAGAGTACCCGGGAGAGAAATTTATTGCCCATCTTGGGAATCTTAAGACAAATATTTGTGCCAAAAATTTTGCAATAGCTAGCGCCATCTACATGTTATGTAAGGTGTTACATTAATCTCAGGCCTTCACCTTAATTACGAGGTACGCTGAAAATAGCCCTCCTGGAGCTATATAGTGCGACGTTAATAATTTTGCAATAGCTAGCGCCATCTACATGTCATGTAAGGTGTTACATTAATCTCAAGCCTTCACCTTAATTACGAGGTACGCTGAAAATAGCCCTCCTGGAGCTATATAGTGCGACGTTAATAATCCCTCCCTCAGCAAAGATCACCTAGTCTTAAAAATCATAATCCTATTTCATAAATATAACATTAGCTTTCCTACCCAATGCCCATCTAAACTAAACTAAACAATCACGGAACATACAACTGGCGAAGATTTGCGCTGCTGAGTGGTAGTAGTCAAGGGCGTAATGTACTACTCCGGGGGTAGGATACTAGTAGGCCCCCAAACCTATGTTATGTTCTACTTATGCAGTCTTTTGTAAAAAGAGGCGTAAAACCTGACTTTGCAGGAGGGCACTAATATTCTGCGTCAAGCCACTGTTTGTACTTTTTATGCTTTCTTCATGAGCGAAATAAACACTTGATGAATAAAAATTCACCATGGTATCAACTTAAAGTTGTATACCCGCTCCACACACGCAACGATAAGTATGTAAAAATCGTGTTGCATGCGAATGACGATGTTCAAGTTGACCTCAGCTTTTAGATCTGCTTCTACAGAGTGTTTTTTTTTCAGGTATAGAAGTTTAAGTTGGCATTGCTTTCCAAGATGGCGACCGATTTAACAGCTGTCAAGTGATTTATTCTCAGTTTGGTTTGGCAATTCATCATGAATAGACTCACGCCTGAACAACGCTTTCAAATTGTGCAATTTTATTTCGAAAATAATGGTCGATTTTCATAAGCAAATTTTGTTTAGCGATGAAGCGCACTTCTGGTTGAATGGCTACGTCAACAAACAAAACTGCCGCATTTGGAGTGAAGCTAATCCACAAGTGTATGTCGAAACACCGTTACATCCAGAAAAACTGACTGTTTGGTGCGCTTTATGGGCTGGTGGAATCCTTCTTCAAAAACGATGAAGGCCACAACGTTACAGTCAATGGTGATCGCTATAGAGCCATGATTACTAACTGTTTCATTCCTGAATTGAACAATCATGATGTCCAGGAGCTGTGGTTCCAACAAGACGGCGCAACATGTCACACAGCTCGTGCCACAATCGATTTATTGAAAGACACGTTTGGCGACCGCCTAATTTCACGTTTTGGACCTGTGCATCGGCTTCCAAGATCTTGTGATTTAACACCGCTAGACTATTTTCTGTGGGGCTATGTAAAGTCATTCGTCTATGCGGATAAGCCACAAACGCTTGACCATTTGGAAGACAACATTCGCCGTGTTATTGCCGATATACGGCCACAAATGTTGGAAAAAGTCATCGAAAATTGGACGTCCAGATTGGACTACATCCGAGCCAGCCGTGGCAGTCATATGCCAGAAATCATATTTTAAATGTAATGCCACAAAATTATCTTTCGAATAAAAAAAAATTCATGTCAATCGAATAATACATCGTTGTTTTATTGCAATTTAACGTTCTATACCTCTCAAAAAAACACCCTTTACTAAAGACTTGTTTATTAAGTCGCACTTCGATACTTCGCAAGGATCTCATTCATTTTAACTCATTCAATGAGGGTGACACCTAAATTTTCATTCAACTGTCCCCACCACACTTTGAGGATTTGTTACCTCGACATATTGCATTCGAAATCACAGTATCCGAACTCTTGATTGATTTCTTTATGTGAATATAACATTGACGAGTAAATGTATTGATTCTTTATTCTTAAATCTTTTTATGCTTGTTCATTTTTTGTTATTTCTATGCAAAAGAGTATAGCATTTTCAAATCATAACAAAAATATAATTTTACTCGTGTTTTTTGTTGCTGATAAGAGATAAGCAGCCAATTATAGCCAACTCCAATTGTAACTTTCAGTGATGCTTTCAGGCATCGCGGCGCCATCTATTGTTTAAAGTAAAGACAAGATGCGTTTTTAAAAATGAATAAAGAGCATTTTAAAGTATTCATCTTTCGTAAATTAAGCATTTCATAAAGTTTTTGTTTATTTTAAGTAATTTTCATTTTCATAATAAATAAAGGATGATTAACTCAATTTTGTGATACAAGCGATTAGAAATAGGAAAAAAAAAAAAAGATTTAAACGCGCGCGAGGATAAGGTAAGCACTCAAACACGCTGCTTTCAATTAAACTAAACTTAGGTAATTTATATTAATTATGCTTAAGGAATAATATAGATAACATGCAATATTTCTCCAAAATGGGTGGCATAAAATTTCTGTAAAGAAAAAACGTAGTAACTCACAGGTTAGAGAATGTAAACTCTAGTTATGTTGTTCTCCAACTTTTTGTTATATGTACCCTAGAACAGTGATCCACAACCCCCGGTCTGTGGATCAAATGGTGCCGGGCCGCCTAAAGAACATTAAACTGTTGCCATTTATTTAAAGTGGTGCATTTCTCTCGGATTTGGGCAACTTTTCACGGAAATCACTTTATATTCCACGTTAAATCCCTTTTATTCATTTTTGGTGTAACTATATTTTATTCTGAAGGCATATTTTAAATATAACTAAATTAAAATTGTTAAATCAAAACAATCTAAGATATAAACCATCAACGTGTCCCGCCCTCAGCGCGCTGCGGTCAAATGATCCAACGTTGACCGTCCTCAGCGATGAAAAGAATGCGGATCGCACTGCCCTAGAATACTATTCTTCGAAATAATGATTTATCTTTCCTTTTTGGCTCTATGCTAAGAACTGGACACTGATTGGTAATTTTTATGCCAGCAAGATCAATAGCTCACAAGGAATCCTTTCGCCTTTACTTATTTTATACTCGTAGAATGGGCTACTTTTATTTTGGGCTAAAATTAGTATCTATGAAATTCTAATTTGTATCCTGCATTTTTGGCATAATACATAAATAGTTATTTTATCAGTCTGATTCCGATTTTTCCTTTTAGTTAGAAGCGAAGAAAATTTTTGAAATTATTCTAAAATACTCTTTTACTCTTCTAAATATTATTTAGATTTGTAACAATGCTACATTAAGGGGACGCGGTACGATTTAAACAAAAATTTTTTGATTTTATGGTTTTTACAGTTTTTTTCCTTGTAACCTATGTATATGCAATACGTAGGACAGAATATTTACTCAAAATATCACAAAAAGCAATCCATTTAATTTTTTAAAAAAAATTAAAAATTTATGAGCTAATTTTAAAACGCTACTCTTCGTACAATAATTGTCGTACACACAGGAAATTTGATTTACATATTTGTCAAACCATGTACAACAAAAGTTGGTATGGGTTTGGGGATAACATGATTCAAATTCCTAAAAAAAATTTTTTTATGAATTATTATGAAAAAATCCCTAAAAAACGTATAAATTCTAAGTTCAACTATTTTTAAAAAATAAGTATTGCTTTGATTCAAAAATACATACCAACTTTTGTTATATATATTAATAGCAATCTATAAAAAAAATTCAAAACATTTCATGCAATAGAAAAAAAGCCTTAGCATTTTAAATGAAAGAAAACAAACGATTTTTGTTCCGAGATAAATCAATTTAAAGTTTTTATTTACTGTAAAAAGATATATATAAGTGCAATAAAATTACTAAAAATTACTGTATGTACTACATGCACATGATAAAAGTTTTATAAAGTTATTATATGACAATTATAATTTTATATGTTTAAAATTTAAAATTTTCAGTACCTTACATTTTTAAAAAATTGCGATAAATAACATACGAACCCATTTCACGATGATTTCAAAATAATTCGAGTTAACATCTTCATGTTTTTTTTTTTTACATTTATGTTTAAAAAACCCAGGACTATATGTAATCCCTTCTTTTTTCTTTGAATATTTTTTCTTTTCGTATATTGGCTAGTTTTACTTTTCGACGTGCTATGCGAAAAGCAAGATTACTGTGACGATTTCTTTCTTTTTACGTCTGTAATCACGTGTGGCAGCAATTTTTACTGCTTCTTCACCAAGATCCAAATTAGCTGCCTTTTGTATTTCTTTTAAGGCTTTCAAAGTACCAAAGTTATACTCTGATACCGCCTCAGAAACAGCTATATTTACACGTCGTGATTTCGCTGAAGTTTCCTTAGAGCACTTACTCCAAATCACGCTATGCAAACTCTCGTTGCTGTTCTGAGTCAGACATCTGGCACATCCTTTCAAAAGACTATCAGAAGCTAATCTTTGATATATTGGAACAATTTTTGTCAAATAATCTGGATTTATTGGTGTTCCAATATTAAACTTATGTGGTGCAGGTTTTTCACCTTTAGCTAAGGCTCTTCGATAAAAACACCACGAATCTTTGCCAGGAGGGCATTTCATGTGCATTGGATTTTTATCTGTCGAGATACTGTGATAAAGCGTGGCATATATGGATTTTTTCATGCCCTGAATATCTCCTTTATTTTCCAGAATAGCTTTCTGATAGTACTGCGTTAGTTTTTTTATCGTTGTTTCTTTTAGACTGCCATAAGATTTTCCTCCTAAAGTGATACCTTTAGCTCCAATCTTTCACAAGATTGCGTAAGCTGGTGCCTAACCTTTTGCTTACGTGATTAATACACTCCTCTTTTAAAATCTCAACGTCTGGTCCATATATTTTTAGGCTATTTAAAAATTTATGAGTTTTAGCATCACCATCAGATAACAATGTTGTGTAACGGAAACCACATGCTTCTGATCGAGACCAAATTTTAGCTGCAGCCTTCATTTCCATTGCTCCTGATGTCCCAACGTGGTTAATCTGGCAGGAATTTTTGTGGCCAGAATACCAAACATCGTATTCAGCTGTAGTTTCGCCTAATTCATGTTGGACATGTTGGACAGTACTTGCTCATAATTTCATAGTCAATAACATATCCTGTTAAAGTGTCAACTACACACCCAATACCGATTTGGGATGTGTGTCCTCGGGTCAACCATGTCCCATCAAATGAAACAGCAATATCAGTAATAGTATTTGACCCATTTTGATCCAGTTTTCTGTACGCATTTTGAACGCTGTTATGTACATAGTTCAACACAGTTTGGGAAGCAAGAGAGTATGCTGAGTTGATGTAACATTTAATTTCATTAAAAGTTTTACTTGACATCAAAGGCATATTGAGAAACATGCAAAATTTTTCAACCGATGCATGGCCCCCACTGATTGCAAGAAATGCTTGAACAGCACGAACATTCACATCGAAAGGTGTAGAAGTATTTGTTTTTTTTCAAGTCTTGGAGATGTAAAACATTCCATTTTTTGCTCAGAACATGTTTTGCACACCAGTTTCAATTGATGAGAAAATCCATATTTATGTCCAAATTCAAGTTTTAAAGTTGACTGGTTGCAGCTACCACAAAAAGTATACTTGAAAATATCACACAAGGCATTTTTGTCAACAATTATGTAACTTGGTCCATCACAGGTATCAGCAACATTTTCTTGTTCTAGTACACTTTTTTCTTGCATAGAAACTCTTTCATTTTTAAAAATGCTATCACCACTTGAGAGTTGAGCAACATTTGAATTGTGCTCTGAAATATCCATATTGTTTTCAGATTTTGTTTCAGTACACCATCGCTTTTGAATACTCAATTTACTTGATTTGTTTTTCCTCTTCGTACGAGGCATGTTTCACTATTAAAAATGCTGTATTAGAATACGTTTATACATATAAAAAAACTGATAACGATAAAATGATTAGTCTTGAAAAAGACTTTTTTTTGGTTAACCGAAACTAAATATTTCAAAAATGTGAAATAAAAATTAGCAGAATAAAGAATGCAGTATAGCTCAACGAATGTAAACAAACATTAAGAATGAATGGATTACAATCTCTTCACTTTATTTCAAAACTGCTTAACTGTGAAATTAGAATTAATTAATTTGGCTAGAAAATGAATAGTGCGTCTGCTAGAGCAGAATGATGTCAGAATGTAAATTCTGACGAGCATATTAGTTATCATAACTTTATTTTTTTTTTTTATTTAGAGCTCTGAAATTTTGTGAGATAATAGAGAAACGTATAAGAAATAATTTAGGCAAAAAAATTTTTTTTGATTTTTGACCGATTTTCGTCAATTGAATCGTACCGTGTCCCCTTAATCTAACATAAAAATGGCGATCTTTCATTGCCTCTAAGTTGATAATAAGATAGCATCTATTTTCGTTACTTTAAAAACTCAAGTATTATAATCTCACAACCAAAAGCATAGTTGATATTACCGCATTGTATGTGATTTTTTGGATCAAACTCAGTTGCTTGAGGAATTTTCCTTTAAACATTTTGAAGATAGTTTTTATGAACAATTAATCATTTTGTGTTTTGAAGGCATTGTTCTAAAAATGAATATATGTTTCTGGGTCACAAGCGTCAAGCTAGCGTAGATGAATATACTCAAGTATTCCTTTGAGTATACATACTACAGTTTATGAATCTGCAATCTTGTTGAAAAAAAATTGTTTAGACAATTTTATTGAGCAGTTACAGTGGCTACGGTAGCCATTTGGTTATGAATACGCGATCGGCGTTGTCGAGCCGCGCGGGTTTGAGCTCTAGTGCCACTGAAGACTAGCCATGTAGAGGGGCTGACGCGCGTTAAATCTATCGAGGTTCAAAGTCCTGATCTTGATGTGGTGTGGAAGTTTGAAGAAATAGGTGCCAGCTCATCTGTCACCGGGCTTGACTGTGGTTCAAAATTACAAGGTCCGTCACCAGTAGCTCTCGTGATGTAAGGGTCATCGAACTTTCAAGCTCTAGGGCCACATCAATAAATCCACAATGATCTGCGTGCCACAAGAGGCTGTTTAAAAAATATTGTAGTCAGGAAATTTACACATAAATAAAGGGAGGTTTGTTTTACATCTGATTGCAAGGGAAAAGAAGGTGTTTACTCATTTGCTCATATATCGGTTTCAAAAAAGTGAAATGGAAGTCGAATTAAATTGTGCTTTGCAAACCTGTTAGTGGTAAGAGAGTGCATCTCCCCTCCCCCGAAACATTCTATTCATGCAGTCAGATTTTGTTACATTTCAATTTTTTTGAAAAACAGTGAAATGTTTGAAACATTCGTCATTTTCACAAAATTTTATCACAATTTGATATCAAGCAAATCAGTGAAATGTTTTAAATATCAAGAAAAACAGAAAAAAATCGCATTTTTTACGACAAAAAGCAGACAAAGCATTTTTTTTTAAATTGCTTCAAATTCAAATTCCTTTAGCAGCCACTACTTTAAAGTGTGACGTAAATTTTAAAAAAATTAATAAGCCTTTCATTGTCCTAATATATATATATATATAAATTATACGACAGAAAAATTAACTGATATTCAAATACATTTCACTCAATTTTTTTCGCTAATTGCCACTAGAGCAGATTATTGTCATACGCATAAGTGACGACTGAATACGAGTAATATGAGAAAAAAATCATATTAAAAGTGAATAGAAGCTGACATCATAATTTTAAAGGGATGCAGTAGAAATGGATTGAGGAAAGTCAAGTCTCCTATCTCGTATCTGTATCTTAGAACGCGGATGAGAATTAAATTCTGATGAAATGTTCCCATTGTCTTCAAATAGGTATGTTAATAATACTATTAATAAAACTACAGGATATAGCTAACCTCATAGATGCATTCAATAAGTAATCTTATATTGAAAATTAAGATACAAAATTATGAATTGAAAATATTAATAATGATTTCACTGCAAAACTGTTTGCTACAAAATATTTCAAAATTGAAAAATCGTTTCATGGTAAAATTTTAGCTTCGTGGTATTTTTTACCGTTTATTAATTCTTTTATAAGTATTCATTTTTCTATCTGTTAGTCTTCGACATTTTATGCATGTCTCAGAAGTGGATTTCATCCCTTCATTTATGTAAGTGGAATCAATAATTGTTTGGATTTGGAATCCTTTTTCTCAAATTGCTCCTTTTCATTTATTTCATATCAATGACGGATGTTTGTTGCATAAAATTCGCTCTTGGTCAGATAACAAAATACCAATGAGAGAGAGAGGTTAAAGAGAAAAACGTTGGAAAGAAAAAAGGTTCCAAAGAGTGTGTTCTTTAATTAAACTTCATTCCAACGGAAGTAGGTGTGGAAGAAAGCAAACATTTCCTCCAACACATCCCTTCCTTCAGCTTAAGAAAGTATCTAAGGGGGAAAAAAGTGTAAATATATTTTTAATGAAATAAAAGAGCGGTTAAAATACATTTTTTGAAGTCAGAGTTCATTTAATAACATCCAATTTCTAAAAGAAATTAAATATATTGCTTTATTTTTGTAAAAATTTATTTATTTATTTCACAAATAGTAGTGACTAAGGGGGTAGGGTTAGTTCACAGGCTCTCTTCAATACATTTGAGCAATATCCTCTAAACCAGAAAGTGCGACACAATTGCTTAAGTAATACTCAGTCATAGGCTAGTTGAAGTGACTCCACAACTCCATTTTCTTAAACAATAATTAGTTTCATTTAGGCAAAAAAAAAAATTGCGAAATCTTGGCCAGCGTTCATGAGACGCGGACACGAGCCCTATATACATTGAGTCTGTTGTGGCTCAAATTCCGCATGTGGTGCGTTCTGAAAGCTTGGAGAGTAGGGTAACAGTGCTCATGTGTCGTCCTCATCAAGTGACAGTGGCTCGAAATTACGACGTTCATCGCCAATAAAAATTCTGCGATGTTAATTTTTTTAAAAAAACTAGTCAATTGGGCGAGAAAATAAATTACAAGTTGTGATTACAAAGTACACATTAAGAGATAACTTTTTATAAATAATATCGGTTGAAATAGACAATGAATTACTTGGTAATGAGACAGGGAGATGTGCGTTTACTCCTATAACAAGGCCTACAAATATTAAGCAAGTTTAAGAGAACTAGCCAGGACAGTGGAGGTAAGGTTATCCCTATCCAATCCGGATGCAGTAAAAAATTTCGCGATTTGGAGAGAAAATTAATGTAGAAAAATGAACAGTGATGAAAAAATGGGATGTAAATGGTAAACAAAAAATGTTTGGAAAAATACATTTTTTATGTTTGAGGAAGTATTGTTTGGTTTACAGTGAATAAAGTGAGAGTGTTTTCTCGAGTGTGATCAAATAGTAACCCGAAAATGTGGAATTAAAAAAAATAGATTTTCCAAAAAAAGCATAATTAATTAAATTAGAGCTAGTCAATGGGAATTTTAAGTTAGAATGTATTTATCATTTTCATTGGTTTGTTGAATTACCAGTTTCACATCGAAAATTTAAATTGCTTGTTTTCTAATATTTTGACGAAGGGCTTATAACATTGCTTGCCGTTCAGAGTTATTCATGAATCAGCGAACATTGTTAATGTGTTTTAAGCCTTTCCAGATTCAGTTTTTTTTCTGGATAACTGTTAAAAAATGTTACTTTTTATACTTACTTTCAAACATACATATCTTTTTAAACATAATGGCCCTATTCATGTACAAAATATTCTAAAAATTAATGCAAAAAAATTATTTAAATAAATGATTAATTTACCTGTAAAGTTGGCTTTCTGTATCGGTATAAATCATTAGACTTTGGAGCCAATTTACAGTAATTATTAATATGAAGCTTAGAATATCTAGCTTTTGTCTTGAATTAAAAAATTTTATTTACATCTTTTGCATTTAAGTAAATGATAATAAATCATTAATAAAAATTTGATTGTGTATGGTAAATTCAAAAACAAAAATTTCACTGTCCGTAGCCCAACATCGCAATTTTAGCAGTTGTTTTTCTTCTTACCTTCTTCCTTTTGCTGTCTATGTTTGAGCAGCAAATAATACTCCGTAGTGTTGGATTAATTTTCTTCTCTGTTGCAGGGTTGTAGTCAACAAAGTGTCTTTTAGACGAGCGTAAAGGGGGATTCTCAGCAGAATGACGTCCTCTTTTATGCAGAAAATTCCACCGAATGGTACTTTTCAATTATTTGAAACATAGAAAGCACACGTGAAATAATTCGGGGAAATTCAGTTGCACTGAGTGAATTTTCAGTGTCCGAGCTACACTCCTGAAAAGCCGGGAAGGTGTTAAGATAAAATTTTGGGCGCACTCAATGTTGTTCACCGCATTTTGCTTTCGTCGCGTTCTTTCCAACTCTCCCTTCGTTCTTACCGAGCAGAAGCACAACACCGTTCGTCCAGCAGTGCCTCTTGCTGCAAAATATGTTAGTTATGAAATCATCTCCTTACAAAAAAAAATACTGTTGATACTGAATGCTTCGTGTGGATAATTATAAATCTGTTTATTTTTCTCTCTGCAATCGTGCACTGCCGACGTTAATTTTAATGTTCGCAACCCCTTTATTATTTGTGCGTATAACTGAAATATAATAAAAAAGTTTTCTTATTGTGTGTTCCCAAAAAAGGGAAATATAGATTAGTACTGGTTTGAGAATCAAAGTATATATGTGGGCCATCTGCCTGATTTAAAATTGCGTGAAATAAGGAGACATAATATATGAACTCAATCATTAAATTATTTCTGATGTTTTGTTTGAAAGTGAGTTGTGTGTGTGCTTACCTTATAGAAAATTAATAATGATCCATAAATCTGTAATAATATAAAATCAATTGAATTATGTCTTTATTTTTTCTACATATTTCAATAGCTTTTTCAGGTACCTACAAAGCATCCATCAATTCTTATATTATGCAATCAATGGGCTAAATTCATGTGACGTCATAGTCACATGATAAAGACAACCACGTGTTTCTAGCCAATCGGTTAAAAACTCATGTTATGTTATAGTCACGCAATAAAAGCAATCATGTGTTTCCAGCTAATCAGCTCATGCACTGCGTTGTTACGAACTTTTGTTCTTTGAAGAAACTTTCTCTTAAAGAAGGGCAGATTTGTCAACAATTATAACACTCATAGGGATACAAAATACATTTCATTAGAAAAAGTAAATGCATCATAAAAAAGGTTTTTTTTTTTAATAAAAAAGTTTCTTTTTTTTTTTGAACAAATATTTCTTTTTATAACATTTGAACATGTTTACCCAATTAGGAAATTTTAAATTTAATTTGATTTATAAATAAGACCACAAGCCCGATTTGTTTAACGTCTGTTTCAAATTCGATGGAGAACACGAGAACATTCGATGTCTTTATCACGTGACCTTCATGAATTGAGCAAATTGTAACAGTTTTTGAATGATTGCAGAATGTGAATGAAAGTTGTTTTTACGAGATCATGAGTGTATGAGTGGACTGGAATGTATGAGTGTGTCATGTACAAAAAGGAAGTCAGATTGAACACAGACTCGTAAACGAGATTTATTTGCATAACAACACTTAGTGTAATGATATCTTTTATGTATGTATATATACATATACACATATACGTATATACAAATAGCAGAACATAGAGGATAGGACAATGCATGGAAGAAACCACCTCACATGGCGTAAAAAGGGTACAACAACAACATCTACAGCGAATGGATTGTCTTCGTTCACAGTGTGTGTGATTAGTACTACTACCAGTATTTCTCCTTTTGGTATGGTCACTTGGCAGGGGCTGTTCCACTGCAACACGCCGAAACCCTTCACTTAATTGTTTGGGTCGCTGTTTTGTTACAGGAACCTAAAAAGTGTGATAGTTGGGCAGACAAAACGCATTGTTTTGCGTTTTATTAAAATTTGAAACTTGTGATTCGTCATTCCGTTAAACTACGCAATTGCATGATACTGTTTTTCAATAAATCATTTAAACTCATTTTTTTAAATATTGCTTTCCTCCAAAAACTTTCAATATTCAAGTAATTTAATTACGTTTCCATTGCTGGTGTGCGTGAAATTAATGATTTTTCAACAGGCTGGCTATATTAGTTCCATAAGAACAGCGGATTTAAGTGTAGGAAATGTTTTTCCTTCAATATTTCTAAATATTTTTACGTTACCTCGAATTTTAATCCATGACAATTTATTTAATTGCGTTTAATTTCCTTTTTCGTGTAAAGTGAGAAATTAAATTTCGCTGCTTTAGATTGATTGTTTTCTATTTTCACGTCGGAAAAAATGCTTAGATATCCTCCATATATATATTTTTTCTATTAATTGAAACTACACTTGTACATTTTTTTGTTTTTTATTTTGTACTTATTTAATCATTTCCAGTCAATAACATATAACATACATATAATGTGCACTATCAATGTTTTAACCTTGTAATGAAAGTGATTTCGCCAAAGATTTAAACCGTCGCCAAGTTTTCCTTAAACTTTCTTTCAAAGTTGCTGTAATATTACAAGTACCCAACGATCTGCATTTCTTTAGATCGCTGTGCGAATGAGAACCACCCAAACCAAGTGACGACACACTTGAAATGAGAAAGAATAAAACTAAAAATTACTTTGCAAATATAACAAACAAATACATCCATATGTTAATCTAGTTTGGCTTTGAATAACACTTTGGCACAACGTTATGGCTTATTGCATGGCCAGCCAGCCAAAGTATCTAAGCCTCTGGCACAGAATGAAACGGAAAGCTAAATTTTATTTATACAACGGGTGCATACATCAGGTGAACAAATGAATACTCGGAGGGAAGGTACTGAAGCAAAATGTCGAAACATTTGACTTGAACATTTCTGAAAGGACACAATGAAAATATAATCGTTTCATCGATCCACGCCTTAACCTAAAAGCGACGGGTTTCGACCCAAGAATACGGTACCGATGCCAATTAGAGAACATCGCTTTCTTCTGTCTGGCGAGTTTTGTATTCCCGCGATGATTACAGTTATAATGTCACTAATACCCAGAATGGCGACGAACATTTAATTCGCCAAGCTAACTGTATTTCCGTACCATATTCTTAAGTCTTTTGCCAAACAATACTTATATCAATTTTATTACAGAAAATAATTCAGAAGTTTTACATGTACAAGAAAATAACATTCAACGTAAACCAAACGACAAATATGAAGTACAAATGTCAAATTTTGTAATAAAACTATAGAAAAAATTGCAAAAATTTACTGCATAAAATAAAAAGAAAGAAAAAGGAAGTTATAAATTTTTAAAAACTGTTCTATACATGAATATATTCTTTGTACTGGAATGGTCTAATACGCTCAGCAAAAAAAAAAAAAAAAAAACTGCTACACATACAAGGGGTTTTTGAAACATTCAATTGTTTGTCAATCCCAAGTAAATGGAAAATATTCATATAAACCAACACAAACTTTCTGTTGCATACTTAGGCTGAACAAAGTCGTTATTTTAATGCAAAATATATAAAATTCAATTTCTCAAAAGTAAAGCGAAATTTTTTTGTTACCTCATTTAAAATTTACAAAGCTCATAGCATAAGCACATCAATTTGAAAGGAACTGATTTCAAAATCAACGAATAGAAACTTTCTTCACTGCTGCGGTAAAAAAAGAAAGGAAAGAAGTACTATTTGGAAATATAAATTCAGCTTAGCTCAGTAGGGAGATGCAGTGACATTCAGTTAAAGAGTTACAGTTAGACTCAGCCACTACTCGTGCTGCCGAGGAGGAATAAAAGTGTTTTGACATGGAATGCACACACCACACAACGTGTTGATTATCTGTTACCAAAACTGGTCCGTAAGAGTTATTCCAAAGGGACATCCACAACACAGAGGTCAACTAGCATCTAGACCAGTGTTATCACATGAAAGGACAAAAAGGGGGAAAAAAAGAAAATGTAACACTGATTTCAGAAAAATACACATTTTATTGAACGATATATTGCAAGGTGTTTTTGATTCCTAATGCTTTACTTCGTGGTAAACATCTCGGTAGGTCCAGTGTTGTCTACAAATCGTCGATTATATTTATACATTGCAAAAGTATGCTAACAACGTCTTTTTGTAGTGATTTCTGCGGCAGAAAACTACATATAATTGCTTCCTACAAATGCAATTACATGCTTAGCACACCGTTTTTTTTCTCTCTCTCTGTATTGTAGAATTATCTCAGTATCAATGCATGTGAAATATTCACACATTATGTACACTTTCAACATTTCAATCGTATCTCATTTTTTTTCTAAACATAAATTATTGTCTACAAACCGGCTACATTTTGTAATTATGAAAATTGGCAACCTAAAATTTTATTAATATAGTTACACAATACTAATAGTAATGATAATAATAATCAAACGTAGCTGGTAAATGCAAGAGTGAAACTTGTTTAAATAAAGTTATCGATTTATTACTTGTGTCATCATTTATTAATATTAGTTTTAAGTTATTTAATAGATTCTTTTTTAAAAAAACGCTAAAAATTTCAAAAGAAAACATTGAGCTTAATATGAAATTAAGGAGTGTTTAAAGATATGAATGTAACTTAAATTACTAATACATAAAATCTCTAAGAAACCTAGCTAGTTTAAAAAATTTGTTTAGTAAAGCAACACTATTTTTTTTCGTCAATTTTTGAATTTTTTTGAATTTTTTTTACATTTTATGTTATATATGCATCCCATTTGATGCTAAAAGAGTATTAAAAAATCCTTTACATTCCTTCGAATCCTTTTCTTTTTTTTTTGTTTGCATTTCCAAAAGACGTTGTTAACTTTTGATAATGGTGCGTAATAATAAATTTTCACACACATGTCATAGTACAAGCGGATGCGATAGTCTTGCTTCGTAGAAAAACTTCGTTGTTATTTGCTCAATTCAAGCTGCATCATGAGGCATTGTAATGGAATATTTTTGAAAAAAGAAACAGGACGCGCACACACATAAAAATTCTTTTGGAATGTTTTGATACGAATGGAAATACTAGAATTTGAATCACTCTACATGACACAGAATAGTGCTCTTTTTTGCACTTCGGTAGTTGCACTTGATGTCTAGCAGATATAGAAAAATTAAATCTAATTAATACAAATTAGAGGGTGTTCAAAGCAATTCCAACTCCGTGACTTCTTACGAAACTTTCTTTTATTTTTGGTACATATAAAATTGTTTTCCTAAAGGAGGAGGGAAGTGAAGACGATAGAAAATAAATCGATTTTTATCTGGAAAGTAAAGAAGTACCTCAACTCATACGTTCCTCTTTAGATGACCAAATTAACTAAACATGATGTTTAGTATTTTAAAACTTTATCAAGTACTTTTGTTTTCACAAAATGATCATAATGGAAAATGGAACAAAGATTTATATATTTATGCATAGTTTTAGTGTGAATAACTTTTTACAGTTATGCAATCAATTCAATTTTGTAACGTACGAAATGAAACTGTATCAAGGCATCATAATTTTGTTGAACATCGTCAAATGCTTTAATACAACCAAATAAAAGTATAATACCAAACTATTTTATTCAGATCAAATAAATCATTCAGTTTTCCTTCTCCTGGAAGTTAGATGTCTTTTTTTAAAGAAAAAACTACTAATAACAGAATGTGAAATTTTTTTACGATCAAATTTTTAATTAATATTTTCATCTCATTACTGGAATACTAAAAAAATAACGTCACTCAATGATTCAAGAATCGCAAATTCTTGGCGGTAGATTGAGGTACTTAATTCCATATCCAGAGTATTTAATTATTTAAAGGAAAAGAAGCACATGGGCTTTTTTCCTAGTCTAAACTAGTCTAGACATAGTACTAATTGAATTTATTTTAAAATCGAATGCAACACAATGCACAGTTGAAAGATGCGTACAGAAAATATTAGCCACTGTCACTTCAAACAGAGGTATTTTGCCTACACCTCTAAAAAATTCGAAAGATTTTAATTCGTAAATTCTCTGTTTTCTTCTGAATATTTTGAGGAAAAGTTTAGAAAGAGTTGAACGAAAAAATTGACATTTGAAAGATATTTTAACACTGAAGTGAAAATGAAAGCAAATGGATGCACAGAGAGCGATGTTAGAGCAATTATATTGGGAAGTAGTCAAGAAAAAGAACAGTTTGATCTTTCAGTCAGCATCAGGATTGGGGAGTATGAATTAAGAAATGAATTATTATTACAAAGCTTTATATGAAATGGTGATAAACAACATTAGTTTTCATGGAATTACAAGCTTATATATTGAGTTATGCTTAATTTTTGCCGCAAAATATGGTTATATATGACTGAAAATAAAATATTACAGTAAAAAATAGATTAGAATGATTTTTTGTGATGTCAAGATTTTTCTTATGTCAAAAAAAATAGCGATAAGTTTTGCTGCAGTTTGCAAGATGTAAAGAAGTCGAGTAAGGGTGTAAAAAAATTTTGACATGATACAAATGTTAGTTCTTTGTGATTACATTTTTTTTTCTTTCAAAATTCTAGAATTCTATACGATACCAAGTTTGTGAGAAAAATATTTTTGCTTAATATCATCTACTAGTAAGAGACGTAAAAAAAACGCAACGCCAATGGGTTAAACTTGGCTTCGTCTTGAGAAATGAAATTCATTCGAATTCCTGTTTCTGAATTACAATTTAATTCAATCGGCTTTTTGCATTTCATAAAAATATAAATCTCAGATTCATATTGACGTTGATTTTAATACCAGTAGAATTATTCCCCTTTTCATATCACATAATCTTTTTTTTAGTATCTCAAAAGAAAGGAATTGTAAAATTCACGTATCGAACGCGTTTCATATTTACAAGTTTTTAGCAGGATCATCTAAAATGTTAAAGTATCATGTGAGCAGCTCCCATATTTTAGAAGAGAAATTTTCTCTTTTGTGACATTCCTGTCAAAAATTGACAGTTAATTGCATTTATTTATAATCAATACGAGTCATGTGCCAACTTGGCGAATTTTCGCCAACGACACACCAAACGGTATTAAAAAAAAACAAAATTGGGCATCCATCCGGCACATTTCGGAAAAAGGAACTATGTTGCTCAATTCAAACTATGATTCTCTTTTTATATACATAATATATATAAATTCCAGTTGGGTAATGTACAGTATAAATAACCAATTATTTTTTCTCATGAATATCACAGAATAATTTTTCGCGTTTGGATACGAAACCAATTGTTTTGCCTTCTCGTTAATATATTTTGTCAGCACTCATTAAAATTTCTCTAATATTTTGACCCGAATGAGCCATCCGTTGGCAAGACATGGATTTACATTGAACATTGAGCTGCAGTGATGAAAACACGAAATGCAATGAAGTTCAAAAAGATTACTCTAAACATAAATGAGAAAGCTTCCACGAAGCTTCGTGAGAAGTCAGTACTTGGTCTTTGTCCATTACTTTTCCACCTTCTTTTCTCCCTATCTCTTGGCAACATTCAGTTGATACAAGTGTGGAAAGGATCTGGCAACCTTTAATTCAGCAATGTTTCTTTTAGAACTGTTTGGCAGCATCTATTTTCTTAAAATGAATCTGGTGTTCCGCCTGCCAGTTTCGATACATTTTTAATTTTGATTTTTCTTAGACGAGATAAATAGAAACAAATAGATAAAATGTTGAAAGGATTGTGTAACATTCAATATATGAGACCCTCATTATACTTTGAATTGAAGACGCGACAAGACATACAGCTATACTAATGTTTAAGAAGTACAAAAAATATTTACACCCAAAGTACTTTTGTATTGATGTTTAATAAAGTGCACTATATATATTTATATGTATTACTAAGTGCTCCAAAAGTGTAATGTTATTTCTACCTCAAAAATACAGGAGAATAGGCTCTGACAATTACAAAACATGGGATGCCTTTTCTACGACACATAACTGCAACGGGTAGACTCCATGTTTGTTGGGTAAATGAGCACATGACTTGTTAAGTAAAAATTGCAAGAGTCTTGTTTGAAAGCAGTGTACTCAAATATTATTGCCATCGGAAGTTTTTATTTGTTTCAATTATTGTTGATCATTGTAATTATACCTGCAATGTATTTGTAATAAAAGTATTCAGTGAATAAAAGCCTTTGCTTGAAAATTGTTAAAATTCTTATGAAATTATTAAAGGATTATTTCAAATTTTAATTTTAAAACTATTTCCAAGCTTTACAGTTGTTAACGTAATTCAATGTGCAGTTCAATAAATCATATCAAAAGCGATCTTATTTTATTAGAGTCACTTTTTATCTTAAAGAATCTTGAGAATCAAACTTTAAGTGAAATGTTATTAAATATTAAAGTGCTGTGCCACATATAAAAAACGAAACAAGTGTACGCTTTCTAAATCACACACAGTTAAATTACGTCCATAAAATATTTTGAAATGTGCCTTATACTCATTTAAACATTATATAAACACTAAGAAAATTCTCCTGGAAATTATACTCGGCAATTTTAGCAAATAAATTCGTTATTTGTATTTAAAGTCTAAAGTGTTTTTTCCCCAATTAAATCAATTTTTTATCCTATTTTTCTTGATTAATGCTTGTTGCAGTCCATTCTATGCATATCTACTATTACGTTAAGCCGTACCAGCGGGCGATGACACAAAATCCAAGAAAATATCGCGAAAGATATGCGATTCGAGTTGCCAAATCTCACACGGAACGGAATGTTGCCAAATGGCTGTGGTGGTAGAGAGGGAAGGTAGGTGAAGTCTGTTGTTATATGTCCTGAAGGCTTCTGAGCCGTGCGCTCCGGACACACATCCTCACAAAATGACGATGAGTGAAACAGCAAGACGAGAGATCCAAGAATAAAACGCCCGTTCTTCACAAACAGGCCGTCAACTCCAGTGCATCTGCCCACCTGTGGACATTCAATTGCTTTCAATAAAATTGCTACAAGGAAACAACACTTAAATAAATATCAATCATGCTTTTAAGTCAGGTCATCGAACGAATTATAATTCATAAAGTGAAATCATACTCGTTGATGTTATTTTATATTTTTAATAGGGTTCAAAACAAACAAATTTGCTCTTTCAGAACACACATGTTAACATTAAAAATAATATAATACCTTGACATTCGCTTACACTTTTTTTGTGTGATGTAATTTATATATATAAAAAAAAATAATTTCCTTTACATTCGTGTTTAATCCATCAATATTTCTTTTCCTTTTTGCGTTAACTGTTTAATGACTTAAATAGAAATTTGGATTATTTATAATTATAAAAATAATGAATGCGTCATTTTCTTTTTATCTTTTTAGAAGCATGAAAATAATACATTTCCAAGCCTTTCCGTATAAATGCATTCAAAAATTGTACAAAAATCCTTATCCATTTTTCTGTTTTATCTCCGTTATATAATATATGCTCTTTACTTCGCTATTTTTCGATTTTTTGAGCGGAATTCGTCTTGTTTTATTGATTTTACTTCCTCCGAAACGGTTCAACTCATTCTAGAATAATTTATGCATACTTGCAAAGTAGGCGTAGTGTAATTCATTTTAGCCCTGGGAATTAATAGAGTATGAAGAATAAATTGAAAAGCTGATATATGTTCTGAATTGAATCAATTCCAAAACATGATTATTTCTAATAAATGTTTCAACTGTTTACTTAAATACAATTTCACTTTAGTATTTAATCACTCAAAAGAGTACCGATAATATTTCTACTTAAATAAAACAATTATTGTAGCTTCTAGCATGAGTTTGGTTCTTCCGCAAACTTTGGAACTAAACCAGACATATAAATTGAATCCAGACTTGCCGCTCATCCGGTATAGAGGTAAGTGATGCTGACTGCTGTGCCGTAAGGTTTGAATCCCGAAGAAGGTATGGCTGTTTGTAAATGTATAGTGCATTTACGGCAGGGGGCACTCTAAATAGCCGTCGAGCAGCAAGTCCTCTCATGAAATTCGCGGAAGGGGAAGAGAGGTGGGAGGCCCCTGACCACACCCAGGGTGTTCTCACTCAACATTGTGTTGAAACGGAGCCAAATCACACTGTCGCCGGTATGGTGCTCAAAGCTATGGCTAACAACAGGCATATAATCTAGCCCTTTGCCATGATGAATTCCGTAATCCTTGATCTGATGTTACTGTCAATCAGGTGGCATAAATAATAACAAGAATCACAGACTTGATATTTTTTTTATTGAGTTGATGTGAAGTTGGCAGCAGAAATACAGTTTAACCTCTATCAGTTTGAGAACCTGATTTTACTTTCTAAGAGAAGATACGTAGCTTTTAATGGTTTCATGGAGAAGTAGGACTTCTCTCTGATCACAATATTTCTTTTTTGCATAAAAGGCACGTTTGAAAAAAAGAAAAAAAATGGAACTGTACACGATCGAAATGCAGCCAATAGAGAAGGGGAAAAGAGGGTTACCTCATAATTTTGTGCTTTCCACTGCTTCTGGAGTGCTCAAGAAGAGGGTCTTCTCCAATTTGCTACATTTCTCTTCATACTCTGCTCGGAGCCGCTCCAGCGCCTGAAATCATTTTTCAATAACGCACTTAATCAGGCTTCAACGCAGAACATTTTTCTATCAAGACTTATTCATTTATATGGATGCATTTTTACAGAGATTATGTGAGTTGTGAAAATCATTTACTTTAGCCATTCTCAAACTGTGGGGCATGGCACCCTAAGTGCCCCTGGGGTGCGCGAGCATATCAAAAAGTCGAAAATAATAGATTACTTTATAAAATTATTCATTTACTTAAGGGAACCAAGACAAAATACATTCTGACGTGAAAACAAATAAAATACACATTTACATTGATTATACTTTTAAATGTATCAACACCATACAGCGTAATTAATATAATTAATTTATTAATACCCTATTAAGAACAAAAATTTAATAATTATTAGTAACTCCTAAGAGATTATTTTGCAAATTAAAGGTTTTCAAATGTAGGTTTAATATTAGAAATTAACACTCTATGTTCTTCTTCTAAAAATTTAAGTTTTATCTGTTCCAGTTTAAAAATTAGAAGGAAAAAGTAACATACATAATACTTATTCTATTACTTAAGAGTAACATATACAAAATGTAATACTTATCTTGATAATTTGTATGGTTATAGATAAGATAGTATATTGCAGCTTTAATGTCTAAGTACATTATTATTGAATTCAATGCACTGTTATTGAATGGGGGAGACGATGAGGATTATATGATTGAAAGTAGGGTCACAAAAATTGAAAGAAGCTCTGATTTATTTACATGATATTAATAAGTGACATTCGATATTGTTGTAAGTAATCCTTATCGTGCCTCCTGAAGATCAATTGAATGAGAGATATGACTTGCTTCCAACAAATGTAACGCTGCGGGAGGATACGTAAGCGAAAACAAATGTCCTAAAGAAGACAAGTAATACGGAATGCAATATGAGAAAGAACAAAATAAAGGGTGTTTTTTTTAGAGGTATAGAACTTGAAATTGCAATAAAACAACGATGTTTTATTCGATTGACAGGATTTTTTTTATTCGAAAGATAATCTTGTGGCATTACATTTTAAATATGATTTCTGGCATATGACTGGCACGGCTGGCTCGGATGTAGCCCAATCTGGACGTCCAATTTTCGATGACTTTTTCCAACATTTGTGGCCGTATATCGGCAATAACACGGCGAATGTTGTCTTCCAAATGGTCAAGCGTTTGTGGCTTATCCGCATAGACGAATGACTTTACATAGCCTTACAGAAAATAGTCTAGCGGTGTTAAATCACAAGATCTTGGAGGCCAATTCACAGGTCCAAAACGTGAAATTAGGCGGTCACCGAACGTGTCTTTCAATAAATCGATTGTGGCACGAGCTGTGTGACATGTTGCGCCGTCTTGTTGGAACCACAGCTCCTGGACATCATGATTGTTCAATTCAGGAATGAAAAAGTTAGTAATCATGGCTCTATACCGATCACCATTGACTGTAACTTTGTGGCCTTCATCGTTTTTAAAGAAGTACGGACCAATGATTCCACCAGCCCATAAAGCGCACCAAACAGTCAGTTTTCTGGATGTAACGGTGTTTCGACATACACTTGTGGATTAGCTTCACTCCAAATGCGGCAGTTTTGTTTGTTGACGTAGCTATTCAACCAGAAGTGCGCTTCATCGCTAAACAAAATTCGCTTATGAAAATCGGGAACAACGACAATCTCGTTTAGGGCCCATTCGACGAATCTAAAAGCGTTGTTCAGGCGTGAGTCTATTCATGATGAATTGCCAAACCAAACTGAGAATAAATCACTTGACCGCTGTTAAAGCGGTCGCCATCTTGGAAAGTAATGCCAACTTAAACTTCTATACCTGGAAAAAAAACACTCTTTATTTAAGAACATTTGGTCTTCGGTAAAACATCGGAGGGTCACTGAAGGGTAATTGTAGTTTTGGAATGTTATGCAAGCGCTGGGTTACATTCTCGTTTGGAGACGAAATTGGAACCTCTGGTATGTGTGATGTTTCCCTGACTAGTCAATATTATGACACCCCCTTGTTCTCGTCTGCGAGTCCATTATCCCTCTGGAATCCTCGTCTGTCAAGACTGTACACCATACTATCAGGGTCAATTGGTTCAATGAACGCCCAACAGGCATAACTTGCTTCAATGGCCTTCTAGATCAACTAATCTCAATTCCTGTGAACACATCTAAGATACCAAGGAATGTATTTGTTTTACAAATTTCATTCTATTAAATATTCGTGAACTCTGGGAGATTGTTGAGGTTGTGCTTCTTAAGACTTTCGGTGTTCTTGCAGAATCCATGGTGAGATAAATAGCTGCTGTCATCAAGAAAAAAGTAAGAGGGTGCACAACATGACTATCTCTAACTCAATTACTGTTAAGTGAATACTCAGCAATCCAAGAGCGTAAATGATTTCAAAGTGGATCGTCAAAAAGAGGCATCACTAGGTACAGTGATATTATGAAACAAATCATTCAAATAAAAGTAAACACACACACACATACACGGTATATTTTAACTTACCCGCGCTCTTTCGTCTTCGAAGGAATTTTTGATATTGGTATGTTGCCGAGTTAATTCGCCGAGTTTTTTGTCCAGCAAAGAACTAAACTGAAATTAGAAAGAGTGTGTATAAAAATAATGGTCCAATGACCTCACTGAAAGAGAGTTTTACGTTACATAGATGGGAAAAACTTAAGAAATATGATTAAGTGTTCTTACACTAAGTATTTTATACCGGTTATCTGTATGATAAGTACTTTAACATCGTATATTTTCAAAACATTGCGCAAAATAAAGACAAAAAAGTATGATTTTTGCGGTTTTGAAAAATGTATTAATATTATATCATCAAAATAAATCTACTGATACATGAAGAGCGTCAGTTAAGCGTATGAGGTGATCCATTTCCCTTTATGTGCTGAAAATATTTAATTTTCTTCCTATATCTCAAATTTTTTTAAGATAATTTTCAAAAAATTCTTTCTTTTTAAATTATAGCGTTTTGAGGTCTAAAAAAAAGAGTTCCTGTGTCTAAGATTACACTCTGAGGAACTTACCCTTTGTCTTTCAGCCACCGCTGTGTCGATAAGTTTTTGATGAAGCTCTCTTTTAATCCTGAAACATAGATTTCATTATTTTAGCTCAATGAGAAATTTATTGATTAAAATGTGAATACAATTTTTCAAAACAGTTCTTTTGTTTTTTCCAAAAACAACAACACAGAATTTAACACGGGCTCCTTTTGAGCATTCTTGCCATTTCAAAACGCAAAGCTCTTTTAAATGAATTCCAATGCGTACTTCACTTAATGCAGATTAAAGTACATCAAAAATTGATTTACTGCTAAGGTTTCAAACGTAAACAAGATTTTTGAACTATGTGGTAAGCCAATTTTTTAGTTCTCGTATGGTACAGACGTATTATCGAACAATTTAAGATACAAAGTCGCTGTTGTTATTTTTATGAGAATAAAATTACCATCAAAAGGGACAAAGAAAATCTATTTAAAAAAAAGTTTGCAGATTTAATCGATTCTTTTGAAAAAGATATTAAGCTGCCAGTCGCTGAAACACTTCAGCAAGTGCTAAGATCATTCCACTTCCCCGACCTCTTTCATGCTTAACGAACGAAAGAAAATCCTAACAAGACACAGCAGTGTTTTGTTTTTAACAAGAAAAAAGGGTAAGAAATTTTTTTCGAAATACCAAAGTTCAAAAGAGGTTTCTTTGAGAAACTTGAGTGAGTATCATCATAAAGACAATCTGTTCAAAACTTCAAATGAGAGGTACAAGATTTTTAATTTATATCACAGTATAGACTATTATTTTTGATAAAAATTTAATTTCATTAAAATTAACTTAAAATTTAATTTAATGAATCAAGTTTTCTATAAAAAATTATTTTAGTAGCAAGTGTTATTTAATTTATAAGAACTGGACCTAAAAATCTCGCTTATTCTAGCTATGGTTACCAATGTATTTTTTAACGAAATGCAACGTCATGTCTTATTAGAGGTCTGATTATCTGTCTATTATTTCATAGAAATAATTGCTTTAAAAGATTATTTGAAAATAATATATTGACGACGGTATGCGGTGAAAAGAATGTATAATCTGAAATTCCGTATACACAATTACTGTTAAGAAAAAAATATACTTAAAAAAATATCGCTTAAAAAGAAGGACTGATATATTCTGTAATGGTTGTCATCTGTAAAAATGAAGCGAATTTCTACTGACCGTCGCCAACTGTCGAAAATCACAAAATAGGTTCCAAGAGTTTTCATAGTGTTAACAGCGAGGAGAGTTCAAAATTAAAATGGTTACATTTTTATCGATTCAAAAATTGTGAATAATTAAAAAAGATAGAACTTTTATTATTTTTTGCTGAATAATGCACTGCAATTTTCATGAAAAGAGAATTATTTTTTCACATTCCATTAGAGAGAAGTCATCAGTCCAATATAGATAATAATGTTGTACCCTCTAATTGTTTTCGAAAGAAAAAATACTCACAAAAGCATTTGACGTTCCATTCCTGCTCTGCAACAATAAATTCTGAATTTCATACGATTTTATAGCGCATGCGCTGCAATAGAATTAGCGTTATCGTCGATGTGCGACTTAACAGAGAGTGCTCACTTTAAGATCCAGTCGTTTAAAGTAGCATTAATTTGTCATGATTTCCTTAGAAAAGAGCATTATTTTGGACGTCACTCAAAATTCTTTATTCCTTAAAAATTTTATTTCATACGGAGTTTTGTTTCCTTCCCTTAATTGCAGAAAAATGTTCGAATTAATTTTATTTCACTTTTTCTGTACGTAAGAGCCAAATTAAACATATTTGGCGACATTTGGGCGATGAAATGTGTTAAAGCTTTACGACTAACCTCATATAAAGTTCTTAAGCTTCTAAAGAATAAAGAAAATATACATTAAAATATTCTTATGAATAAAAGTTTATTCTTTTACATATGAGATGGAAAAATCTGCCACGATTAAAAATTATTTACAGGGGAAAAAAGCAGGATAACTGGATGAGTATTGCGTACATTGAGGCAGTTCAGACTTTTTTCTTCTTAATTCATTTTCAATGGATTACACCTTTCTTTTTTTAGTTTAAAGGCACATTTTTCTGAAGAAGTTTAGAATAATTGTCATTTATGGTATATTATTTATCTGCACAGAATCTCTTGTAAAAATCAAATGCGTCAAAAGGCAAACTCTGGGGGCGCATGCAACCCTTTTTCCACAAGCAGACATTCAGCATCTGTTTTATTCCAAGTCAAGTCGTACAGTAGCACTCATTGCAGTGCGTGGTGGCTACGCAAAGTACTAATTTTGGATACTTAATGTTATTTTTGCTTTTAAAATTTATTCATTTTTATGTACCAATACAAGTTGCTTGTGTGTTACATTTCATTTGATTTGGATGAATAGTTCGCGGTGTTGCATTTTTTACAAACAGCAGTAGTTTCTAAACATTAGCTAGCGTATCAAATAGCTCGGAGAAATAAAAGCCAGTGGATATCAGTATCAGGGAATAGAAGTTGTTTCAGTAAATAAAAACAAATAGTTTAAATTAAAAAAAATATATATCGCAAATCAAATCAACGCTTTTCATTATGAAAAATATGTATGCCTGCTGGGTGAGTGAGTGAGTGAATGTTGGGTTTTATGGCGCAAGGGCCAATTGTGGCTGAACTGCGCCAAACATTCGTTAAAACATTAAAATGCCTGCTGGGTTGCATGGTTGGTTTGTAGATGGCCTTATACACCTAAGGTTGCGGGTTCGACCCCGGCCCAAGTCGGTGGATTTTCATGATGCAGAAAATCGACAGCGGCTATGTCGTATGATTATACGACATGCAAAAAATCCCTAGAGTGCCTGTTTGGCTTAGGTGATCTCGGCTAAATTAAAATCCTAGTACAGGTTTGCATCATCAGTGCTCAGATGCCTCTCTGTAAGGAGGAAACTGAACGTCAAAATTACTTGCAGTAACTGGTATCGCCTATAGGGTACCGCACTTAAAAGTTATACCACCTCCTGGTGAATGTACTAGGTCTGTGCAAAGGTTAAAATACCAATGTTAAGCTCCATTAGAAAAAAAATTATGATATGAAACCATCTCTCTTAGAGGTCACAGAAAAAAAATTAATTATAATAATACTGCGTTACATTTTTAAGAAACTGGATCCAAAATTGACTGAAATGGACAAATATTTAATCATTGCATAGCATCCTTTTTCGACTTTTGCGAAACGTAGTAGATTCTATGAAACACCCACAGGAAAGAAAGAAAAATTACCTGGACAATTCGTTCTTGTCCTTGTGTTTCTTACTCAGATTTTTCATTTCCTCTTTTGTCTGGGCATCCAAGCGTTTCATAAGTTCGCTCACTTCCCTGAAATCGAAAATAATTCTTTACAGATAATGCAACGCTTCAAAAGAATATAATCAACTCTACATTTTGAATATGTGAAACAAAACTTTATTTCGAAAAATAGGTACTCATTTACAATAGTTATGCATGTACGATCATTAATGCTTAAGGTATCCGACTACATTTGGAACCATGAACTTGAAAATGCGTTTAAATGGATAATATTTATGATATTTAGTGTGACTTAGATTAGAAAATGTATATAAAATTGTTTTAAGAATAGCATAGCAATAAAAAATTATTTAAGTGCAATATTTTGACAAAAAATGAACATAGAAGGACTAATTTTCAAAATATTCTCCTTTTGTGAAAAATGCTTCTATTATTTTAATATTTTGCCTGTATATAGCTCAGACCTCTGTACAGGGGCTGAACTAGAATTTTTGAAATATATAACTTGGAAGTGGGTTTACCCATGTGTGTTTTATGACAACAGAGGGGAGAAATTTTAAGAAAAAAACACTGATGATTATTTCAAATGGTTGTAACTCTGAAAATAATGAGAATTTTTCAAAAATTAGTTGAGTCTCTGAACAGAGGTCTGAGCTATATACAGGCAAAATATTATTATAATAGAAGCATTTTTCACAAAAGGAGAACATTTTGAAAAAAGATTATTCTAAGTTAATTTTTTGCCGAAATATTTTGCTTAAATAATTTTTTTCCCGAAATGTCCTTAAAACAATTTTATATATGTATTCTAATCTAAGTGACACTAAATATCCTGAAAATTATGCATTTATGAGCCTTTTAAAATCACGGTTCCGAACGTAGGCGGATACCTTATACATTTATTCAGTGACTTCTGTTGTACAATTAGCTTGATGTTCTAAAGGCTCATACAGCATCAGTAACACAGAATTGGATTCTATAAGTGTTAAATAGTTTTTTAGAGCACAAAAAATATTTAAAATATAATTTAATCAACAAATAAACCCGAACTACTCATACGCAAAACTTTAATTCGATTCCATTTTCACATGCATTGCTGAAACATGGCCAATCTCCAAGGAAGATTAAGAGACTCTGGCTATATCTCAGAGAAGAGTTTTAAGAAACATATTTGGTGCCGTTAAATGTATTAATTATGGGAGTAAGAGAACCAAAATTCAGAAATTTACAAACTACTTAAAAAAGCAGGTGTTATTCGATGCATTGTAATACAAAGGATTGAATGAGTGGAACACATAATAAGATCGAATGAGATAATCGAGTTACTAAAAGAATGTTTTTAGCTAAGCCATTTGGTACGCGAAAAAGAGGAATACCAAAATTTAGGTGGACTGGAAAAAAAACTTGAAAATTGTTAAGAAACCAATCGGAAAGACTTCTTCGAGAACAGGAAGGCATGGTCATCACGTCAAAGGAAAAATAAGAAATAGCGTCAGATCTTGAATTGTGTAATCAATGCTCTTCTGTAAGAATCCTACAACTAATTTAATTGAAGAAATGTTAAAGATATAATTCTGCTTATTCTTGGTACTTTACTTATAAGGAATAACATTTCATTTGGAAATTGACATTGAATGAGAAAACGCTCATCAATTTATAGAGAGACGCTTTGAATATTTAAATAAATAGCTCCAAACAATCTTAACAAGCAAACCTTAATAACTTACATAAGCACTTAGTTAAAAAAATAACAATCAATGAAGAACACGTCTTAAATATTATTTCCCCCACTTTTTATTACTACTTTTTTTCTTCAGAACTACACTTTAGAAAGTAAATTCAACTTCATTTACCATCAAGATCTTAGCAGAAAAGATTTTCTTTGAAGAATCGAGCAAAGGGTCTTTTCCTACGTACACTGTTTTTCAATCAAGTACATACAATATATATTCGAGGGTAAAATTAACAAAAAATAATTCCTTCTTTGAATTTGTTGTGTTGCCAAAAATTAAATGCCCTTGTATCAAGATCATGGAGTGAGTATGTATTTATTAACGTCATACTTTGAAGCTACACGTCATTGATGATCCTCGTTTTTTCGAATAATCAAATGACGAGGATGCCATTTGACCTGGCACCTCATTTAAAAATTTCTACATTCCACCAATGTGAGGACTTTGAACTTGAACAGATTTAATGTGCATCAGTCGCTATGCGGGAAGAGAGCTTCAAGACTCCACCACGCCGCCCACCCTAATTGCCACAGACAAGATGATTGAAAGGTAGACTACTGTCCACTTAACTTTGCTCTATTGAAATGTTTGATGTATGAATGGCATGTTAAATACTCAAGGAATGTTTTGACCGTGACTTGAAATGAGTATTTCACTGTTCTAACGTATTGCCTTTCATTACCTTCATTTCGTTGACATCTTTGAAGGATAAAAAATACACACGTTATACAATATTGGCAAAATGTTAAAATGAATAAGAATTGTAGAATTTCCCGTTGTATTCCTAATTATAATCATATTTTTTCAGCAACATACGAAACAGTTTTGTGAAAAAAAGTGTAATGTTGTAGACTTTCTCTTGAATGTGTACTTGAATTTTTGACATTCAGACATTTACTCGTATTAAGAAAAATATTTTTATAAAAATAATGCAGCCTTTCTCAAACTGTGGGGCGCCCCCCCCCCTTGGGGCTTATGATAACCCAGCGAGGGGGGCGCGAGCCTATCGAAAAGTCGAAAATAAAACATTATTGAAACCAAAAATATTAATTTACTGAAAGTAAACAAACAAAATACATTCTAACATAATAAAATGTAAAATACCCATTTGCACTGCTATCTATCGTAAATGTATCAGATGCCATGTATTTGATAATTAATTTATCCATACTAAGTTGCGAAGAAATTTTTAAAAACTCCCAGAGAGAGCGTTTGTGATCCATAAAAGTCTTCCACACATTGATACTTCTAATGAATCCCTCGTCTGTGGATGAAAAGTGACGCTTCCCCATGCCACCGTTATCTGATCCATTGGGAGTGAAAAGGAATCCATAAATAAAAACTTTTCTGAAATCTCTCACAAACACTGTCAGGATCTTTTGATTACATTCCAAAGCCTTCGGAATATTTTTCATGGATACCAGTGCACATAGAAGATCGTAGTTCAGAAAGACGTATATATACATCAGGAGCTTTGGCCGAGTGAGACGTTTATATACGACGGTGGAACTTAAGAGGTTCAAGTCGTATTGTAGCTTCGGAGCCAAGGTAGAGTATTACTGAATTCAACAGATTGTTATCGCAGGGAGGGGCGCGATGGAAATTATGATTGAATCGCAAATATTGAAAGTTTGAGAAGCACTGAAACAATGGCAGAACGTAAAATAAGAAAAATTATGGAAATACTACTAACAACTATACATATTATAAGCATTAAATTGTACAGCAGAATTTCACTATTATTTTCCAATGGGACTGCATCATTTCTTAAAGTACGAAAGCAAGGCTTCACCTGTCGTGCAGAGAGTGTAGCATTTGTACTTGTGCTGACTGCGATTGCAACATCACTTTGTTCAGAGCTGAGTACAACTGAAAAATAAATACAGATTAAGAAAACCTAATACATTTACAATAGTTTGAATGCTTTTGTTCAGGTTTGGGATCGTAGATTAGATTTAGGAAGGAGTCAACATATACTTTTCGAAATAGGAATACATGAATTAAATCATTTTTCTTTAAAAAAACGTTTTGAAAAGTTTTTCAACTACCATAATTACCAAAAAAAGGAAGATATTTGTCTCCCTCTGTTTTGACGACTCTCTATCTACATACTTAGCGATAATCCAGTTTCCTAAAATGTGTCCATGGATATAATTAAACAACAAATACATATAAAAATCTTCACCCATTTATATATATATATATACTTTATTTATATTTCAATATTTATGTTTATATTTTCGTGAGGGACAATAGTTTTTTCATGATGTGTTTCACCTTAATCTTTTTTCCATTACATTTCTCTCTCTCTCTTCAGGTATTAAATTAAACACCAATTATTTTTCCGAACAGATAGTTCAAACAGAACACACCTAACCCTAGATCATTATTCTTTATAGCCCATAAGTCAGCATTAACTTTCAAGTATAACCCAAAAATGAGGTACTTAACACATCTGAACATAATGGGTAAAGCCACTTAGACTTTCACTTTGGCGTCTTTTGCTCTCAGCGACAGATGTATAGATTGCTCGCTGAATAAAGCCATTTTTAAAAAAGATTGGTGTTGACTTGAAACATGTGTCACATATATATATATATTCCATTCCCAAATATTTTCTCACTTCAATAAAAACATTTACAAAAATTTATTTAACTTGATTAGTAATTGTGATCTTTGTTGCCAAAGGAAAACCTTTCATTTAGGAATAATAAAATAAATATATTTTGAGAGCTTCATTAATTTCTGTATTCATTTGTTGATTCTTTATTTGTAGAAGAATAATCATTTTATAAATAAATGATATTAACTTACTGGTTCTTGATATTTGGAACAAATTTCCAGTTCTGCATTTAAATGCTCTTTGGATAAAGCCAACATAGTTTGATTGAAATTCTTTCGCAAATCTTCGAGCTGTAAGAATCAAAAGCAAATAGAAGCGTGATAAGTTATCACTTCAATTTAGAAAGAAGAATATTTTGAAAAGTCTTTTTTTCTGTATTAAATACAAACTCGAAATTAAAATGTAACATTAATCCTTGCAAATATTTGCATGACAGCTTCTTAATTTACCTTTTAATATTTTAATGACATAAACTCAAAACCTTTTGAGTACAATGCGTCATCCTATAAATGCTATCCATATGATCAAGGAACATCAATCCTCAGTACTATATTATGTGCGTTATAATTGAACATTTTAAAACATTATAGACAGTACATAACATATGTTGTCAAATACTCGTACGAACAATAACCCGAAACAAATAAATGTGTATGACCTACCATCGCACAAACCGGCTCGACGATTGTGGCATTTTGACTGAATGAGTAATGATTGTATATGGTGGTAGGTCTAGGCCTATACACGGACGACAGTCATCACATGCAGCCAGTTGACATATCACCCAAAATTCCATGCTTTTTGGAGAATATAAACGGAATAAGATTCGACAGTTGAAATTATTCAAATCATGATCTTATTTAGGCTGATTTAATGGGACGAGTCCAACCCTTTTGTCCAATGACCTGGGCTCGGGGCCCAGTTGGACCATACCTTAAAATGTCCCTAATTGTAGTAAGCATCAGACTTACACTCATGTCCATAAATTAAGGATAATGAAGTTCCGGCAAAGAAAGAGACAGAAGGAAAACCAATTTTACTTATTTGTAAAGTCTATTTATTAAACAAAAGGTAAAGAGCAAAAAAGATGCTACATGTTTGACATAATTAATAAAAATTGCGATATTTACTCCCTGGAGCAAATTTCAAAAAAGAACCTATTCACAAAAAACAGTATAACATGGTTAGTATGATGGTTAATACGAAGTATGTTTCCCGGACGATGCAATACAGGCCTTACAACGCATAGGCATGCTGAGTATCAAATTATCAATCTGATCTTGGGGAATATTACACCACTCATCAAGCAATGCCCTTCGAAGTTCCGGTAAACAGGTGGGAGGGGGTTGACGGGCTGCAATTCGTCGGTCAAGCATATCCCACACATGCTCTATTGGATTCAAGTCCGGTGAGTATGCTGGCCAATCCATACGGGCGATATACTCCGATTGAAGGCATCCGTTTACAATGTTTGCACGGTGAGGACGGGCGTTGTCATCCATAAACAGAAATTCGGCACCCATGGCGCCTCTAAACAAGCGTACATGTTGTTCCAGAAAGACATCCCGATAGATGTGGCCTGTCATCGTTACACTCTGAACATGCAGGTTAGTTCTGGAACCAAGAATAATTCCTCCCCAAACGAGCCATCCTGCACCACCGTAACGGTGTCGTTCAATGGTGTTCTCTTGGTGGTAACGGGTACCTGGTGCTCTCCCTATTAAAGTCCGATGTGAATCAGACTGTACACTAAACCTGGATTCGTCGGAAAATATCACACAAGACCACTGTTGTGGAGTCCACAATGCATGCTCTCTACTCTAGGATAATCGCAGGTGACAGTGAGTTGCGGTAAGTGGAACACATCTGACAGGCTTACGAGCATATAGACAAATGTGTCATAAGCGTCTGTACACGTTCTGCCTTGCAAGAGAGCTGACGAGACAGGTCGGATGCTGTTCTCCGTCTGTTTTTTTGGTAGTAACTGCAAAATACCGTTCCTCATTCGGCGTTGTAACTCGGGGGCGACCTGTGCTGTAACATCTATTCACATTTCCATGATCTTGGAATATTTGCCAAAGCCTGGAGATGACACTCTGGGCGATTCCAAGTTCCTCGGATACTTCCAGCTGGGTACGTCCACATTCCAGTCGTCCATTAATTCTACCACGTAAAAAATCTTCCAAATGCTTCCTGTGTGCCATAACTATGCGGTTATTGCTCTGAAAGGCTTTTAAAGCGCTTGTAAACAATTTTACTTCTTTGCCACCATTCCTTATATACCCCTCTCTTACACTCTCGTCATTGTGACATACTATCCGCGCCATCTGGTGGTTTCCTGTAATTTGCATATTTTTCTTCAAGATGTGTGAGATAATTCTACAGGTGAAATTTTTATTTTAGAGTTGAATTTCTGTGAGATTCTGAATTATCCTTAATTTTTGGACATGAGTGTAGTATTAGGTTAGATTATATATTCATTTTTTTTATTAATTCTCAGACAATGCATTTGGTTCTAAATAAGTAAATCAATTTTAGAAAAATATTTAAGAATATATGGTTCAAATTTTAAAAAATCATTAGGATAAATATGTATTCTAAAATCGAACAATCAATTCTGATAAATTTAAATTAGCTCATTACAGCTCATGTATCTCTTTTAGTATTTGTAAATAGCATTTTGTGTATTTCAATGTTAATTTTATGATTACTACTTCTGAGCAATCTCTTGTTGAATAATTCACGTATAAAAAGCCTAAAGAGCTCAAATAATTTTAGCAACAAATTCTCTTTAACTTTTACGTCAATTTAATAGTTATGAGTGTAAAATCTTTTTTAGACAAAGTGTACTAAGGGCATAAGCATTTATTTTTTTTAAAACGACTTTGTTTTTGTTGCTATTTCTCCTCTTTAAAAGGAATCTGTAAAGCTCAGATGAATCCTTATTTTTAGCTTAGTTTTAAAAAAATGAGATGGAAAGGAAAAAGATATTTTTTTGGTCATCTAAATAGAACGGACCTTTGCTCGTTGGTCCGGAGACACAATGGGCGTGTCCACCTCCCCGACTCTCTTGGGCTGTCGTCTCGGGTTCCAGCACCTGTAGAGAGACAACACTGTACAAAGGAAGTAAAAAAGGAGATTTCTTTAAAAATTTAATTTGATTTGCGAAGGGCAGGGTCTCAGGACAAGGAAGAAATAAGGGAGTGGGAGTCGAAATTTCAGTTGTTAAATTCCTAATCTTCTTTTTTTTGAGTTTATATTTTACCCAATTCACATTTAAAGACATGTGTTGATAGAACAACGGAGTAATCTACAAGTTGAATCATAGCAGTTTTAAAAGTTCTTGAAGATATCTTGAAATATAAGTGCGAAAGGACGAAAAAATTCTCGCTACAAACAAGAAAATTGTACATTAGTGAATTACTTTACAAAAAGTAACTGAGTTCTAATGAAAGGTTATTGAAATAAAGTTTGTCAATACACGTATAGAACTCTTTTTATTCCAAACGTTAAAAATAAAGACTGCAACTATTATGGGAAATTGGTTATTGGTTTCTCACAGTTCCAAAAAAGTTCTTACGTTTCCTGCTTTAAAGCACACAGATCGCATTTTTTTTAAAGATTCAGTGAACTAGATTCTAATGTCTCTCATTTGAGTGACAGTTTTTCGATTGTAATTCATTTCAAAATTTAACACTGTTAAAAGAACTAATTAAAAAAACCTTTAGTGAAATTTACAGTTCTTGAAAAGTACTGTAAGGGGGAAAATTTATATTCGTAAGTGAAAATACAAATTCGCAAGCCACGTGCGTAAATGATAAAATGATTACAACAATTTGCATTTGTAGTTAAAAGCAGCACAATATGTAAAACAACCACTAGTTGCTGGAACCACCATTTATTAAGATGCATGTCTTTTTCGGCATAATGAGGAATGATATAGAATCCTAATCTCATTTTGCGATGAAATGCGTTAGAAACTTTAGTTATCCATCCAGAACTTAATTCTTTAAGCTATCCGAAGCCAGCAGTGCCCTGTATCTCAGATATTTTCATTGCTTAATAACCGATACGTTATTGAGATAATTTTTAACATATCAGCGTTGTTTATAGTTTGCGGTTTGTGGATTTGCAAAAAACTTATATAGCAGCCACCATCAGTAATTCAAAGGTAAATTGGGGCTCTGTAACTTCCTTGATAGGGAGTGGAAATTGAGGGCTTCTAAACATAAGTCTCTTGAAATTATAGCAAATGCCGAACATTACAACTAGTCTGATTTTTTAAAGTCAATTGTATCTAGCTATAATTTGGTTAGATTTGGAAATAAACCGCTTATATATAAAATTATTGACCAGAGTTTTTCATATACATATTTCTCTCGATCCGTTCAACAAGACACACATGGACTTTCTTTTGGATTCTAGTTCTTTGTTTAGTGCTCTTGATTATTCCCCTCCCATATCGTATTAGTACTTGATATTTCAAAGGAAAAACTTGCTATTGTTCGAGGATCAATTGGGTAGAATCATATATTTTTGTTTATTAAAATCTAAATATTTTTTCGACACTTTTGTGCTGAGTAATTTTTTATTTATTAATCACAAAAATAAAAATAAAAAAAAAAAGGATTTTCCCCCAACATTTACTAAACAATAAACACAACACTGAGGGACAAAACAACACATAAAGCATGCAATTTCGAAGTATAAAAGGTACTTCACCTACCTCAATTTCATAATTTTAAAAATAATCAGAACAATACAAATAAGAATTCAAACAATAGATGCAACTCTGATAATTAGAACACAAAAAAGGGACGGGAAACTTTTCACATCGCCTAATTTGTTAATGTTTTGTTTTGTGTAGCGCCAAGTAGTTCCTTTCATCACCCGTGGTGCGTATGGGGGCTGATGAATGGGGGGTTGGGGTTCGGAGTGCAAGTCGTACTTACGGAGAATAAAACTTTCTGACGAACCTATTATGCGTCCTACTGTTCAAGGGCTCCAGATTGCGAAGCAGCTTGGCTTCTTTCGCCAGCAGCACCTCCATCTCTCGCTCTCGGACCTATCAGGAAAGAGAAAGAAATAATGAGGAATTTTGTGTGCATCGAAATATATGGCCATACAACTACAATATCACTTGCATAAAATCTTTTATGGGTTTTTTCAAGCATTATTTATTTTTTAAAAAAAATCTTTTATTATATTTACTATAAAGAAGAACAATTTCCTAACTTTTGGGCATAAATTATTTCTATTCCTTAAAATGCATTCTGTTACGACTGCAGCCAATATAAAAAAAAATTATTAATCCATTCTGTGCGTTTCTTTAAAAAAATTTCTAACTTTTTTATTTGCGCACTGAATCTTTCCTGTTTTTCAGAAATACCACGTTTTGAACCGACATGGGAAAATGTATTCAAGAACAAATTCTGGTTAGCAATGTGAAATTTGGAGGAGAAATATACAATCTAGGGTAACAATAATTTTTCCATCGAAGCTATTTTTAAAGCAAATATCATGGGCTCAAATCTGCACAAAATATAATTTTTACAATATGGTCTATTATGCTTCCTAATTACATAAAAAGATGATTTTTTTGGCTAGTATTGCCATAAATTTTGATTTATTAAACATATTTTTGGACTTAACGGCCCAAAGAATCTATTTACCTCACAGTCTTGTACTTTTGAAGATCTATATAGGGTCTATCATTTTATTTTGTTTTACTTCACACCGAAAAATGTATGTTTTGAACAAAATCTAAGCGTAAGGGGAAAATAATCACACTATCGCTCCGAAGTATCGAACGTAATGTTTATTTCCCTAAAGTTTAGTATAAAGGTTTTGTTATGGAATGAAAGCACTGTCAGATGAAAGAAGAGTAAAATAATCTATTCAGCACATTACTTTAACACTTTTCCCTATTATTCTCAAAATATATACTAAAACAACATATTTTTGGAACATGCGATTTCAAGAGCACGAGGTAAAAAACTGTTGCGCTCCACAACTGTTATAAAAGTTACCTTCTGATCCTGCTTCTGTTTTTTGGTGATTCATATAACTATCCTTCATATAAAAATTAAAACAATTTTACAACAGGTAGAAAAAATTGTGTTAATTTTTTTAAGTACATGTTAAAAAACCGAATACTTTAAGAGAAATTTTATTCTAAAACTTTAGTTATTTTGATTTTTAAGTGCATAACGCCAGATAAATTTGTAACACATTTTTTCTAGCTGATCATTGGAGACTCTTGTAAGGAAATTTATTTCCTAAAAGGGGATGGGGAGAGCTCCTTACCCTCTCCTGCTTCTTCTTGAGGGCCTGCAGCTCCTTGTCTAGTTTGGAAGTCACTTTCCCGACCAGCTTGTGCTCGCGAAGGGCGTCCAATGACTCCGCCGCCAAGTTCGCCTCCTCCGATTCTGAAAAGCAGAAATGAATCACTGCCAATTCGGATAACATATCCTAAATGCTTATCATTACGGTGAATGAACTGCTGAGCAAGAGAAATGCATTCGTATGTTCAAAGTGATTTCATGTCTCCTCTCCTTTTTGGCCGATGGAGCAACCGATACTTAGCTTGGTATTTTAGGCCTATTAAGAGAAATCTTTTTCGGATTGAATCCCATGCGTAGTTATGTTTCAATGGTGTACAGGAGAAATATTTTTTTAGAGTATTTACTTCCGTTAATACAATTCTTTTCATCCAGAGACCTAAGATGTAAGTGTCTCAGCGATTATTCCAGTTGAATATTTCATATATGTTTCTACTTAAGCAGCGGCCCCCTCTTTATGAATCAGGAGGACATTGTGGTCTCCCAAGATTTTGCACACACCACTCAACACGTGGTCCCCAAACCCCACACCGTGGTTCGGTCACCACTCAACACGTGGTCCCCAAACCCCACACCGTGGTTCGGTCACCACTCATCACGTGGTCCCCAAACACCACGCCGTGGTTCGGTCGATGGATCAAGTGGTACCGGGCAGCATTAAGTTATTTCCATTTTATTTACTGGGGTGTGCTTCCCTCGAGTTTGTGCGACTTTCCATGGAAATGACTTTATGTTCCGTGTTAAATCCCTTTCTATTCATTTTTTGGTGCAACTATTTTATTTTAAAGGCCTATTTAAATACAGTTAAATTAAAATTATTAAAACAATCCAAACTGTCAATGGCCTTCCGCTCTCATTGAGCAGCGGTGAAACTCTCAAACGCTGATCGAAAGGTCGGGGATATAAAGGTTCCTCCGTCATTCTAAGACTGCCTTTGCTGCTTCTACACACTTTACCACTTCTTTTTCTTCTTTGAAGAATACAGTCAACATCTAAGTAAAAATATTACTAAGTACTAATTTGAAAATGTCTCATAATTAATATTTTTCATTGAAATACAAGTTCTAGTAGAGTTTTTCATTGGAACAATCAGTGCCGATTTAAGCTCATTTCAGACCTTGGGCGCAGAAGATCTAAGGGCCTCCTTCGCACTGGCGGAGCGAAATTTTTTGCCAGAAAACCTGGTTAAGTCCAGCTTATCCGGGCCCCTTCGTACCATTCCGAAACCGGCACTGGGAGAAGTTTAAAAATCTAGTCCAGCATGCCACATCTTTCAATTTTCCACAAGGTCTTTCAAAGTCTGTAAAAGAGAAAGATCTTAACATTAAATAAGAGTCCTTCTGAGCTACCCTAGAAGGGCACTATGGACCCCCGGGGGTCCATGGACAGAAGTTTAAGAATCTCTGCGCTATTTCATGATTGAAAGGAAGAAACAAAAGCTCCATAATCTGCAACTACATATATATATATATATATATATATATATATATATATATATATATATATATATATATATATATATATATATATATATAACACGTATTTATTTAAAAATTGTGTGCTTGCAAAATTATTTTTTTAAATTTAAATCGGAAAAATAAATTTAAGCTTAAATAAAATCATGGTTTTAAAGAAAATAATTTTTACTATATTCTGTGCATTTATTGTTTTTCTTGAAGCGTGTATTTATTTGTTTTAAGCTTATGGAAATCACAAACCACGCCTGTTCATGCGTTGTTTCTATTATTTTAACGATATTTAAGTTCTGAATACAAAGTAACACTCTAATATTATCTTAATACATCCAATGAAGTGTGTGAACATAGTTTATCGCTATTACTTGATATCTTATTCATAACATCTTTCTCTGAACGAATATGTTGAAAGAAGATTTCATTTTGTGTACTTTCGATTTTAAGCAATAGATGGCAGCATGAATGAAGAAATCGTAGGAACGAATTCAAAATCAGTCAGATGAGGTTATTCTTTGCCTTCAGCCCCCTAAACATTCATCAATGTAAATTTCGAAGAGATTTATTTTTCTTCATCGTATCGTTTTAGAAAACCGTTCTGTGCGGAAACGTAGAGATCCAAAACAATAGTAGCCGTTACTCACCTAGCAAAGACAGAGGTTTGTCTTGAGCATCGTCAGAAATGGATGTCACAGGTTGGTTAGGTTTCCCTGAAATAAGAGAAAGAAAATAAGTTTCTGTTTTTTCTTTAAAAAATTACCTTACTTTAATAACTAATCATGCTGTTCAATTTAACTCATTATGAAAATCTTTTTAAAAATTAATCAGTTATCTATGAAAATGAATTAGGTAATAATTGGCATTAACTAACAGAATTCTGATCCATGTTCAGCAGCAAATAAAACAAATAAATAAAAATTTTGAAGAACGCTTAAGTAAAAACCCATAAAAAAACACAATGAAACGTTGTGAAAGACAAATAGGAACTCAAAATACAATCCAAATTTGAAAAATTAGCTAAAAATAAAACAAAAAATATAATAAAATAAACTTCAGGAAACAAATGAAGATCTTTCCTGCCTTTAATGCTATTGAATCCTATTTCGCTTCAAACGCAGTCACATGAACGAAAAGGGAAGGTAGTTGTAATAATGAGATATTTGTGTTAAAAACTTTAATTTCACAGCAGCTCTAATTCTTTTCATAAATTAAAACAAAAGAAAAACCTTATATATGAGTTATAAAAATTTCTCTCAAGCGAATAATTTCTAAGTTTTTAAATCCAGATGTGAATATGAAGATTCATGCACTGGATAGGAAAAAACTCAAGTATTTTATTGCCGAAAAGTATAACTGTGCACAACATATTTAATAATTTATAGAGCATTGTCACAGATGTTTGAAGCACGATCAGAGCTTTATTGTGTTTTGCTTCTGAAAGCCTGACAGTACAAGAAAAAAGAAAAAAAGGCAAGAGTTCTTAAAATCGATTTACGTATAATACACCAAAACACTTTTTTTTATCCTAAGGGAACAAAATTACAAATCCTAGTTTACTCAAATTACCTTTTTCAATTTCAAAGAGAAGATTTATTGCGTCAAAAACATTTTCATAATGAGAAATTATAAAGGAACCAGAAAAAAAAATCTCTCTCTTTCATAATATTTATATTATTTCTTTGTGTTTTACAAATATATTTGCACCGCAAAAAATTAATTGAACTTTTTTGGTATATTTCGGACGGAATATAAATAAAATATTTATAAAAGCAATTGTAATGTACACGTAAAATAAAACAAAAGCCATGTTTAGTTATACAAAATATGTCACTAAAAATTTGTGTGCCAAACGTGGTTAGTTTTATACACTCTGCCGAAAAAGTATTTTAACTAATTATCTAAAACTGGTTTTAAGAAAATACAGTCTTGAATAGCAAATACAAAATTAGAAACTCTTTACTATGCATTTAGAAAATGGCCACAAGAAACACACTAGGATTATCAATAAATACCTATACAATGAAATAGAAGATGTATAAGTTTGCGGACTTAACAAATTTTAATGCGGCTCAAATCGGCACGCTGATTAGCAAGAAAAAATAATTTTCTTTTAAATACTCAACGGTGGCTAAGAAATAACGTGTTTGCCTCAGCTTCGATTACGGCTGAGTCGATAGGTTTTCCGGATGAGAAAATCGTAAGCACGCATGTCATATCATTATGTGGCAGGTTATCAATTAGGCTCTGGTATTCTCCGCAAAATCAAATTTGTCAATATTTAACATCCGACCAGCATTTGAATTGAATAAACTCAAGCCTTAAAAATTGGGTAGCAGGAGTCGCCACTAGATGGTGCCACAAATGATATGGTTCACCCACTTACGGAGTTGTCGTGTAGAGGTTTCCTGCCAAAATGCTGTCTATTTGAAAGAAGAACATGTTAAGCTCCACGCCGAATGATAAATGTCAAAACAGTTCAGACTCCCTTTAAAGAAAGTATTTTGACAATGTAGAAAATAACTGTGGGAGTTTTGAATGAGAAAAAAATGTATAGCCAGAGTGAGAGATTCAAAATAGAGTGATGAATAGAAAATAAACAATGTTTGATTCCCCAGAAGTGAAAAACAGATTATAGTTTGAAACTTTATAATACAAGCTTAATCTTGTATCTTAGGTAAGCATGACAGAATGCTGTAGCAACGTACATACAACAGAATAAGATTTTGCCCAAAATGGCTTGACATTTCAAAGTATCACTCCCAAAGCTAAAGTTACATTACTCAATCAATTCCTTTCCAATCAATTTATATTTGAAGCATAAACTATTTCCTTAAAACTTCAGAGACGCCTTTTGTATGTCTTTTGTGTAAGTGTTTATCACTCACTGACGGTGTCCTGCGCCTTGAGGGGTCCAGGGGACGCAGGTCCCACCGCGGTCTGCTTAGGCACGGTGCCGTTCATCGTGGCGTGCCTCTGCGGCGCTGCGGGTTGGGGCTCCACCGTCGCCTTTTCCTCCGATCTGCTTGGCTTGGGTTGAGGCTTCTCACCCTCCGTCGAGTCCTTGTCTTCCTCCTTGAAAAGAAAACAACGCTTAGAAGAACCTTTCTTTGGTGGAATTCAATCAAATGACACTTTTCATTCTTAACCCTTGACTTCAAAGGGAGAAATATACATAGGTAAAATTTATTACAGATAGAACTCTACTTGGTCCTTTAAAGAAACAATTTTTAATGATCAGGTATCTAAGAAGTTTTATTCAGATTTAATTTTAAAACGTAAAAGACTTTTATATAAACACATGCGATCTATTAGAATCGTGTCATTTTATATTCCATTCATCAGATGCAATAGTTCTCTGAGCATTTTTAGTTCGTTCATAAAATGCGTGACAATAGTTTTGAGTTACTATATGTATAATTAGTATTCAATTTATTATATATAGAATGTAAGTTATATATATATATATATATATATATATATATATTCAGAATGCATACAATGTTATGATATTTTAATTCAGAGTATATACATTTCGCTTTGTGTGACCAGTTGTACAGAAAAATTAAAACTTCAAAGTATATATCGCACTAAAATCAATTGAATGCATTTTTTTCGTCTAAAAGTTCATTAAAACAATTTTTTTTACAGTTTACAAATTGGAAAATTATGTTTTCTTTTTGGATTTAACAAATAATTGAACTCAGGTATTTCTCATCTACCTATAATTTAGAAGACCTTGCAGTAAAAAAAAATGACGAATTCAAAAATTATAAGATATTTCCAACTGTTATTATTTCCGAAATAAAACCAAAAGATGTACTCTGTTGCTACTTCAGTAATTAATTTATTCTATCACAAATTTTGATACGTTATACTACTTTATGGGAAAAAACTACGCATTCTTTTTAAAAAAATACTGAAGTTAGCATCAAAAATCGTAGAAGGTAACGATTTTTTTCAAGCATTGTTATTCAATTTCAAAAATTTTATGATTTAGAGAAGTAATTATTTTTAAGAAAAATTACTTTTCTAAATGTATTCAGAGAGTAAAAGATTAAGTATAATGACATCATAAGATTTTTTCTTCCTTTATAACAAACATTACTCTAAACTATTTTATCTACCACTTAAAAATGTATGTATATATTAGTTTAATAAATAATAATAATAAAAGAAATAATAAAAAATATAAATCGAAGAAATAGTTGTACTGTTGTAGTGTTACATGAAATCAGCGCGTTTCTTAATTAAAATTAGCCACGAAATAAAAAATATATTGTGATGAAAAATATAACCTATCTTATCTCCCTCTCATTAGAAGCATTTTCAATAATAAATGATACCGAAATGGGAAAAAAATTTATCCTTTTAGATGATTCTTTTAGAAAGGATCACAAAAATATTTCTATAATGACTAAATTTCAATTAATCAGAAAAGAGGCTGGCAATGGATACATGTGCTACAGTTTAAATTTCTTTAAGTCATAATTCTGGTGTTGTATTATTGTCTTCTGCATATATATAAGTAGGCCCTTTTCATTATTTCTGGGGATATTCCGTTTCAAATAACTATACAAATATGAAGGCTTCATAGACCATTGAAAATAATTCATGCAGATCCCAGGATCTATCTTAGAATATATCTTATAACTACATAATTGTATCAGTGTAAAACTTAAAATATTAATATAAATAAATTATTATAGGGGAGGGGGACAGAACTATATATATATATATATATATATATATATATATATATATATATATATATATATATATATAAAGACATTTTTTTTCTAAAATTATGGAAACCTATGCACCAAATCTATTTATGAATTTGTTAAGTTGCTAAAGATATATTTGCAACTTAAAAATTGTCTCTAAATAATAAATAATATAATAGAGGGTGGTGGGACTAATCCCCATCTATATCAGATCCTTGAGCCCATAAATCTGTAGAGAGAGCTAAATGAACAAAGTGCAGTTACGAGAAACGAATTCGTAGATTAATTATCATCACAAATTTTACAAGAGAAAGAAGAAAATATGAAAAATCAGGAAAGTTCCAGTAAATTTGTGAATGAGTAACACAAAAAGCGACAAGTTATGAAGGAATTATCCGAATGGTACGATGTTACATATCCACACATATCTTACAATAGAACAGGCAAAAGACTAACTTTTGGCAGTTTCTAATGGATTAACTGGAGTTCAAGAGCACGTCATCCAGATGGTGTAAAACAAAGAGCATTCCAAAGCTAAGACCATGCGAATGTGGCTCCATCCACCCGCATGGATTGTGTCAATGTGTCGTAGACAATACAGTAAGATGTCAACATTTAAGAGAAGATGCATAATTGGACTCAATTCCCCGAAGCAATCAACATCTGGGCTAGAGAGAATAAAGAATGGAGATTATTTTTTTTCGACTTACGCTACTCCGACTTACGTGAATATGGAGTGACACGATTTTCAAATCTCGTCGATTCTTTTTTTAACAATCGCATTTTTTTCGTTAATGAAACTCAGGCGGAATCAGCGTCAGAGCCTGATGAAATTGGTAATGGGAATGAAGAAGTTGTCGATTTTTCCATTGGAATAAATTTAGAAGTAGATAGAGGTGACGTTCAAGAACTGTTGGAATCCCCAGAAGCTGACAATTCATGAGCGCTTAAAAACGAACGAGCAAGAGCAAGATGTTGTAGAACTTGAGACTTTAGAACTAATTCAATCAGAAGATCGAATGACGGTTGGGAATTTGACAGATCATAGTTTAATTGAAAAATGGTTACAAGTTTTAGAACATATAGGTTCAAACAAAGAGCGCCTTTTTTCTACAAAATAAGGAATACAAAATTATTAGCAGCTGCGAGAAAATTTTGCGGGTGAAAAAATTATTCCAACTGCCAGACTACTTTGTTAGATTTTATGGAACCTTCTACACCAAAATAACTTTGGCTTGCGATTTTGTATTAGTATCACACACACACACACATGTAAGATTTTTTTAAACATTTTTTTTCTAAATAATTATTTTCTTTCATCTCCAGCCCCATCTAAAAATATCTTATATGCATTTATATGCGAAATTATATCCCGACTTACGCGGTTATCACTGAGTCCCACCTATCGCGTATAACCATTAGATCATGCTGGCTGGAATGGAGGAAAACCATGGGAGTATAGAGTGTCAAGAAGGTAGTGGTCGACTAAGAGAGACACCAGAACGCGAGGGCAGACGGGTCCTCGATCAGTGCTCGCAACAACTAATGCTCCCTTATCAATGATCTACCTGTGACTAGGGCAGTAGTAACCCTTGATAGACAATCAGGTAACGGGGCTGAAGGCATTTAAGCCCTTGATAGGCAATAAGGGAACGGGGCTGAAGTCATTTAGGCCCTTGCGTCGACTATCCCTCACTCTATCAGGGGCCCGTCACATTCGACCCGGAATCTCACGGATTGGAATTATTTTCAGCGTTGAGTTCCACTTCAAGATGAGCCTTGATGACCTTAGAACGTATATCTGGAGACCAGGATTGAGGTCGGATGCATACTTGATTTTCGTCCACCACCACACAGGCCATCAATCAAGAGTTATGGCAAAAAGAGCCATTTCCTTTGATAGCTGGACAATTTTGGTTGTCCTTCGTGGCATCCTTACAGCACGAATGTACTTTTACGAGATTCTACTTTCCAAACTGTTGTCTTTCCTATAATGAACATCTGAGGTTACATTTTAAAAGTATAAAGCCCTGCTGCATACGGCATATCTTTCTACTTCTTTCACTCTTCGGGTTTCTCCAACACTTCCTATATATCTCTGTCAAGTAGATTAACCTAGTAGTAACCTTCTCCTACGGTCCCTTGAATCGAGCGAGATTGGTGACTTGAATCTAAGTCACCAATTGGAATGTGTATGGCAAGCAATCCAGCAGGAGGACGTCCCACTGAATCAGGTAATCAATGTCTAGTCGAATAACATCTTGTGTGAGGGCCAGAGTGGATCAATGCATTTTTTCCCTAGTAGCTGTATATCCTGAATAAAAATCTCAATTCTTATAATGCTGTTTTAATTGTTTTTCCAAAGCACGGGCAGCTCTATCTATCCAATGTCGTTCCACTTCGTCTTAGCACGCGTCTCTTTCTGTTGCAGCGTGTATTTGCATGGAATAGGAAGTTGATAATTTACATAAAAAATGTTTTTAGTTCTATAAAAAAAACACACACACTTTATTTATCTTATTATCACAAAGCATTAACTTTAGAACTAAAAATAAAGAAGAAAAAGGTACGCAATAAAACGAAACGTTTCCATTAGACTTATAAAAACGATTCCTACATAACGAAAATTACGTTTTATTAAAAAAAAAGAGGAATAAGATATTGGAAAGTTTAGCTTGATTTCTCTTTTCTTGTTATATTAGAAACATATCTCTGTCGTGTCCCTTTGATGTATTCAGAAAACTGCCCAATGTCTTTTTAGTCAAAATATATGTTCCTCCTTAATACCTTTAAAGTGATAGATGACTAAGTTATAGCATATTTAAATAACAGTTGTATTTCCTTTGTAGAAAACACCAATGCTAAACGTACGATCGTAAATTCTTCAGTGAGTTGGATGCCAAGGCAGGAATGCAAAGGGAACTGCCGAATCAAGTTTTATCTTCATCACCAGAAAATGCCTCAAAATTTTCATCATTTAAGTATAATTCACGAGTTTTGAAATTGGATACTAATTTGAGGTACTAATTATCTTTGTTTCTTTTTTTCCTAAAATGAAATAAAAGAAATTGCACATAAACGGAGTTGTACAATAATGTAATTTCAGAGAAACAATGAAGGGTTGAATTACTTTGGACCTCCCTTTCTTCAATGAATCATCAAAATTTATGAAGTAGAAATCTCTCTAATTCATATATTAAAAATTGAAATCACATTTTTGATATATAAGTTATTGGAAGGACTGTGGGCCTACATTGTTGCATTACTATATGTTCAATTTTTTTTAACAACAAGCTATTATTATTTCCAAAAAACTTATTTATTGAGCAATATTTTCGTTAATTCCTCATCAGAATACGAGACAAAGAATAAAATTGAGAATGCATTAAGAAAGAAATGCAAGAAAGTACGAACAACAATGATTAAAACATTTCGAAACATCAATTATGAGTCTCTAAGTTGCTAATAAGCCAAGAGAAAACTGAAATATGTAGAGAGTACTGCATTTATGTATTTTTGTATTTCTAATCCTAAATGGAATTCAAATTTAATATGCTTCAATTGATTTGTTGATTATTTCTAACGTCACACTCAAAAGCTACAAGGGGGTCTATAATCAACGGACGTCATAATTTTAAACCATGATTAAATGAAATGAAAAGATGAAAACTAAGCTCAAATGTTTTAAATATCAACTTATAAAATGAAACATATAACGTTACATTCTTTTAAAAAATTATAAAACCCGTTTTGATGCAAAGTAATACATTTACGTAGAAGATACCTATTTGTGTTCATAACGAAAAAAGTACCAAGGAGATTAAGAAAATTGATGAAAACAACATAATGGGCTCAATCCATATGACGTCATAGTCACATGATAATGACAATCGCGTATTTCAAGCCAATCAGTTCAAAAACGCATGTAAAGTCACAGTCACACGATAAATACAATCGTGTTTCTAGCTAATCAGTTCATGCGTTTCGTTGTTGCCAACTTTTGCACTTTACAGAAACTTTTTCTTAAAAAGTAAATATTTGTCAACAATAATAACGTTCATAAGCATAAAACAGCATTTTAAAACTAAGATTTCTTATTTAAATTGTTAAATTTTTTTGATAATACTTTAACATCTTTACCCAATCAGAAAATAAGAAATTTTATCTAAATTTTACACAGAACAAAAAATACAAGTCGGTTTAATGTCTGTTTTGAATTTAATGGAGTTCACGTGTTTGTCTTCATCATGTGACCGTTATGAAGTGAGCCCCTTAGACTCGTGATAAATGTTTAACCTTAGTTCATCAAACCATAAAAAATAGCAAATGTAAGATTTTAAAGCCCATTGGAATGGATTGGAAAGCACGCGAGAGGAATTCTACTCTAAGGAATGAGGACAAAAGAAGGGAAACTCACTTCGTCCAGATCGTCTGTGAGCGCCATCAGCTGTTGAGCATGCTTCTCCAGAATGGACTGGTAGGCGATCGGATTCGCCAAGGCGTCCGCCAAGTCTGAAAGAAAAGGCCAACCATTCAAGTTTAGAATCCTCTTCAATAAAGGGACCGCCACTGAACATTCGGGAGGAGGCAGAATATGTATAGCATTACATTTCCTCTTATACATATATTTCAAAAATCTATACTTGCTACTAGGAAAATTAGTGCTGTTAGCTACGAAGATAGACCATAAAACTATATGAATTTACAGAAGATGGTGACATTTAGCACTCAAAAAACTACCTGAATTTAAGTTTTATCCTAATTTTTAATAGCCATAAAAACGTCATATAACAACAATTGAATTTTTGTATAAAATTTTTGGTTACATTATATTTCTTGAGATAAGTACAGAATTGCAACTTTTATGATATATCAATGGGAAAAAAACTTGTGGGTGGAGCACACATCTTTTAAGAATAACAATTTTTAAAGACATAAGGTATATAAAATAAGGCTTTTAAACTATACCAACTGAAACTGGAGGTCACGAATGAGAAGAAAGTGCTTAGAAGAAGGATATTTTATAAATACTAAGAAAAAAAAATACTATGACTTAAATACAAATTTAGGGAGATACACACTCATTGAACACTGCCATTTACATTCTTGTTATTTTCATTCTATTTCAGAAGCAATTATGTTATTTTTGAGTATTATATGATAACAAAGAATAATTCAAAAAAGATAAATAGGATTCAATCATACAATTGCTATAAAATATGTGCCGATGAACTCAGGTTGAAAAACAGTTATATTCCAAAAGGTTTCGTGCACAGAAAATGAGGGAAATCTTCAAAGTGGCAAATGGATGACAATGAGTGAGTGATAATAGGATGTCAGTAATGGAAGCATGTACCTTAGCCATATTAAAACAGTAATGATATTTTGTATAAAAAATACACCAGCTAAATTATTTGGGAAGACTGGAGTACAAGGCGTGTCCGGAAACTAAATAACGTTTCGTTCTACCTGTCCGGAAAGGTAGTTTTGTTGTTCAAAATTTGCCCACACATGTCTCTGGTTGATTGTCAGTCCAGTAATGCTGTTACAGCTGGATTGTGTTGTTTTCACACGTGTATGGGAGTGTTCAAACTATTTAACCCTTTATCTACCGACGGTACTTATAAGTACCACTCGCTTTAAAATTACACAGAATAACATTTTTTTCAAATGTTCTGACGATACTTAGCATAAATATTCTTTGAAATCCACTCTTCCAAGATATATGGTAGCACGAGTTCTATGATGAGTATTTTAGTGGGAAAGACGAATAGTTTTATGGCAGAAATGATGGCGTTTTCTGCAGATTGCGAAGATTGTCCTTTTTGTTCCGAAAAAATAATTAATGTCAAAAGGAAAGTGTCTTATTTTCTTTTGTATGTTAATGAAGATCTTAGAAATAGACTTGACTATTTATTTTAAGTGAACAGTGTATATAATTAACTTTACAATACATATCTTTAAATAATTAATTATCTCTAACGGATTAAATTTTCCAAAGTTGAGTATTTTGTTTTTGTATATCCCTAAATTTTCAATGTAGTGATCCAAAAAAAAAAATATTGCATGAAAAAAAGTTGCCGTAAATCCTAATACGGTAGATAAAGGGTTAATACGATTGCCGATCCCACCGACTGTGAAGCGAGAGTTCTGTAATCCGATTTTCAATCTGAAGGAATATTAAGACATTCGAAACTCCTCGTGAACTTGTAGAGATTTATGGTGGAAATGTAATGAGTGATGAAATAGTGAGAAGTGGGTTCGGCAATTCAATGAGGGGTGCACCAATGTTCATGACGATGCACGGAGTGAGCAAACTTCTGTTGCCAATGATAACTTGGTTGAAAAAGTGAATAAGAAAATTTTAAAAAAATGGACGGTTTACAATCAGATTTTGCTTGTGATGAGTATCTACAAATTTCATAAACTGTTCATGGGTGGCATCTTCCTTTAAAAAGGATATATATAACTTGGCCTCCTGATATGAAAAACGTCTAAACAGTTGTGACAACTATGTAGAAAAAATAAATTTCGACATACTTTTTAATGTAAAAATAAATTTTGTTTTAAAAAGAAGATTTTTATGCAAGCTTTTCCAAAAGGGTACGTAGTTTCCGAACAAACCTCTTATATGTCCTATATTCAGCAATTATCCCACTCTTTCTAATTGATCAAAATTCCACAGTTACAATGAACATCTACTGTATAATTGTTATAAAGTCCTAGATACGATTAATGAGAGTAATGTTGTTTTTCTGTGAATATTAACATATATATTGGATTAAAATAACTTTAGTTGTATTTTCAGTCATGAAATTCTAGAAAATCTACTTGACTCTTTTTGTAAAAGATATGGAAGTAAAAAACCGGGGTATCTTAAATCAGTTTTAGGAATCGCCATCTCGAAATTTCTTAAAATAAAGTCAAAAGATGCCCTTTCATTTATTTCCTTAGGTAAAACGATTTTAGTTTTAAAAGTCAATCTATGTTTGTGCTGAAAAACGTTCTATAAAACAAATTGAGCGTATGTTACGACAAACGTAGATTTCCTAATTTTTTGCGTTATTACAGGTTCTTTTTTGAATTATTTCTGACATAAATAAAGATTAGGGAATCATATCGGGGTATGTTCTAAATTTCTTGTGTTTCACACATAATAAATAAAAATATGTGAAATGTGTTTCTAATATTCTAATATTTCTAATAACTTTTAAATTTCATATGTAACATTTTAATAGAATTCCATTAATAAGTGCTGTTATTAAACTAGAACAAATACTACGGTTAAAAAAATCAAATAATCAAATGCAGTATTATCAGAAATGTTGCTTGCTTCATTTTCACACGAACTGTTGTATTTTCTAGAATAATCTAGTTCACAGTTTCATTGTAAAGGAGAAGGGTTTTCTACGGAAAATCGATGAGCAGGAATTTTATCGTGTTTTAATCTTTTCAATGTTCGTTGTAAGAAATCATCTTGTTTGTGTTGATTTTCAAAAGAAGATTGATCAGAAAAGGGAAACTATAGGGTTGTGGGAGGGAGAGATACCTGGATGTACTTGTTCTTACCTGACAGTCCGTCAGGTACGTAGTCTTTGACTGTGATGTGCACAAAGAGCGTCTTCATGAGCAAAGGCTGCCCGGACTCGTTCCGAAGGCAGATGTGCCGATAACCTGAAAAAAAAACACACGTTAAATAAATCTTGCGGGGTTTCAAAAACAATGATTAAAGAAAAGGAGCAAATGTCACTGATTACGCCTGCTTTTACCAGAAATGGATTTAATTTTTAAAAATCGTATGCAAAATTTTCTAAGGAACAGCTTAAGAAATCATAGCTCTGTTATTCAACATGTATACAAACATAGTGTTACGAGTTTTTTTGAAAAAAATCATGGTTTTAGGGCAGTCGGATACCTTAAGTAATCATAGTGTAAGTTTTGAATGCTTACAATCGTGTAAATAATTTGTGTCCGGATGTGTGGTACATTAATATTACTCTATGTTGTATTTATTTTATGCAAAAATTGTAATGTTCGCAAGCAACGCCGTTCCATACATTATAACGGTGATTCAATGGAAATTTGACGAAATGTTGGTGATAGAGCCAAGTTGGCATCATTTTTGACGACCATATTGATGCTTCTGGAAATTACAAGAGAGATCTACTAATATCACGATCAATGACGTAAGCGGATTTTGTGAGAAAAATCCGTGTGGAGTCACTCGCTTATGCAGAGTCTATTATCTTGAGATGTTGAGGAGTTGCTTCGATCGAGCGATTGCTTGCGAATACATTACGAATTTGTATTTCTAAACACTAATAGTTATGTTTGAATGCTGAAAAAGGTATCACTCCTGAAGAACTGTCTTGCTCTTTGAGATTGATAACATAAAATCCTCAAAAGCCGATTTAAGTAGCAATATTATATGATTAGGGTAACATTTTAAAAATTAATCAAATGACATACAGAGACTTGAAAGCAATTATCCTAGATTATTTACAAAATCAGAAACCAAAATGTATCTAGGTTTTGTAGAATTTAAGATTAAAAGGTAAGTAGGTAGGTTTAAGGTAGAAAATTAGTTGTGTTCAAAGCAAAGAAAACATCAATTTTTTCCAAAAGTATATTGTATGCATTTATTTAAACAGCTTCGAAATTTATAGAGCAATAACTATGGTACTTATTGTAATTTTTTGGAGCTTTCACTATCAGATTAAGTAAGAAACATCAAATGAATAGCAAAAATTTTTATTTTTAAATGAAAAATAAATCTGTCGAATTATGCTATTATTTAAACACACACACACACACAGATCCAGAGAGCTTTTTCGTATAATATTAGTTTTCCGGAAACATGCTTATATTATTTTAGTTGTCTATTGCTTTATAATTAATGTAATTCTGTTAATGTGTTTGGTGACTAAAGAAATGAATTCTATGAATGTAAGGCGCTTAATCTGTATACAAAAATTTATAGAATATTTTCTGGCTACAACAAAAAGTCATTATATGCTTGAGTAAAGTAAATACCATCTTAGAAGCAGCTAAATAAAATGTATCTTTTTTGTATAATTTCTGCAAATGCCCAAGCGAAAAAGGTAATTTTCATAGAGCACCATACATTCTTTCAAATGCATCCAACAAGAAGTACCTATATTACTCTTTTTGTGTATGAGGCAGCAATAATGTTTATGCATCCAGCACTTTTAAAGTGGCATAGAAAAGGTTAAAAGCATATTTAAAAGTTGGATTACTTTCTTTACCAGGTAAGCTACACAGCCATTTGGAACATCCATTAATTCAATACTTATAAAACCAGTAAAAGAACTCTTCATACTTCCAGTAAATTTTAATATGAAAAACAACTCTACCCTCAAAGTACTGATATGATATTAAAAAGTGGTAAACTAAAAAGACTAATAAACCTTTAGTCGAAGCCCTGTATTTAATATCGTATGCAAACATCCTACACTACTTCCACTAGCGCGGAAAGAAAGCAAAATACAAATGGAGGTTCCCATTTTTAAACTGAAATAATATTAACGTGCTCTGAATATCGAATTAGAACTTTATTGTTGGAGTAAATCCCCTTTCCGGTCCGAAAAGATGTTCTGTGTTTAATTTGGAATGTTTCCTCGGGGCCTTAATGAAGGAGAGCAGAGAAAAATGGCAGCAAGTGGAAGTCAAACACGAGGACTGTTTGGTTTGGAGGGAAGGGGAGGGACGTTTCGCGGGCGACGGAATTAAACTTCCGATAGAGAAAGGACTCAAATCGAAACTTCTCGTGATTAGTTTTCTCCAGACGTTTACAAGGGTTTAGTGTTATGATTAGGAAGACCCTCACTCAATAAATGGAGAAAGGCCCTTTCCACAGTTGATATAAGATGTTTTTCCTCGTCCTTCTCCTTAGAATATTTGCCTGCTGAATTGTCCTGGATTACACTGTACAACCAAATAGCAGTTAATGGAATCTTTTTGAAAAACAAAATGCTTTAAATGAAGATATCTCCACAAAAGTTTGGGTAGTTATTAATGAAAATGTGTGCTATTGTGATATATTAAAGTTGTTGTGTAAGACAAATATATGAGATGAGAGAAAATTGTTTTCTAATGTTGGTGTCAGTAATGCTAATTATAATTGGTATTTATTAGTTTTATAATGCATCTAAATATATAAACAGACACACCATAAAATACAAGAGTTACCATAGCTAAATTTATTAGACGAATCGCATAATAGAACAAACGACTAAGCAGTTTCATTCGATTTAAGGAACATGAAGAAATAAACACTTCGTGCATTCATCCGCAGTTTAGGCAGCATTGGCAGTTTAGGGAAGTCCAAGCATTAGAAAAATATTGCATTGAATGCATTTTGAAGGTATGTATGTCTATTCTGCTCCTTCATGTTGCAAAAGCTCAGTAGACTAGCAGTGTATTGCGTATTCTGGACAAGTTGTTTGTCATTGACTGTATGTGTTCGATGGGCAATAGATCAGAAGAAGGTAAGATAGAGCAACAGGCTCTCCAATGTTTCAGAGATGTAGCGATGCATGTTAAGTTTACCAACAACGCGTAGTAAAGGGACTATGAGGATATTAACTCAAATCGTGGTTCTAACACACAGCACTAGATGAGCGAACAATTGGGCGATACATGATGCAAGAGTCACGCCGCGGTATTCCTAGACTAAAGTGCAACCATCCTAGTGTGCGTCTATTATTATTATGTACATCGCAATATTATATTTTATCGTCGTCTACGCATGATGCAAATGTTACACTTATGGGATGTCGTATTCATAGAATTGCAGCTTTGAAGGATGCACATAATACATTGGTGGACAAAATCTAAAAAAGAATCTTAACATCGGTGACAAACATAAAACCAAGGAAATTGGCATGGATAAAGTACAACAGCATGATGCAGTAAAAAAAAAAATCAAACAAATTTTTGTTCTACGTAGGTGTGGCTCACGTCACACCGACATTAACCCCTTGCGCACCAGAAGGTGCTTTCTAGAATTCCCAGAACTCCTAGATTTCTGGGGATACTGACCTTGATGTTATGAAGCACATTTAATTTTTCTTTTTGACACGTTCGTTGGTGTTTCGTTTCCTTTTCTTATGTTTGTATAACTATTTTTGATGTTATTTTTACTTTTTCTAGCCAACATGGCATCGTCGTTGGATTTCAACTAAAGTGGTATTGAATAAGAATATTTGGCGCAAACCGGACTCTCATACGAATTTCTCTACTTGTGAAGAAGAAATGGAACAAAAATGACATTACACTTATGTAACACATGTGGAAAACCTTTTTGTTCCAAGGAAAATTTCGAGAAATTTCACAAAGATTTGTTATTTTAATTTTTCTATTATTTTAAATGTTTGTAACCGAGACATTTTGTAACTTAACTTTTGTAATCTTATACAATCCCAATAAAAGAAAATATACCTTATAAGTTTTCCTGCGCTGGTTATACTGGTTGTACACTTAAATAAGCCATGTATTCACATGAGATCACAATAGTATTTTACCTTATACATACATTGTATTCACTAGTGGTTGTATGTTACGCAAAGGGTTAAGAGATAGAAAGCTATTGACACTTGCAAAAGGTATCAGTAGAAGTGGGTGTGAAGGACTTAATTGCCAAATGGAAATTATCGACAATATTCAGCAGACATCGCTTAGATGACATTACACGTAGGAGGATTATTTAAAATTCTTTTATGAAGCCGAAGATATTTTGATTTTCATGTGGGTATTTATTTATAATATGACGTAGAGCGATATTAGTTAAAACGTTTACACACACACAGTTGTACTGTTCTTTTTATTTCTTTTTATGGAACACACACACACACAGTGAAATTAACAAATACTTCTTTGGAGTTGGGATATTGGATTTATTTGAGTTTGTTCTGAAACGTTAAATTGAAGTTGTGTTTTCTGTGAGCATATATGATCGCTTTTCAGTGCTGCTTACTACAAAATGCGTTTAAACCTGAGGGTTGCCGCAATGAAAAGTGGACTAGCGTGAACGCTTCAGATTGATTGCAGCTCTAGCAGTGCCACTGAACGGGGACATAAAGGAAAGCAGAAAGTGTATACCACATATGGCTTCCAATAATGAAACACGTTCAAGGTAGAAGAAATTTATCGAAAGTTCTCTTGTATATGGATGCGTTCAAATAGAAACAATCTCCAGGCCATCTCACACAACAATCCAACATAACAATCTCACAACGATCAAGGACATCTCACACAACTAGTGATCTTTCCTCGTGACATTACCCCCGTCTCCTGTTAAACCCAGCAGATGTTATTAAAAATTCCCATTGCGAAGTGTTGAAACACCCACCTTTCAGTGCAGATTTGTTACCCTGTCACTTTAGCATATTTTGGCCACTTAAAAAAGCATTGTAGGGGAAACGTTTCTATTTGCATGATAAAGTGAAGAAAATCGCGCAGAATTTTCTCAAGAATCAACCATGGTCTTTCTACAGAGGAGGCATATTCCCGCTACGAAAACGATGGAACCTATGTTACAATGCCCATTGCGATTTCCTTGCTTTCCAATAAATACACATTGTATATAATTCTCCCATTTTCATTTGGGCAAATCTTATAACCATATTTTCGTAGAACGAATTAACAGATTTGGTTCCAAAACGTGAATACATTTTCAAGGACCGCGTTAAATATTCACAATAAGCAATTGTATCTGGTTTTTTTAAGGATATTTTTGAGGAGGGAAACTGGAGCATTTTTTTTTTAAAAATATACGAGGGTCATTTCAGAAAATAAAAACCGTTTAGTTATAAAAAAAAGGAAAACCAATACAGGATTACCAGAAATGAATGACCAGATTGCAAAGTTTAATAATTCTCAGATGAATACACAGAAAACGATCTTTAACATATCAATGTAAAGATAAAATATAAAATTTTGAGTTTGTAACATGGTTTTTGTCAAATAGGTGACAGCAATGTTGTAATTGTGAACAGAAGTGGAAATGGTGTCACAGCGGAAGAAGACATTTTGTGTGCTCTCGTTTGCAAAAAGTCTGTCAGTGATCACGATTCTGCGTGAATTTCGAAGAAAGTACCATAGAAATGCACCGATATCTAAGAGTATAAGAAGATGCTATAAACAGTTCTAGGAAACTGGACGCTGTATTAAGGCATAAGTGCAGGACGACCCATTGAACATTTGTCAAAACAAATTTTACTTTACGACAAGAAACGTTACAAACGAAAAATATTTCACGTTTTATCTTTATAATGGCATCTTAATGATCATTTTCTGTTTATTCATTTGGGAATTATTAAATTTTGCAATCGGGTCATTCATTTCTGATAACCCTGTATTTATTGGAAAAAACAATTATATTACATACATTGGAGCTTTTTTTCTTCTCGATGTAATATTTTTTACATGTGGTATTTATTCACTAGATTCAGAATTCGCATGTTATACTCTTCTGTCCCAAGTGAATTAAGCCAGATGTCCACAAAATTTTCTATCTTTTCATCTCTTCCAAAACATTAAATGCTGAGAAACTCTTAACAACTAGCAGCAGAAAAATCTTTTCACTCAGTTAATTGAAAACATGACAATCGCTAAGTGCAAGTCTTTTGTTTTAAGGCTGTGAACACAAGACTTAATGAATTGGTGGCAGAATAGGAAGCCGGTGGACAAATACGACAAATATATAAATGTAGAAAATGATTTGGCAGATAAATGAGGAAGCTCCGAATTGTAAAACGGAACAGTTTTTTTTTTTTCAATAAACATTGTATTTTTCAGTACTATTTTATGTAATGGAAATATTTCGAAATGACGTTCGTAATTTTTTCCTGCATATAATGGGTACTCTTAGTAGAATATGTTGACATATTTAGACATTATATGAAAATATCAGTTACAATATTTTTTTGAATCCCATTCATAAAAAACTTGCTTGAGGTATTTCACACTATTTTATTTCACGATTCAATATTTGTAATTTTTTCTTTAAATCAACAATGAAAAACTTTAAGATTTTTGTTTTGATGTGGTTGTCACCTTTATATGATAACTAGCCGTTACCCACCCGCTTCACTAGGTATTTCACGATGTTGCATATATGTATAATGTTTATATATATATTAATTATTGATATCTAGCATTAAGAATTCGATTGTATTGAAAAATATATTTATAGCTGTTACACTCTCACCCCTTGATATAAAAAGAACATAAATTATAATATCTAATTTCTATTTATGTCTAAAATCGAAGTAGAAAGATTTTTTTCGCTCACTTAACCTAATAATCAAGTGGATTTCCACCAAAGCAACTTTCAGTGGATCTCTACTCCATAAAATAAACATGCGTGCTAAATTTCAAGTCTAAATTTAACAGAGCAAAAACGAAATTTTTATCATCAATACCTCGTTGAGAGCACTCTTAGCGGATTCCAATTCAACAAAAGAAACATGCAAACCAAAGTTTATTATTGTAGTCTTAGCAGTTCCAAAACGGGAATTTTGTCTATCAATACGCCTCATTAATTTCCCCGCTTCCCCCTGGATATGATTTCCGTAAAATCCATTCTTAGTGGAACTCTATTCAACTAAAGAAAAGTGCTCAACAAATTTCAAGTAAGTGAGTTAAATTCAAAAACAGGAATTTTTCTATAACATGCCTTAATCCCTCGCAAACTCACTCCTTTGGGGGTCCGTTTTCACAAAAATCTTTGTAAAAGGAACTTTATTCCATGAACGGAACATACCTTCTAATTTTCAAGCAGGTGGTTGGTTCTATTAGTTGAAACGCGGAAATATTTATCTGTTACGCCCCTTAACACCCTCAGTGACCCTAGGGGATCAATTTCCCCCAAAACTATTTTGTAGCGGATCTCTACACCATGAAAGGAATTAGCTTATATACCAAATTTTAAGACTGTACGTCTAATAGTTTAAAAATGGAAATAATTATCTATAATGCCCCTTAAGTCCCCGCAACGCCACTTAGGAAACGATTTACACAAAACCCGTCTTATGACAGATCACTACTCAGTGAATGGAATCTGCTAACTCAATTTCAAGATTTTACGTCTAATAGTTTAAAAAAGGAGTTAATTGCCTATAACGCCCCTTAATTCTCCACAACGCCACTTGGGGTCGATTTTCACAAAACCCATTCTGTAGTGGATCTGTACTTTATGAAAGGGATGCGCTTATCAAATTTCAAGACTGTACGTCTAATAGTTTAGAAATGGAAATAATTATGTATAACGCCTCTTAAGCCCCCGCAACGCCACTTAGGAAACGATTTTCCCCAAACCCATCTTATAGCGGATCTCTACTTAATGAATGGAATCATCTTACGAAATTTCGAGATTTTACGTCTAATAGTTTAAAAAAGGAGTTAATTGCCTATAACGCCACCTAATACTCTGCAACGCCACTTGGGAGTCGATTTTCACAAAACCCATTCTGTAGGGGATCTGTACTCTATGAAAGGAATCCGCTTATACCAAATTTCAAGACTGTACGTCTAATAGTTTAAAAATGGAAATAATTATGTATAACGCCCCTTAAGCGCCCTCAACGCCCCTTAGAGGTCGATTTTTGTAAAAATCATGATGAAGGGAATCTCTACTTTATGAAAGAAAAAAATCTGTGTACCAAGTTTCACGACTTTACATCTAATAGTTTAGTAAAGGAAATAATTATCTATAACGCCTCTTAAACCCTCGTAACGCCCCTTGGGTTTCAAACTTTGTAAAACCCGTTCTTAGCTGACGTCTACACCATGAAGGGAACCTACCTACCAAATTTCAAGTTTGTAGGTTTAATAGTTCCGGAGATATCGTGATTAGTCAGTCAGTGAGTCAGTCAGTCAGTGAGTGAGTGAGTCGCTTTTTTCCTTTATATATATAGAAAAGGTGGATCTGTAAAGCTTTTTGAAAAGGTGCAGGATCCACGAACAAAAGTTTATTATTAAAACAAGGTACGTGGGTTGAGAGAGATAATCGAAACTCACCTGGCCTGAGTCCGACCACAGGCAGCACTCTATGGCCCAAGAGTCGTCCATTGTCATCACTGACCGCTATTCGCAGGCAAGCTAGGTCTGGAAGCACCACCTTCAAAGATATGTCACATTAGGGTGAAATAAAGCTTTCGTTTTTAGCACTTTTTACATGATTTTTGAAAAACTGTACTCTCTTAAATACACTTCTAAAACATTCTGAAAATCATTAAGAATTTGGAATATTAGTAACTTAAAATCGTTTCCATAAATGATCTTATCATCCAATGATATAAACTCTTCCAGATAAAATAATACTATTCATTCAAAAACTCATTTCTTAGCACACGAATTATTGCAACAAATATAACTGAAAGTTTTATGGAATTTTCCTATTATATTTCAGTATTAAAACATTACAAGTAAAGAATATTACTACAAAATAGGTGTAAAATGCACAGGTGGTTATTAAAATAACAGAAAGTATTTAAATGAAAAAGATATGTTAATAATACATAAGCTCCAATGCATATTTCTGACACCAGAAAAAATAATTAACAATTTTCAATTACATATAGACAGTTATACTTAAGAAATAATACAATACAAAATTAAATATTTAAGGAGGAAGATTTATAATTGTAAGCATTTGGAATATTTTTTTTTCCTTCATCAATGCGTTTTTGATTGCTGTGTCTTTAAATCATGGTGTGTACACTGCTAGTATGTATAAATGTTTGTATATATTTAGGAGTGAATCTTTCGATGTTTGTAATAGAAAATTAAACTATTTTTTTTCTCTTCTCGTGTACACTGAAAACAGGGTGATATGAGTTCGTACTTTAACTCATCGTCTTCATGATAAGATACATTTGCTTAAGAAATACAACACGTTGTAATAATTAAATAACTCTCTTTGTTCTTACGCATTAACCGGGAGGTACATTCTAAGTTATTCTATATTGGCATTTCAATGAAGATAAAAATCCAGTTTTATGGTACTATCAAATGCAATGCAAAGTAGATAACCAAAACAGGGATATGATATTCCAGGTAGAAAAAATAACACAGTTTCGATGTAAAGAAAATATTTTTGTAACTTTTATTTGAGATGGGGTGTTACCTTTTTGAAAACGAATGGCTCCTCGTCATAGACCGGGTTGATGCCGTTGTTAGGGATGGTCTTGGTCTTGAATCTCCGCCTCACGGTGTCCGCGGGAAGACCGTACATGTCCACCTCCACGAACGTGCTCACTCGCTTGTCGGACAAGAACTGACCCGAGATGATCTGCGAAAAGATGATTTTCATGTTAGTGCACACGTGTCAAGGAGGAGAGTTGAAAGAGCACTGAATTACAAATGAATTGATACCAGATGAAAAAGGGAGTCACACGCTCATCATAAAGTATCATGTGCACGAAAGAAATATTTTAAAAAAATACATAGATTTAGTTTTACTAATAGGCCGGATGGGTTGTTTAGTTGGTTTGGCACTGGCCTTGTACACCCTGGTTAGTGGGCTTCAGTCCGACCCAAGTCTGTGGATTTTCATGATGCAAAAAACCAACAGTGTTCATGTCGTATGATTATGAGGCATGTTGAAGATCCCCAGAGTACCTGTTTGGCTTAGGTACTCTCGGCAAAATTAAAGTCATAGTACAAGTTCACATCGTCAGAGCTCAGGTGCCTCCCTCTGCGGAGGAAACTGAACAAAAAAATTACGATGCGGAGGTTGGTATCTATCTCTATAGTGCGGCACTTAAAAGTTCCCGAGGAATGTACGGGGTCTTCAATGGTAATCCACAGCCACATTTCTAAGGGGAAAAAATTACAAGCAGTATTTTATGACATTTGGACTCTTTTTTTTCCATTACCAGAAACATTTCAGTTCTGTAAGTCTACATAAAGAGAAGTTATGAGTCTTTCTGATGATTTTTCTTTCGAAATAAATAGAATTTTTGTTTCATTCACCCGAAAAAATATTTGTGTTCATTTTTCAGTGACAATAAATGAATGAATTCAAGAAGATAACAAAGACATTTTTTAGAATCATAGTTTAAATCGAAGATTCCGAAATGCGAAGGCAGGAACAAATGTTTGATATGAGCAACATATAATATTAAATGAAATCCAAAATGACTGAAAAATATTGCTCCCAGTTATCAAAGTGCATGGCGGTATCTCACATTTTTTTTACATTTCTATGCAACTTCTGCTATTTAGCATAACATCACTACGAAACAAATATTCGAGAAAAGTGATTACCTCACTCATCACGAGTTCTCCGAAACGATTAGATTTACTGAGTTGAAATTTTATAAGCATGTTTCTTTTATTAAGTAGAGATTCGATAAGCACGGGTTTTGCGGAAATATTTCCATTTGAGGTACAAATGGTTTAAGGGGCGTTATGAATTAAAATTCCAGTTTTTCAGTTACTTAACCAACAGACTTGAAATTTGGTAGGCATGTTACTTTGATGATTACAGCTATATCAAGAATGGATCATACAAAACTCGATTCCTTGCCGTAGTTACAGGGTGTTACGAACTATGAGGTCTACAGACTTGAAAAATTTGACAAACACATTTCTTTTGTTGAGTCTGAGAATGTGTTTTATGGAAATCGACATCCAAGGAAGATTCTGAAGATGTATGGATAAAAATTATCATTTTCAACTATCAGACCAACACACTTGAAATTCGACAAACACGTTTATTTTGTTGAGTGTGTATCTGATAAAATGAGTTTTGTAAAAATCAATTTTGGGAAGGAGTTATGGGACGTGTTTCTGTTTTTATAAATTCACGTCATGTCATTTTTGAATTAAAAGATGAGGGCTATACAAGGATGTTTTTCAATACAATCAATTGATTGATTGATTGAATATTAACGTCGCACTGTTCAGCTACACGAGGGCTTTTGGCGACGGACCACGTAATTTTGAACCATGGTCAAGTGACGTGGACGACACCTGAGCTGGCACCCCCCTCTCCTAACTACCACACCACACCAACGGGAGGACGTTTCAGCTCTCGACAGATTTAACGTGCATCGCTCAATACAATCAAAAGTTTGATGCTAGAACCTGGATATCAGTAACTTATAATTAGAATATGGCCATGCAACATCAGAAAACAAACAGCAAGGCCGGCGGATAAAGGCCAGTTTATTGTGAATCAAATCAAGATTGTTTTGAAATTTGTTACATTTGGATTAAAATTGAAAGGACGTTTGTACTCATACTGGAATCTCTATCAAGAATACCTAAGGTAATCTCGAGAAAGTGTAATTAAATTTTGCTCGCATTTTTTTGTTAAATCCTTAAAATATTTATGTTTCCTAAAATCACAAATTGAATGCTTCGAAGTGGATTCTCGAGTATAACTTTATCAAAAGCTGGAGATTTATTCCTCCTTTCCCTTTGATATGAATTAATTAGAGCGTTCGAAAATCAACAATTTTCATCCATATCTAATCAAAGCTTACCTTCTAACAAAGAGTAAAACGCAATTGACGCTAAGGGCTTTGTTAAATAATAACGTTTAAAACTGGATACTCTGTATCTCCGTACAGTTGGAGGCGAATTTCCTTTGTACTAAGAGATTATAATCAGATTTAATGTAACAGCAAACATAAAGAGCCGACAGAATAATTGCGGTGTGTACCACAAATATTCTAAAAATTTAAAGAGAGTTACAGAAGTTAATATCCTATAGCGCATAGCAGAATGAAGAAAGTAATAATGGGTTTGTTTAATAAATTCTAGCTTATAATAATAACACATGCAATAAATGAAATAAACCCCTTTGGTTATTCAAAGTGAAACAGCGTAACATAAGGAACCGTAACGAAACAATACAAAGAAATGTAATATCAAATAACTGAGGTGGTGATTAAAATGTAACAAAACATAGAATGTGATATTTTGATAAATAACTCCATTAAAAGCCATAAAATAAATCACTAATTATTCAAAGAAGCACGAAACAAACATAATTAAAATTTATTCTAAAAGTTCTTTACTGAACGGAATTTAAAGAGAAGAATATTTCTAATCAAATTAGAGGTTATGAATAGTTTTATTTAAAAGCGTGGGCCCATATATACGCTTATTGTTTAAATTTCCTGAATATTCTTTAAAACGATTTTTATAATAACCTAAATAAACAACTTTTGCAAAAAAGGTCCCGATGAACTTCATTTACCTTTCTTAGTTTTTTTTTAAAAGTAGTTTATCCTGTTCGCTGGCACAATGAGCGCTGTGGAAGGAAAATTATTTTGATGCTCTTTCGGAAACTCATTAATCGGCGCGCGGACAAAATCAATCTTGTGATTAAGAGTAATTGAAGAGTGAATTGTTGGGAAACTTTTGGCAGTGATGGATTATTTTACGAACTCCATACACTAAAAACGACGACGAACAGGGCTCCACGTATAAGTTTATTAAGAGGCATGCAAAAATATTCGTGCTTTCGAGATTCCCCTTTAAGTGGATTATTAAAGTTTTTTTTAAACTTTTATTTTTATAAATATGTTTATTAATATTTTTTAGGATGGTCATTTATTTGTTTTCAAAATTTTAACAGACGGTGATTGAATTTGTTTTTCGGTGTTTCAGAGTAAAAAAAAATCTGGTATTAATGCATGGAACATGCTTTTTAAATAAATCCCCATCGACACGAAATGCAAATATATTTTTAAAAAATAGCTTTTTCGATGACATTTTGATTGATCTCTTAACAGTTAATAATTTTTTAAGAATTCAGACTAGAGAGATGATTTATAATTACTTCACGCGAGGGAAAATCGATTTATCGAGCTGCTGTAACAATCCTCTCAGATCTCTTCTCTGCAATACTTACTTCAAAAAGTTACATATGAACATATTCGATAATTCAAATATTTTATAAGAGTTTCATTGAATTTTTTAAAATCAATTCATAATCTATTGTCACCTATGTAATCCAGTGGTTCAAGTCGCTATCTTCACAATCTCTAATTCTTGAGTCAAGCCACGGATTTGAGTCTTTATTCCGATAAAGAAATTTTTCCCCAGATTGATTGATTGTCTAATAATAGCACATTCTGAAGCAACACAAGAGATTTTGGAGAGGAACTTCGAAGCTTTGAGACCTCGATCTTCAAACTTCCATACATCAGCATGGAATAATATTGGTGTAAGAATACTTATCATCATGGGCTTCTAAGTCTCCCCCCGAACGTGTATTATATCGTCTCACACCATATAATACTATACACCACATCACCACCTCAGAACTCCGGTTTAGTCAAGGTTGATTAGGCCTTTCATCCCTTCAGTAGGTCGATAAATGAGTATCAAGCTTGTTTGGGAACAAAACACGGGGAATTTCGCGTCAGACTGACCACCTAACCGGAACATCTGCTCATGCACCTCAGTGCCCAAGGTCGTGAAAACTGAGATGACCACAGTTGAACTCTGTAAGCTGTTGCGTCACTGAGTTAAGATCACCACTTGAAAGTGTAGTTATCAAAAATTGCGTCATCTTCATCACTTCACTTGGATACAAAAGTAAAAATTATTTTATGTAACTCTGAAGCAATGATGCCCATACTGTTAGATTCATTGGATCATGTCGGAAGATGATGAGTGGCTGTATAAATAAAGCTTAAAATCTCCCTCCAGAATATAATAAAGAGTGTAACTTATGTACAATCTATAATATAAAAAGCAACTCGCAATAATGGTGGATGTCCTCTTGTGAAATCGCTTGCCATCCGTGTACTGACTAGAAAGTTAAATAAACACAATACAGTAAATCATCTGCTCATCGGAGCCTAAACCGAATGCATATTCGGCATATATCTGGCATGTTCTCAAGAAGTGTTAGAGAAGCAGCAGAAAAGCGTCTCCAGGGGTTCGTGAAAGAAGCTCAAAGACAAAAGGCCTAGAATATCGTCCTGCGCTACTGTTCTGCTTCATGCATGATCAACCAAAAGAGTTTGGCTATCCAATGAGATAGCTCTGCATGATAAAACGTTTGATTGTAGGTCTAAGTACGTGACGGAGCTTTACGTGGATTTCTATTAATCCTCATGGGGAATCTTTGGGATCAGCAATCGAGTTATTTCACAGCCATCCCTCTCAAGAAGAAACTTTGATATGCAGATTAGCTAGTATATATATATAGTTGAAGTTTAATAATCGTGAGGAGAGGGAAAAGGAACTGATTCGCTGAAAGCGGTACTGTTACGGTAAGGATCTGAATTTCGATGCGTGATTATAGGACGGACTTAACTATTAGAATAAATTAAAGAAGTTAGAATTCTTAAGATAATATTGAGTAAAGATAATCTATTACGATTTCATGCGCTTATTCACGTAGGGTTTTGAGCTATTGTTCTATCACTCTAAGGTTTCTCTTTACAGTTCGCTTGTCTTCGATTATTATATTTGGTAATAATAAATTGGATTTCTCATGGCTAGTTTGGGTCATCAATTTTTACCTCCTACAGATTTAGATCGATCAGATGAATAGATGGCTCCCCCAGGTTGGGCAGCCATTGCAAGTACACATCCGAATGCCTCCGGATACGTCTTTAGTGGACGTCGGGACTCAATTCGAAGGACAACTCATTGCCAAAAATAAGTCACTAATTCATTCCGCGAGATTCTAGGTCGAATGTGCCTACAAGAAGTCATTCGGTGCAGTGTCTTTCATGACCTTTTAACCTAAGTTAACTGACTCACATGTTGATGGTCACTGCGGCCATTGCATCCCGTTAGACCATTGATAAAAACACATTAGGGTTTGTGTTTCTTTGTTCGTGGTCGACTGCAACTTTCTTGGTGTTCTGTACCACCATAAATCAAGCATTGCAGCCATCCATCATTGGGCATTCCTGCCCCTCGACTACTGTACTTCCTTTCAGTCCAATTACAGACACTCAAAAGGAAGCTATACCAAATCATAGGAGTCTAATACTGTTACGAATTTTGTGTAAATAGTGTAAATAATTTGTATTTGAGTGTTTAATGCATTTATATTACTCTAAGTTATATTAATTTCATGTTAAAATTGTACTATTCCAAAGCAATGCCACCCCTTACGTTATAATGACGATTCAATGAGAACTTGGCGAAATCTTGGCGGTAGAGCCAAGTTGGCATCATTTTTGGAGACCCAGTTGGTGACCAACTTGGCGACTATTTTGGCGTCATTGGCGACCATATTGGCGAGTTCGGAACCCTCTGGAATCTTCTAGAAAGTAGTAGATCTCTCCACTAGTGTCACGTTCAATGACACGAGCGGTTATATTTCTGGAAGTTTCCGTCGCGCCTATAAAAACGATGCTCGCCGGTACGGCGGGGAGTCTTGATTAAGCCAGCGAATAGTGAGGATTGTTTTGACTAGCGATTATCTCGGCTGTGCTTGTGAATAATCTTTACGTACGTGTATTTTTAAACACTGATTGTGTTTGATTGCTGTCGAAGGTGTGAACACCTTCGGATATTTACCCTGTGGATATTGCTGCTGAATCCTGTACTTAAAGGATAGGATTTTCGATGATAAATTCACATCGCTCTAAAAAAACTGCTTATTTCATTTGTGATTGCTTTGCATAAAATCCTCGAATCCGGATCTACGTAGCAATACTTTTACTTTATATTCCCTCCAGATGTTCCATTGCGATGCTCTGGGTTTAGCTACTCAGTCACTGACAATCAAAACTTAATTAAGATTGTGTATTCTATGGCAAGATTTAATTCTATCAAGAATTTCAAATTGTAAACATTTTTCTTATTCAAAGAAATGATTTATTTAGATGAAAGCTACAACTAAACATTTGAATTTGGACAAGAACTTTAATAATAAAAGTCATTCCTAGAAAGGAATTCCCTTCATTGAATTTCTGTGCAAAGCACGCAGTAGCGTAGAGCTCATGTAAAATCAGTTTTCGTCCTCGTCACTTGATCGCGGTTAAAATAATGAGAGCTGTAGGTTATGTACTTCGAAGAAATTATGTGACCTAGGTTAAGAGAGAAATATTTAACCTGTTTTGCAAGCTCTAGTAAAAAAACAACACTTTTCTTCAATAAAAGCCGAGTTCGAAGTGATTGTTTATTGGAAAGTAAAGGGCATTTTGTAGCCCTATGTCCTTTGGAAAGATTCTGTCTCTCTGGTTATTCCAAAAATTGCCCTGGCGGGTTGTAAAGGGCGTCTTATCAAACATTCCTTCATCCACAGCACATGCAAATCAGTAAGTTTTTGTTGTAAATAAATTGATTGAACTTTTATTAGCGAGAGTGAAACTACACAAGAGCTATCATTAAAGGGGCGGAGCTCCTTTAAAGGGACTTCAAACTACAAAAAGGTCCGTAGGAAACAACCACCCTCTCACTCAGCCTTTCTTGAACAATTTTCCTTTTGTATTCAGTCATTACAGGAGAGGTATACAAAGGAATATTTATATAATGTACAAGCAAGTTCAAAAATACAGTTTTAAATTAGGGGATTCACGCACAAATTAAGTTTCCACTCCGTTCTCCAAACTTCCAAATCATGCCAACGTGAGGTCCTTGCGCATCGATAGATTTAAAGCACATAAAGCCATTTGCAGTTGCACGAAAACTCGATTTCACGATTCAACAGAAGAAACGTCGGTCACGAATTCTATGACTATCGGTCTACCCTGGCCACTTGGATGAATGTAAAAATGCGATAGAGTGAGAAATATCTTTTGCAGCATTCATTTCAAATTCTATTTTTGCTTCATTTTTCATTTGCGAACTACTTTTTAAGAGTTCAACAAGTTTTTTTTTGTCCTTTTTAAAACTGCTCATATATCAATGTATGGAAATCTATCTTGAAAGTATATTTTATAAATTGTTTCATTATACACATTCCCCAATTTCTCGTAATTTAGTAGGACCTAGTAAAGAAAAATATCAAAAAGAGTGTAAGAGAACCAGTGTCGAGAGATGGATAGAGTGCAAGCCTCACCTTGACGCTGACCGTTCCCGCGATGATGCCGTCCACCGTCGATTCGATGAAGGGGTCGAACTTACGATCCGTCCTTCGCATGAAGTCGGGTTTCAGTAGATATCCGCACCGACCGTTGTACTCGAAGATGCCCAAATTCAGCTGCATGCCCAAATCTGCGAGAGAAGCACAGTCACAGAGATATCTATGAACACAAAGCATTGACGGGGAAAATTGAGTGCCTTAATAGTTTAGCAGATTCTTAAAGTTGATTTTAATTCGTGATTTATTTTAATAAAAGAAATCTGCAGATATGTAGAAAAATTTTACCTAATGAAGAAAATCCAACTGCTCTCTCAAGCTTAAGTTAAATAATAAATAGGGTGAATGTATGTTTCTATTTGAGGAGGCTCTTTATAGCTAACATATAAGAAATTCACTATTAATAAAAACCATTAACACACACTAAATAAATGTTTAATTAAAAACACGGAATATATATTTTTGTATTTAATAATAAAAACAAATGTTTTATAAAGAAAATTAATCACTCACTCTCTTATATTAACGTATTACGCTTTTGCAAATAAATAAGTAAAAATAAAAAATAAACAAAAAGCATAGTGAAATTATTAAAAAAGAGTCGTAAGGTCCGTCTATAAAGGTCAATTATGCATTCAACGTTAAAACTGGTAAATGAGATGGTGCATGCTTATACCCAATGATATGAATAGCAATAAAGATTCCTTTTTTTCATCTTGCGATAGAGACATTCATCAATCATTGTACCAGCCACGTTATATTTTAGGCTGACGAATCGGATAGCGTGCTATGTTACATACATTTGATTAATCCAAGGTCCTCGATATCCAAGGAAGAACACATACGATCAAGATATATACAATCCGTTATGTTATATATGCTATGTTACATACATTTGATTAATCCAAGGTCCTCGATATCCAAGGAAGAACACATACGATCAAGATATATACAATCCGTTAGGGTCTTGGCACTGTCTTGGAGGTGATGCAATCAACATGCCTTTTAGCTGTTAAAGTTATACGTAGGATGTGTAGAAATGACTTATTATCGTAAGTGATAGTGCATCATAATATCACACGATCCCTGGCCCTTTGCTCACAGATCCGATGATCATCTACTTCTGCATAATGACGGTCTACGCAAGCCTAAGATGTTCGGCTACGACACCTCTCTATACAGCTGCTATTTTGCGGGGTTAAATACAGAAAGGGCACTACAAGCGTAACCTTATCACTTCCAAGCAATAAGATAGGGAATTCTTCTGGTAGTTGTGGACGAAAGACATACAGGAAAGTATGATGGTTATAACTGATTATTTCTGTAAGATTACTCTTTAGAAACGACACATTACACAAGACGGCATTCACAAAACTTAAAAACAGAGATGATAGCGGGAAAATGAGTGAGGAGAGGTGGTAAAAGGAAATGATTGACCCAAAAATATTCTTCTCAATGCAAAAGTCCTCAGCTTATTTGAATCAAATGAACTTCTAGAATTTTCTAAATCACACTGTTTTAATTTTCGAAAGACAATTAGTAGGATGATGCAGTGCTGCGTCAGCTAACTACAGACGTTTGACGAAAAGGCACAATTTCAAGGATTATGGTTACAATTAATATAATATTGCCGTTGAGCAGATACAATAAAATAATTAAACATTGCTCAAAGATGAGGGTCCACGACCAAACTAAATTAGGGAGAAGCTCTTTTAAGAGAATTGAAATAGAGGATCATGATTTCTATACTACCATATTTTGACATCCTGCTCTTTACACTTTTTCTAAGTGATTTTATAATGCTATATTGATTTTGATGTGTGAATGATATAGGTTTGATGCGACCCTTGAAAAATTATTTATCATTATTTTTAAACTCAGTTGGAAGTTTACTAAATTCACCAATCAATGGTGTACAAAAATTAAGGACGAAGACGAAAAATTAGCATATCAGCTGAACAAAGAGGCAGAGCGGACCGAAAGACCAATCAGGAGGTTAAGTAAGGTGATGTACGGTAGCACATGCGCAGATATGCAGGTAGACGTAATGGGGGAGTGTCTGAGTAGTATAAAGCATGTTGTCGGTGTAAGATCAGTATTTCTGGCAAAGAGATTGCACGCCGTATAGCAGTTAAAATCATACCGAGTTGCTGCCTCAGCGAGAAATGGCGAATAATCAATCTGTTAGACGACATCTGGATGCTTTTACCCGAGGTCGAATCATTGGGAAGTTGGAGGAAGGCCGCAGTGTGACAAGTGTGGCTGCAGAGTTCGGAATTGCTCACAGCATCGTTTCACGACTTTGGAGACAATTTCAAACTACAGGAACAGCTATCCGGGGGTTCAGTAGTGGTCGTCCACGAGGAACCACACCCGCAGATTACCGGTACATTGTCTTACAGGCCAGAAGAAACAGGCGGCAGACAGCGGGAGAAATCGCTAGACACATGACACAGGCGACTAGACGACCGATATCGCGTTTTACCGTGGCCAGAAGACTGCACAATGGTGGTCTGTTTGCACGACGCCCTGTACGGTGTGTACCTTTAACGCCTGCCCATCGGAGAAGGCGTTCTCTGTGGTGCCGGGAACTTCGGAATTGGAGAGACAATGAATGGGGACGACTACTCTTTACAGATGAGAGCAGATTCAGTTTGAGTAGCGATTCTCATCGCATACTCATCTGGAGAGAGCGGGGAAGCCGCAACCATTCCTCGAACATCATTGAAAGGGACATGTATGGAGGTCGCGGTGTTCTCGTTTGGGGAGGCATCATGCTTGGTAGTCGTACAGACCTTCACATCTTCAACCCAGGTTCAGTCAACGGGACCCGTTATTGTAACGATATTCTTCTTCCATATGTGCGTCTTTTTAGAGGCGCTATGGGTCTGCAGTTCCTTTTCATGGACGACAATGCACCATGTCATCGCACAGTAGCTGCCGAACAGCTCTTAGAGAGGATATTGAACGTATGGATTGGCCGGCACGATCTCCGGATCTCAATCCCATCGAGCATGTATGGGATTTTCTAGACAGACGCTTGGCAGCTCGTACCTTACCACCAGTAACGATTCGGGAGCTTCGATTGGCACTGCAAGACGAATGGGCAGCAATGCCTCAACAACTCATTGACACTCTCTCATTCTCAGCATGGGCTGACGCTGTGAAACCTGCCTAGCAGTCAGGGGAGATCATATCCCCTACTAAAGACCGGATGTTTCTTGCTGGACACCCATCACAGGGATGTTTCGGTCTTCAGTCGCATTGCGCTCCATGCTACTTTTTCAATCAAGCTTCTTTTTATCCCTCTGATTTCTCTTTTAGTAAGTGTTGCTTACATATTACACATGTCCTTAAGTATTGGGGGTCTTACGGTATTAAATGTGTTGATTTGGAAAGCTTTTGTACAAAGTTATATTGAAAAAACCGTCTCGTCCTTAATTTTTACACACCAGTGTATATAATACAGTTTTCAATATTTACAATCAATAGTATGATCGCTTCATCATCAAAAGAAATGTTCTTGTTTTGTAATAATCAAAAAAAAATCGTTAAGTTTTCGATAAGACCATGAATTGTGAACTTGAAAATAGGAGGAAATAGATATCGAAGAACCACGGAAAGTATTTTCCAGAACTTTCCAGCAGATTAAATCAATCCCATCAAGAAATAAAAGCCACCGAACAAACAGATTTGTCTGCGTGTGCTATTAATAGACAAAAAAAGAAAAGAAAAATGATTCTGGAGTCCAAACACGGAAGAAAAGGAAATCGAAGATAAAGTGCAATTTTTTTTTATGAACGAGCTAAAAATAAACAAGTAAACAAAGAGGAAGAGGAAATAGATGGTTTCTCTTTAAAGCAATGCTTCAAGTGACGTGATTTATAGTTCCAGCGATTCCTTTACAGATTATGTAGGAGATACATCCGATTCAATCATTAGTTTTTCTTCCGTCCAATTTTAGAAGCGATTTCTTCTGTTCTCGAGTGGTTTTCTTCTACAGCAAGAAGTCCGCCGATGTAATTTGGAGAAAAAAGACGAGTTCAAACCTTTTTTTCCTTCCCTAAAGTTGCATTTAATAAGTAGAGGTAGAATGTATATTGTTTTCTGAAGATGATTCATCACAGCAATTGGTGATCTATCTGGGTGCAGTGTGTGTGTGTGATTGAATCAATTATAATACCATGATTTAACTTCGACAATTTTTCTGCATTTCAATACTAAACTTTTTTACATATTTGAATGAAAAGTATAAAAATAACAGCAAAGGAAACATTTATACGTAGAGAGAAAGTAATAGGAAAGGGAAATAATTATATCTTGCTTTTATGGTAATAAGAGGGTCTGCTTTTGAAATTAAGAAAAACTTCAAGCTTTACCGACCTCCTCGCTTCATATAGAAATTTCTTTTTTGAACTGCGTTGTACTGATTAAGGATTTTTCAGATAAAATTACACACCCCAAGAGTAATTTAAAATATCACATTGATCTTTCTTTAAAAACTCCTATTATCATGCTTTGAATGGAATCACTGTTGGAGTCTAAGCTGGAATTAAAAATATCAGTTTAAAATGCGAATTCCTCTCACGAACCCTACTTCAAATTTTATCAGTGTAAGGTGAATTGCTTAAATATATTTTGTGGTATGATTTTATTGTATTTTATGGCTGTATTTCTCCCAGAGAAATTACTCAGTTCCAATATTAGTTCATGAAATTATACAAAGAAACCTAGTGATCTGCGTTTTTGGATTGTGTTTGAAGATTCCTCTCAAAAGCATATGTAAAGAGAGACTAAAAACCAATAGTTAATGATGTTTGAGATACGTCGATTATACATTTGGATTAAGATGCAGCTCTTTTTGTCCTTGTTTATATTCATTTTGTTGATTTCTGCTTTTTTCTCTCGTAGATTTAAAATTTCTAAGTATTTTTTCAAGTTGCGATGCAATAAATTGAAATAAAAATAGTTATTCAGCTTTTTGTTTTTAAGAGTTAAGTTCTCTGTGCACTTGAAAGGTAACAGATGGAAAAATTCCGTACCACGTTTATACTCAAATCTTTATTTTCGATATAACTTCAATACTTTAACGAGACTCTCTGAGTTAATAAAAAACTGTATTCTGAGTTTGCGATGTAGAGGAAAATCTACTCCCTCATTTGCAGAACTCAATTTGGTCATTCTTTCTTCATTGTCACTTCGTTAAGTGACGACATCTTATTACTTTTATTCGATTTGAAACTCTGGGTATCATGATGGTATCGATGGTAAAAAGATGAAAGCTACCCAAAATAAGTTTTATCAAAATGATAGATGATTCATTGGAATTAAAAGTTTGTGAGGAATGATACACAGACACACACCTAAAAAATTCGATTGCTCTAGATAACTATTCTTGACTAAACGAAATAGTTTCAACAAGATATTCTACTTTACCACTACTAGATAAATTAATAAACAAGCTCGCTTCACAGTCATAAGCTTCTCATATGCTTCTAATTAATGAATGGTTAAATTAAAACACACACACATTTATAATACGTATGTCTAGCATTCGAAAAAATGAGTTCAATTATTTAAAACCCAATTCTCTAATCTTGTTAATTGAAACAACTAAACCCATATTTTATTCATAAGGGTTCCTATTATGTTTAACAAAAGCTAGATTTTTTTTTGGCACATGCAAGTTTTTCAATTAAAACATGAAAATGGTTTTCGCTAAACTCTTGAAAGACTTATTTACCCAACAGCCCCTCAACCTGTCCTATTAATTCTGGAGACAATAATTTCGCAGAGAAGCATATAGGACTGATATTTGGCCGCTATCGCAGGATTTGAGTTTGAGATTAATCCTGGCTAATATTGGTCATTCCAGAGATTTCCCTCCTAATCCAATCGGAAGGCAGTCGATATAGAACGTGCCTCTTAGTTCTGGGGTCAAGATTTGATTGATTTCTAGATTAAATAACCAATGACAGAAATATTTGCTGTTGCATTATAATTTTAAAATTTTTTTTAAAAAAATTTATTTTTGTTTTAAACTGTGAATATTTTGCTATTCTACTTCTGATTTATGTGCAAAACATTTGTTTCAAATAGAATCACTTTGCCAAAAGCAACCTAAATAGCGAATTACATTAAATACAAACCTTTTATAGCTTAAATATATATGTATATATTATAGAAAGCTTTAGAAATCATAAGAGGTTTCCAGTTTAGTCCTAAGAATTTTTTTTGTATCTACATCTGTTGTGTCTTGTGAACTCCAATTTCTTCCTTTAGCATTGTAGGTTCTAGAACTTTTTCACTTTTATTTTATTATACTATATATATATATATATATATATATATATATATATATATATATATATATATATACATATAAATAATTAAACTAGATGTAAAATTAAATTTCCTGTATAGCACTTAAATTTTATTTTTCATTACATCTTCAAGTATTTAATTAATCCCCCAATTATTTCTCCGAAACATATGGCCTAACCACAAAACATTTCTGATCCCATATCATTATATTTAATAGCCCTATATATCAGTACTAACTTTCAAGTACACTCATAAAATCTGAGGTACTCACATCAGGCTTAAGTGGTAAAACACTTAGATTTCACTTTGACACTCTTTTTCTCTCTCTCAGCGTCAGAACTTGTACAGATTTCATCAAATAAAGATCCTTTTTTTAAAACTTAAGACTGACTCTGGCTCGAAACATGTCATATATATATATATATATATATATATATATATATATATATATATATATATATATATAATTGAATAAGTTCTCAAGAACTAAATGTCACATTGATGAGGCTTTCATTACCTTTGACGCATTTCTTCTTTTAAAAGTGCGGTTGGACCAAAATAATTCCGTTAGCAAAAGTAAATTTTGAAGTACGCTTTAATAGAAATTTTCGGTTTTATTTATGTTATCTTTTGCAGAAAATATTTGACAAATTTTAAACACATTTTAAATTAATAAGCATCAAATTTTCCTCAAATATTAAATTACTGTAAAATAAAAAGAAAGCTTAATACATTTTTTAAAAATAATTGAATATACAGTTCTAACGGAAAAATAAAATATCCATTTTTACATTTGTACCGAAAGAAAGAAAAACGAAATCACTTCAAAGTGTATTTTTATAACTAGGCAGTCACTTTTTGAAGACACTCCTACTTGATTTTCAGAATGGAGGCAAATTATAATGATAACAAAATCAGCAAAGGTGTTAGAACTTCAGACATCTGTCAAAATCTAATTCATAGCTGACGAATTTTGAATTCAAAACGTAAATACTTGTAATTTTTTAAAAAAAATGTGTCACAAGTCAATTAATGTTAAAGTAAAATTTCCGAACGAATCATTTTTAATGAATTAATAATTATACGTAAAAAATAAATACATTTCACAAAGCAGCCGAAATCAGCAGATTCAATGCAACCTACTGAAATTTACAACAGCTTCAAAAAATGCCACTAAAACACACAGCTAATTTTAGAAAAAAAGAACAATTTCGGGTTTGCTCACCATTTTTTTAAGAAACAGTTATAAAGGAGCTTAATAAATGTAGAAAATTCTAGTTACCTAGTGTTTGGTAATTCAAAGCCACCATTTGACACCCAGCATTCCAAAACACCTGCAAAAGGAATTTAATAAAATAAATAAGATTTTATATAAACAATAACAACAATATCAGAAGTAAAAATGCGAAGAAAAAATATATTACGAATTGTGCTTTCGATAATTTCTTACTACGAGCAGGTTTTTGAAGCGAAATTCAGAAGCCATTTCTTAAGGCTGTTTTCGTCATATGTACGAGAGCGTGAACTCATTTTCGGACAGAAGAAATGCTTGAATTCTTATAAAAATCTGTGACATTGTAACTCACGCATTCTTATAAAGAATAAAGAATGCAATAATGGCGAATAATTCTCCTTCTTTTTTGCACCTAAGAATTACTTTCGGATTCTCATGGGATAATATCCTCTGTTATAAGTTACCTGATAAGTGTTTAAAAATATTTCTGAAGCAAACTTAACTTTTTCACGAAATGATTTGAAAAGGATTCGTCTCACATTAATTAATATCATTTTTGAAAAGAAAGAAGAAATGCAGAAGTTCTAACAGTCATTGAAGATGAATAGGTGAGCTGAGTTTCAAATGGGAAGATCTGGCACCGGGGTAAACGATCTTATATTTTAAACACACACTTACTTAATTTACTTTGCAATACCCCAAGGGGTATACCACTGAATAAGCAGTATTTCAGATTTCTATATATATATATGTCAGCACTATTTTCAATTAAACTGAATTATACCTGTAAATCTATCCATCTTATGCTAATATAATTAGAAATAATTTTTATGATGTGGTAAGGCTCAAAGAAAACTTTTTAAAAGCCACCCATTTTATTTCCATTTCATTGTGCTACAGACATTTTTTAAAAAAAACTTTTTGAATAAAAATAAATAAACATTTTCTTTTCTTGTGATGTATAGTGACGTCTTTCATATGCTTGAATTATAAAGTTATTTTTAAAGGCAATAATCGGTAATATTTTATTTATATATTTTGAAAAACAAAACTATATAAGACGTTCTTGTCGTTTTTTATTAAAAAAAACAATAATTTCAGAAACACCTAATATATAAATGCAATCAGCCAAATACACTGCTGGCTACCGTAAATGCAAAACCCTGAAGGAAGCATGCAAATAACATAAAATTTAAAACATGCATTAGCGGAGGTGAGATATGCAAATGATTAGAATTTCAGCGCAGACACACATCACGCGCCACATCAAAGCGCTATTTAAGGCTTGGAGATTTCGACGATTTCATATTCGGCAATTGTGTTTTTCTTTTTTTTTAAAAAAAAAACGATCAGTTATGTCTCGTAGCGATCAGCGATCAGCTTTTGACCAAGTATCCGAGTTCGACAGAGGAAGGATAGTGGCCTACCTAGATTGTGAATTATCTTTCAGGCAAATCGGTAGTCGTGTTGGACGAAACCAAACAACTGTAATGCGGATAGGTGACCGTTGAATGCAGAAGGGTACGACGGACCGACGTGGTCGATCACATCCACCTCAGTGCACCACTTGAAATGAGGACAGGCAAATTGTTCGCATGGAAGTGACGGAACACTCACTCACATCACGAACCATAGCATAGCACATTGAGTCTGTAACGCATCATTCAGTGTCTGCGCGTACCATTCGACGCCGTTTACAGCAGAGTGGTCTGTCCGCAAGACGTCCATTGCTTGGTCTACCCCTGACGCAGAACCAAAAACGTCTGCACCGCCAATGGTGCTATGATAGAAGAATGTGGGTGGCAGAATGGAATGAAGTTGTCTTTACTGACGAGTCACGCATTTGTCTGCAAAACCACGATGGTCGGATTCGAGTCTGGAGACACCGTGGAGAGAAGATGCTGAACAGTTGCGTTACGCACCACCACACTGGTCCTGCACCGGGTATTATGGTATGGGGCGGTATTGGACATAACTCTCGCACTCCTCTAATACGCATTGTCGGTACTTTAAACAAACAGAGCGCTTCATTATATATTTCAACAGGTTAATGCGTGACCACACATGACACGCATTGTCCAAATGTTCTTCGTCAATCACCAGATTGAATTGCTTCCCTGGCCAGCTCGCAATCCGGATCTTTCGCCGATAGAAAACGTGGTCCATGGTTGCTCAACGATTGACCTAGATAACACTCCCAGCTACCACATCAAATCAACTTTGGTAACGTGTGGAAGCTGCTCTCGGTCTGCTGCACCCCAAGAACACATCCAAAGTATCTTTGAATCAATGCCGAGGCGTGTGGCAGCGGTGATTTCAAACAATGGCGGCTACTCTCTCTATTGATTCTCGCAGTCTATAAATTTAATCATTTGATACTTGGTCAACATGTTATCTACAAAAAAATTTTGTTGTGCTATCTCTTTGTCTTTCTTGGTGTTGCATTTACGGTGGCCAGCTGTGTATTAATACATTTTACTGAAGAATTTTATTTTTATTTTAAGGTATCCGACTACGTTCGGAACCGTGATTATAAAAAAGCGCATAAATGGATATTTTCCATGATATTTAGTGTCAATCAGATTAGAATACATGCATAAAACTTTTTTAAGGAGATATTGACAAAAAAATGTTTTTTAAATATAATATTTTGTCAAAAAATTAACTTAGAATAATCTTTCTTCCAAATGTTCTCCTTTTCTGAAAACCGAATCTATTATAATAATATTTTGCCTGTATATATCTCAGACCTATCTTCAGAGGCTCAACCAGAATTTTTGAAAAATACAAATTATTTTCAGAGTTACCACCAATTGACATAATTATTGGCGTTTTTTTCTAAACATTTCTCCCCTCTGTTGTCGTAAAATATGAATAAACCCACTTCTAAGCAATATATTTCAAAAAAATTTTAGTTCAGCCTCTTTAGAGAGGTCAGAGCTATATACAGGCAAAATGTTATTATAATAGAACCATTTTTAACAAAGGAAAACATTTCGAAAAAAGATTATTCTAAGTAAATTTTTTGCCAAAATATTATATTTAAATAAATTTTTTTAACAAAATGTCCTTAAAACAATTTTATGCATAGATTCTTATTTAAGTGACACTAAATATCATGAAAATTATCCATTTATATCCTTTGCAAAATCACGGTTCCGAACGTAGTCGGATACCTTAAACGGAAAAAAGTTAATGGGTTTTGCATTTTACTACCGCACAGTTAACACTGTCACTGAATGATACTCTGCAAAACACAGTTACATTTCTTTAAAAACTATGAAGGTTCATTATGAAAAAAATCCCTCATGTCCATAAATTAAGGATAATTCAGAATCAAACAGAAATTGAACTCTAAAATAAAAATTTTACCTGTAGAATTATCACACACATCGTGAAGAAAAATATGCAAATTACAGGAAACCACCAGATGGCGCGCATAGTAAGTCACAATGACGAGAGTGTAAGAGAGGGGTATACAAGGAATGGTGGCAAAGAAGTAAAATTCTTCACAAGCGCTTTAAAAGCCTTTCAGTGCAATAACCGCATAGTTATGGCACAAAGAAATCATTTGGATGATTTTTACGAGGTAGAATTATTGGACGACTGGGATGTGGACCTACCCAGCTGGAAGTATTCGAGGAACTTGGAATCGCCCAGAGTGTCATCTCAAGGCTATGACAACGATTCCAAGATGATGGTAATATGAGTAGATGTTACAGCACAGGTCGCCCCCGAGTTACAACGCCGAATCAGGACCGGTATTTGGCAGTTACTGCCAAAAAAAAAAAAAAAAAAACAGACGGGCACAGCATCAGACCTGTCTCGTCAACTCTCTTCACCTACCGGTACGACAGTTTCAAGGCAGACCGCGTACAGACGCTTAGGGCACATTGGTCTATATGCTCGTCAGCCTGTCAGATGTGTTTTACTTACCGCAACTCACTGTCGCCTGCCATTAACCTAGAATAGAGAGCGTGCATTGTGGACACCACAACAGTGGTCTTGTGTGATGTTTTCTGACGTGTCCAGGTTTAGTTTGCAGTCTGATTCTCGCCGGACATTAATATGGAGAGCGCAAGATACCCGTTACCACCAAGAGAACACCATTGAACGACACCGTTACGGTGGTGCAGGATGCCTCGTTTGAGGAGGAATTATTCTTGGTTCCAGAACTGACCTGCATGTTCAGAGTGTAACGATGACAGGCCATATCTCTCGGGATGTCATTTTGGAACAACATGTACATTTGTTTCGGGGTACCATGGATGCTGAATTTCTGTTTATGGAGGACAACGCCCGTCCTAACCATGCACACATTGTAGACGAATGCCTTCAATCGGAGGATATCACCCGTATGGATTGGCCAGCATACTCACCGGACTTGAATCCAATAGAGCATGTATGGGATATGCTTGGCCGATGAATTGCAGTCCTTCAACCCCCTAACACCTGTCAACGAGAATTTCGGAGGGCATTGCTGGATGAGGGGTGTAATATTCCCCAAGATCAGATCGATAATTTGATACTCAGCATGCCTAGGCGTTGTAAGGCCTGTATTGCATCGTCCGGGAGACATACTCCATATTAACCATCATACTAACCATGTTATACTGTTTTTTGTAAATAGGTTCTTTTTTGAAATTTGCTGCAGGGAGTAAAAATCGCAATTTTTATTAATTATGTCAAACATATAGCATCTTTTTTGCTCTTTACCTTTTGTTTAATAAATAGACTTTACAAATAAGTAAAATTGGTTTTGCTTCTGTCTCTTTCTTTGCCTGAAGTTCATTATCCTCAAGTTATGGACATGAGTGTAGTATGAATAATGTTTGTGTATACATTTACAGAATTTTTTTATGTATGATTTTATTGTTCAATATTTTATTTTTTAAATGTTTGAAAAAAGAAAGAGTAAAGCCCCCATAAAATACATGAGAGTAAATAAGCTTAAGGGTTTATTCGATTGAATTTCATTTCTTCCACTGTATTTGAATAAACAATTGTTCCACACCAGTTTCATGTAGTATTATGAAATGTGAAAACTTACCTGTGGCATGTAATTACTGGAATCAACTCTTGTTCCCTTGGGATAGATTCTGCTCAGCTGTCGTTTGTTGTAGCTGTATTAGTATTAAGAAAAAAAATATATGTAACGGAAAAAAATTAATGTACTTAACTGCCTGAAAAAATGCAAATGTTGCTACACTTTTATCAAAAGCAAAAGAAATGAATAACAATATTATTGTGAAACATATCTCAATAATTAATTCAAAAATTTACGAAAATATCACAAACTCTCTAAATTTATTTCTTTAATCATCCAACATTTGTAAAAGAGAATTATTTTTCCGAGGTAGACTATATATATATTTTTGGTGCTAAAATTCTTCTAAAAACCTCTATTTTTTCCATCTTCACTCCTGAGACATGGTTTTTATTTAACACATTTTACTTGAAAAAGTGTGAATCTCACGCGAGTGTACGGGGGAAATAAAAGGAAATTATCACTAATATTTTTATTTTTTTATATGAATCACATAAAAGAAGTCACAAATTTGCTTCACTTAAAATTAATTACTTTTTGTCATTGAAAAAGTTTAGCAAATGTATTTAATCATTGAAATCCACACAAAGGATACTTAACGAATTCTACAGGATGTTCCTTGAGCAAATTCGTTGCTTGGGTCTCCACAAAGGATGAAACTTCGTAACTTCTGTTGCGCTCTGGAGGGAAAAAAGGAAATATTATTGCAGTCACTTGCATCACGAAGTAAAACTAGTTAATTAAAGCAGTAAAGAAAGTATAACGTAAAGGTGATGGCTTTTTTTTGGCAACTTTTAAAACAAATAGCAAAGCTATCATAATTTTTTAAAATTAATAAAAAACAAAACGTAATACTGCGTAGCTTGACACAAAGATTTATATCTTTGACGAGCCCAAAAATATATATCAAATTTGCCCTGCACCATAATTTTTATTTTAACAAAAGAAAAAATAGCGAACACATGGTGAAATATTTTTAAACTGAAGCGAATTACTTGGTCAGTAGATCATCAAACATGAATCTCATCTATGAAACTAGATCAAAAGATCAGTTTTAGACCATAGGAACAACGTGGCTGAATATTTCTTTAAAGTACTTACGGAATCAATGACACGTCAAATTACTGAACTTTCCCAGTAAAAAAAAAAGAGGTATCCCAGCAATACAAAATTCAGTATAATAATGGAAAATGTTGAACTGAAAGTTTTCGTTATGTCAAACCACCAGAAAATAATTGTTTCTCAGTAAGAATTCAATAATATTTTGTGAGGTTAGATAATTTGCATGATAAGAAACCTTTTCATTTTATAGACATACCTATATATAAGTACTTGTTCTTCTTCCACAGAAAAAAATATAATTTTACCCTTCTATTGATAAAAACATTTTTCTTTCAATTTTTTTTGTAGAAAAATATTCTATATCTCCCCTTTTGAAACCAAATATTTCCCAACTTTGTAACAAAAATTTCCTAAGAAAATGAAACTTCTCTCCTCTCACAATTTATACTTGTAAAAAAGTATTTACCTAAATATCTTGTGTATAATTTACCAAAATCCACTCTTACTTTCTGCGTGTTCGAAGGAGTGGAACCGGACCGGCTGCACATAGTTAACCAAGGCAGACATTTCCGCTCCAGCTTCAGATTCTTTGGCGGCCTCCTGCAAGAAGAAATAATGACTCTATCTTAAATTAATACTACTGGAGACTTTTTAACACAAATGCAGGTAGAATCGCTGCTAATTAGGCATAATAGATACTATGACAACACAAGTGCATGGAAGCTCATCTAGGTACGGAGCGTTTCCTACACATTTAGCATGGAAGGCTTCATCATGGTGATAAGGATCCATTGACTCAGCCTAACCAGGAATTGGATTAAGTATTTTCTAATTATTGAAAACTAATTTGTTAAGTGGAATCAGATTTCGAACAACATCATCCAACTCGAACATCTTTAAAACTTGCTATTTTGATCCGTGGCTCTAATGTCATTTTCAGAAGTAGGAGTTTAAATGGGATTGTGTATGCGTGTTCTAATTTAAGTTAAATATCTCTGAACAATTGGCATTTGGATAACATTCGCCTTCATAACAAAATTTTTTCTTAACTATTATTGCAAATAACTTGAGAATTAACTTATTCTTTCTTTAAATATTGCTATCCAAGATTTTCTTTTTAAGTATGATATTTTTAAGAGGACAATTTATTAAAAGAGTATATAAGCCATAACTTTTTCAGAGTGTTGTGTTCTCCTATAGGTATGTATAACACAGTTAAGAAATTTTCCACGAATAATAAAATCCGATTATGCAAATGATCCTGTTAGTTTGTTTCACAGAAGTTGATGAGGAATCTATTTTCTGAAAACAACAAAAAGAAAAATCAAGTACTCACCTCCGCCCCGTCAATGGCCTCCGGTTCATCCTCGTCTGATCCGATGTCTGTGTCGGACTCCTCAGCACCCTCGATCTTGTCCTCGGTGCCCCCTCCAGGATCATTCTCATCCCCCGGACTGCTCACAGAAGAACTCTTAGTGCGCTCGGGGGTCAAGGGCTCTTCACGACCCACAGACGATTTGGGAACACGGTTTTGGGCCGCTGCAAAGAGGAACGACATTAATTCTTTCCCCGAGGACATAAGCATAAATGAGTTTGTATTAATTTTGATGAAACTTAAGATCTGACACCTACTTTTGTCATTCTTACCACATAAATGCAAATACTTTGGTCCTCCACAAACTTAAGAAACATCAATCTTTAGCCCCTCATGAAGGTTTGCGTACGAGGTCATAACTAAATACACCCAACTCTTTTTTTACACGGCTCCTCAAAAAACCGTGCAAAAAATAGTATAAAAAATACATGTGATATATGGTAAATTTGGAGATATGTCCCACACACAATTTTAAAAAATCGTGTAAGTTGACAAATTTCTAAATATTTTACCAAAAGGGTGGAGCAAAAAAGTAATTATAAAATCCATGTTTGATATTTGTAAAACAAAAGAATTTATTTTTATTACAAAAAAATTAAAACTTGTGAACAGTGAAAATTCAGTCTATTAGTACATACAACATATAAAAATTCACATTGAAACTGCAGGTTAGGAGAATGAAACTACTAACTAACAACTATTCAAATCTACTTGATAACAAGTGTGTGCGTTTATTACGAACTGGAACAAATATGCTATCACTAAATGTGTCAGATATGTATCGCACGACTGTCAGCTTTGATTCAAATGAAGAATTTCATTCGTTGTAAAAGAGCTCTGTGCTGGTTTTTTGTGGATACAAAGCCTCTTGTTAGCGGTTGATTTTTGATTATGATTAAGCATATATTTTAATGCACGTTTTATGTCAGGATCATAAGTAAGAAAATGCTGTTCCCCTCAATACTTTTAGAAAGTTAAATCAGCAGTTAACCCTGTCACTGCGTAGTTATTTTATCAAAGTAGGTTCAAAAATCGTGTATTTTTGAAGTTATACTTCTTATTGCTAGTTGTGAGAAAAGGTTCAGAGTAAATTTTATGTTGCGCGAGCATACCGTCACGACACCGATGCGCGCGCACACTGCTGTCTAATATTTTAACACTGGCTGCATGGCCCGGCGTTGCACGGGCTTTTTGTCTGCATTTATAAATTTTCCATTTCCTAAACAAAATCAGCACTTCTAATACTCTTTTTCAAAATAACTGCATGATTAACGTGTACCGCTGCCCTAAACGGCGGGCCTTAAGTGTTACTGGGCTCGAACTCGTGTCATGCCTGCCATGATCCGATACCTTGACCACATGGGTTACCGCAGCCCTCTCTCTATCAGAGTTCTCGAGTAAGTGAACCGCGAGACTTTAATATTCACTCCCTCACTTTGCAACTTTTTATGCCCCGGAAACGAAAATGTACCTTTATAAAAATAGTTGTATGTTGAAAAAAAAGTAGAAATTTTTATAATTACGAATTTTCACAATGTATTAAATGTTGAATTAAAATTGTGAGCATTTCTTGAAATGTTCGACCCACGGAGAAAAAGTTTCATACAATTATTTTTATAAATGAAGAAGTTATAAAAACTTTGAATTTGATTAGTAGTTATTAAGTATTTAAAATTTCAGTATTTTTAAAAAATTCGAAAAAAAAAGTTTTCAGCATTTTATTTTTTAAATCAGTCTCTAAAAGATCAAAGTATGAGTTTTTTAAAAATCATTTTCAAATAAACGCATGGATATTTATTCATTATCTTAAATATTTAAAATCCTAGGAGAGCCCACACCCATGGCGACAAAACGAAAAAAAGCGCCAAGCCAGAACGAGATGGCGGCAAGTGAATACAGAGACTACATAGATGCGTAATGAAAATATATGTAAACAATACAGAAATTAAACATTTAAGATAAAAAAAATATAAAAACAGCACTTATTGCTGATCTTCTCCAAGTGGAGGGTACAGCATAACAACAGATTTTAAAAATGTCTTGTAGGTCTCATCGCTAAGTGAATGATCGTGTGAGTGAGTGAAGATTAACGTCACACTGTTCAGCTGCACGAGGGCTTTTAGCGACGGACCACGTAATTTTGAACCATGGTCAAGTGACGTGGATGACACCTGAGCTGGGACCCCCGTCTCCTAACTACCACAGCACACCAACGGGAGGATGTTTCAGCTCTCGACATTTAGCGTGCTTCGCTTACCTACACGGCGGGTCTTTAGTGGTACTGGGCTCAAACTCGTGACAAAGCCAGCCACGATCCGATGCCTATACCACTCGGCTACCGCGGCCCGAATGATCGTGTGAGTGCCGCCCTTTTTATTCTACGCGGTAATAGTCAACATACCTTCGGAGTGGCTGGTGCAATTTGAAAGAAAGCGTTTTATTGTCGACCATGTTACATCATGCCGATCGTTACATTTAGGACATTTATAACTCTAAGCAATCAGTCCTTCCTTCATACACTATTCAATGAATTCTTTCTAGCCTTTCGCATTCAACAAATTTAAAAAAATTCTAAGATATATTCCTTTACATACATAACCATTCCAGCCCGGTTCCCCAAAACAAAATGCAATTCGAAATGCCCACCTACAAAATACAAAAATTCTAGAAATAGTTAGGTTTACCATATGTAGTGTATCAAAGTAGGGTAACCAAGATGGCAGAATTATCGCCAAACAAAATAATTCGCGCCTAGGGTGTGGGCTTTCCTAGGACTGAACCCATAAATTATATAAAGTATTATTGTTTTGTAAAATGAGGGGAAAAAAACCCCTATCATGGTGGTATTTTTTCAGAAATCCTAAACACTAAGCGATGATGCTGTTTTGAACCCCGGTCCAACAATTAGTAATGAAGCGATTTAAATGATCATGCCGCGAATCGTCGGGAAAGAGAAGTGATCAGACATTCAAAATAAAATGAAGGGTTATTCCTATTGAAAAAATGCTTTATTTGTTAAAGTTTAAATTTTTTTTGGGCTTCAATTTTAAGTTAATGATCTCAAACTTCATATATACATTGCAAACAACAGTAATTTTTTAACAAAAATAACCTCTTAAATATTTCTCGCCAAAAGGGGAAAAAACCCGAAAAAGACAATTTTTTTTAAAAAAAAACCGTAATTTTTTAAGTAATTTTTTCAATCTTTGTACAGCTACGAATAATAACGTTCTACACACGGAAAAAAAGTTTCGTGGGATTATTTTTATAAATAAAGAAGTTATCGAGTATTTAAATAATATTTTGAGTATTTTTTGAAAAGTCGTAAGAAAAAAAATTTCTGATATTCAATTTCACCAAATCTGGTGATTTTCAATATTTATAGGTGCAACTTCTTTTCTAGTAAAACCTTTCATCAAACGTAACGGGCTGAGTGGAAAAGAGTTTTCTGCCGCCAAACACTGGGCTTTTTAAAATTGCGTTTTTTGTTAAAGTTTCAATTTTTTCGGGCTTCATTTTTAAATAAATGCCTTCAAACTTCATATATCAAATACAAACAACGGTAATTTGTATACAAAAAACGTAACAAAAATAATGCTTAAATTTCTCGTAAAAATGAAAAAAAAAAAAAACGAAAAACATAATTTTTTTTAAAAAAAACGGTAATTTTTAAGTAATTTTTTTTTTAAAAAAACGGTAATTTTTAAGTAATTTTTTTAAATCTTTGTACAAATTACGGATAATATCGTTCTACACACGGAAAAAAGTTTTGTGAGATTATTTTTATAAATAGAGAAGTTATTAAGTATTTAAATACAATTTTAAGCATTTTTTGAAAAATTGTAAAAGAAAAAAAAGTTTTTGACATTTAACTTTTTAAATGACTGGTTCTAAAAAAGAAAAGCATGAACATTTTAAGTGTAAAATATCATTTCATTAACGAAAAAGAAAATGAAAGCGGAACGATTTAGATATCATTTTCATAAAAACGTACCATGTAAAACATGTTGACTCATTTTAGAAAAAATCGTAAAAAATAGAAAATATAATTATTTGGTAAAATAAATTATACCGAATCGTGGTGAAGTAAATGATCTTCCCGATTCTGTAATTATTTTTTAGCTGAGTCTCATAAAAATTAGATCGTGTTTTAAAAATGTCTGGATAAAAAAAAAAGGTAGGAGAATTTGAACTTTGCCCCTGGCGGGAAAAAATGGCACTAATTATGCCTTTTAAGTTCTTTAGTTAAAATCTTTTTAATTAATTGAAATATCGGAATACAAATGGTCAAAACGGATTCCTTGTATCATTCCCAAACTTTTGGTACCTTCAGCGAGTTTCTGCGTCGTGAGGTTCGTGAGAAGATATACCTAGTCGTATAGTCGCATAGATACGTTTATTTACCTTCGAATTTTGATAGTGTAGATGCCACTTTCTTGGTGAGAGGCCTGATATTTAGGGGATTGTAATAACTATCGTAATACAATATATGTTGGGACGCATCCCTCCCCGGTGCATTCTCCCCTCTACAGCCTTTTTGCCAATCAATATCTTGGTACCCGGGCTTCACAGTCCATTCGCACCTAGCTCGTTCCATCTCTTCCTATCTGCTCTTTCAGTTATTGTAATTTTATGCTAATAGGGCCAATTCTTCCATAGTTTTTAATTGTTTTAAACTTTTTTAAACTGTTTAAATTTACAATATCTTGGCTACTGTTTGAGTCTCAAACTTGAGTTTGGAACCAACTGTTCCACTCGTCGAGACCCATTCAGTCATCTACTTCATTCCCATTGTGTAGGCATGGAAAGGGCTTAAGAACTAAAATATCATGCTCTCATGTTAATCCTATGGTGACTGGAAAGCATTTCAACCCCTTAGGAATTTAGCTTGATACTTGATTTTTGGAGGTCGGCCATATTTTCGTATTAGAGCAAACTTGACGTGGAATTGGTCCCCTCCGGTGCTACCCCTACTACAGGGCTACCTAATAATAACTTGAATCCTATGCCACCTTGGTCGACAGCACTAGCTGGATTCGATTGTTCTCCCTATGAACATTCAAGATATATTTTCTCAGGAGCATAGCCCCATTTCTTCACCTATATTTAACATTTTTAAAATATTTTTAAAGTTTTAAGTTTTTTTTAAATCCCGCATATCTTTGATGAATTTTGAGCTTCGTTAATGAAATTTGGACCATAGGTTCATCTCATTGATTTCTTTCATCTGTTATAATTCGTGTGTAGATAGTGGGCCTAGGGAGGCTTTATCACTAAAATAAGAATCCGCATGTTATTCCTATAGGGTTCAATCTTTTGCTGACGTCACTTTTTTCTGAGATAGAAGGATGAAACTTTGGGATCACCTACTACTCTGTGTATCGTTGGGATGCACGTGACCATTTGCGTCACAGTTGTCCATCCCCGAAGGGAGTTAGTTTCGTTTTACTTTCCCAAGCTAGCGCCGCCCTATTTGCAACTACAGACTCCGGACCGGTTCGAATGGATTACTCTTGTCTTTCCTCACAACCAGGCTCAGTTTCGAGTTTCTGGGTGCATTTCTTTTATTTTATTTAATTGTTTTAAATGTTTTAAGTATTTTAAAATGACAATGAAGTTCAGAGGCTCTTTAGGCGGATGTCTTAATATTCTCAGGAATGGTTCTTCCCGCCGAGATATTTAGTATAAGGTCTCGGGTATCACATTCGGTTCATCTCATCTCTAGATACAGTCTGCCGAAAACCCTTCATGTTATTTGTCCTATTGTCCCTATGCGGGGTTTTTTAAATTGATTTATATCGTGCTTATCTCGGGTTTGGCCTTTCCGATTGACTTAGGTTAATATCGTTCAACTCTGCTCGTGACGACTTTTCGTCTTTGGCCCAGTTTGCCCTGCTCAAGATTTTAATCCTGTTACGCCAAAGAAGTATAACTTCTTACGTGCGTACATAAGTACACACACACATTTTTTTTATTACGTATTTCAAATCTACGTATTAAATCTGCATTTTACAGTTAAAAAATACACAATACAAATAATGATTATTCTCTCTGTCTCTCTAAGGATTTCAACTTCAAAATATCATTATCCATTATCGTTCTTTAACTGTTTCTGTTATTCTCTTCGTACTGAATGCTATCAGTTCTACTTCAGCTTTGGTGCAACATTTCACAAGTTTGTCCTGTATAATGGGTGATAGTGTTGTGATCATGTCATGGAAATTTTTTTTACAGGGGAATCGCATGCATATCAATTTTAAACGACATGCATGCTATCGAAAAGGACATTATAACGACATTCATGTTATCAAATTCATTTACTTCGGTTATTAAGTGTAATTATTAATAAAAAATTCACGATTCATTTCATCTTAGTTTAATTAATAAAACCATCATTAATGTAATTCATACTGTTATGAATGAGAAACATAAAATATGCTACAATTATTTTCAGTCAAGTAATTGTAAATGAATTAATTTCATGCTACTTTTTTATCCTTGGAAAACGACAAGTAATAAAAAAGAATAATGTTATTAGAAGAAAATAAATACATTTTACATATGAGCATTTGTATTTTTCGTCACTTATTTTAAAAACATTTCAAATTCTTAAGTAATATATCAGTCCGATGAGTGTTGAGAAGTAGATTACTAAGTATGGTATTTAAAATGTATCAATACTTTAATCTACCTAACAAATCCCATGAACACTTTTTTTTAAAATGAATCCTTTCCTAAAAGAGAGAAATGCATATATATTGTTTACAAAAAAAAAAAAAAAAAAAATGTTGGTTCTAATGCTACCATACCTCTTAGATCTTAATAAATTCTTTAATATATGTGAAATGTTGCTTTTTAGAAACTGTTACTTTATTATTAAATTATTTATGAAACTTTTTCCACAGAAAAAAAACATTTCATTTTATAAACAGTTAAATTGTTTTTACATTTATATTGTCTTGAATACATAATAAAATAACTTCAAACAAAATTTATCTTTCTAAAAATGATAAAGAATTATATTATTTACGATCGTCACTAAATAAGTAAATTAGAACATATTAATTTACTAAATCAATACAAGACACTACTTTGAAAAATGGGAGCTGATTATTTTGAACTTTTTTCCTCATTATAAACGTTGTTAACTTCAATCGTAGTCATTAAAACTTATTTTGAGAGAGTAAACAGTAGAAAGAATTAAATTCCTTTAAATATTTCTTTCTGTACTTCAATTAATTTTTCAGAAAATTAGAAAAAAACGGCTTATTTTAAAATGAAGAATATACTAAAAGTTATCTATAAAGTTTCTAAATGCCATCTCTCTATAAGAAAACGGTTACTTTTTTACTCTTGTTTGTGTCACTTTATTATGAAATAAAAATTTTCAATGAAAAGTCAAGAAAATATTTTCAAAAAAGTGTATTCCCTTATGAAAACCTTTTATCCATCTTCGACCCAAAGCGACTGCCGGAAAAAATACTGCTTTCAAGTTACCTTCCATGTTTAATCAGTCGCAAAACTTTAATTAAGATATAACGCAATAACGTAATGTAATTTTCTCGCTAAAAAAATTGAACATGTTTTTAAAACTCGCCTCTTTTTTTCCTCCATTCACTTTCCTTTCTTCAAACTTAAAGTGAAAAGGGGAGTGAATAACAAGCCTAAAAAAGCGACCACTTTATATTTAATGAACTTTCTTTAAATCAAATTTTCTTTTGGTCCATTTGCTAATTGCTTTCATTTTAATAATTTCTTTTTAAAAATTAAAAAAAACAACCACTTTTTGAATTTTTTGTGCATTTTTAGTATTTATTTAAAGAAGTGTTGCCCGTAAGAATGTACTGTACCGTACAATTTTTTTATGCATGTGATTTTTTTCTATATGATGTTGAATATCTTCCTTTCCGCAATACAAGATGATTAAACTTTTATCTAAGGGGGAAACCTCTTGGGAATTTTCTATTTACGATTAATTAATTTTCAAAACAAATGTTTTAAAGAAGATTACAATGATTCAATTGCAATATGTTATGGACTGCACAAATATTTCACACACTTAAGAAAAACGCTTTTTATTCACATGCAATGAATTAATTAATTGGATCCATTTTATCCCACGCATGCCTTTTAAATGTTTCTATATTTAACAATCAAAAACATTTTTTTAGAATATTAGGATTTAAGTGTTGCATGTACATTCGGAAATCTTTCCTCCAACTTTTAACACAAAAACTCCCGTTTGTTCTTCAACAAATACCAGTTTTCAATGCATTCCGATTTCAGTTTGGATACGCTGTATTAGAGCAGATAACTGATTCGATGCATATTTATTTTGCATTAAGAAACGTCAAACCTATTTTAAAATTGCTAGAAAACTCTAGCATAAGGTAATTTATTCAAATGATCTATCTATTTATGTCTAGATTTAGGAGAGAGGATTCATAACCTTAAAAATTTGTAAGATATTGCTTAAAATATGACTATCCTTTTAATTATTTTTAAGGCACACATTAGCAATAAATTAAAAGCTATTGTTTTCACATAAGGTTTTTAATCCATACAGGGTTGGGAAAATAAAGGTGACCCGGAGAATAGTGCTAGGTTATAAAGAAACACAGCAAACGAAAGGAGCTAATCTACGAGTACTTATGGCATGTGTTGAAAAGGAGCACTGTTCATCTCTTGGGCCCTGGTCAGCAAGATTAGGGAGGCAGGTCAAAGCTGGATTGCTGACATATCACTAGAAAGGCTCTGATGCCGTTCTTGAAGACTATGAGGGTTGTTGAGGTACACCTTAGACTTGATGATTCCCCACGAAAAGTAATCGCACTCCAACAGATCAGGAGACTAGATTAACAGTTAGTGCCGAGACCAGACTGATCTCTGCTAACAACTTTATCAGTAGTAATGATTGTGTCAATGTGGTTGAGCGAGATGTAGGGGCAGTTGAACCATCCTGTTGGAAGTAGGTCTTTTCCTCCTCAGTTAATGATGCCACAAATGGATTCAACATGTTGGCAATGTAACGCTCCGAATCACTTGATGTGCGCTCCACATTCACGTTCAAAGGGCCATTTGTATTTGCCCCACCCTGTATACCTTAATATCTATTAATTTCTCTTCTCCATCGTATAGAGCATCATCAGTTAACTGGTTAGGTATTTTTTCAAATTTAAAAAGTTCATTAAGTTTTTATTCTTTTAAAAAAAATTCTTTTTATTTGTTTTTCATATTTTCTACATTCTATATACAGTTACGTTCCTTGAGGAATATTTTTAAGAAAACTTTTTTTTTCTTAAATGCTATCTTGAGGTAGCTATTGTTTTAGGCAATTAAAGCGAAGTATAAATAAGCAAGTAAATAAAAATTTCATAAAATGTTACGCGAATAATAACAGAAAACCCTTCAAAAAAAAGAAACATTTATGTATACATACAGATGAAAAGCTTTAAAATCAAAATTTATTTTCTCTTAGCTCTTAGAAAAAGGTGCTCTACAACACCGATTGGACTGTTCAGAAGCCTACATGAAACTATTTTCTTGCATTCTTAAGAAGCCTCCCCCTTCCTACACATACGTGTGTATCTCTGTGAAAACACCGTTTAAAGATGCATCCTTCATATAGAACATGTATGTATAGAAATTTATAATGCATATAATAATATATTTTTCGTTCATACATTTTATGAGATAAGAGTTATCACAACGATTCATTCGATAAAATATTTAACAATTTGCTGCGGCATCATGCACTAGAGGATAGAAAGTTTTATTTTAAAAACAAAATAAACAGGATTCCTTTTGTTGTTATTGCTAACCGGCTGGAGACTGACGAAGTCAGTCAAGATCCTCAAATTCGTTGATTTCTAAAAAGTGAAGCACAAGAAAGGAATCGGAATAGATTTCTTTCCAACAGAGACCCGTAAAACCCAAAGTATCCTCGGTTGAAGCCTGATCAATATGACACTAGGTAGAGATGCTCTCTGTCTGCTTTATTTTGACAGATTGGAATAAAACGTCGTCTTATATTCAGTTCCGGATGTTTCTCTAAATTTTAAAAAGAACTAAATAATAAAAAATCGATCATATGATCAAGTTATACAAGTTTTGAAGCTAAAATGAGACTTACGTTTTTGTCTTGTAGTAAGGAAAAAATTTCTTTCTATTTTAAATTCCTTCTTAGCATACTTTTAGAAAATTAAAAACAAAAGCATGACGCTACGCTATTGCTAAAGGACTTCATACGTTCTTGACATTTTGAATTCAGATTGTGGCAACTTGTTAAAATAAGTGAGTATAATAGATTATTTTTCTAAGCTTGAATTTGAAGTTTTAATTTTCATTGTTACTGATAATAGTTTATTTAATTTCATCGAAATCAAACATAAGCAGCAATAAGAATATGTTCCTTTAAAAACCTACTGCATTAAAAAATAACCTATATGATATATATGAACTAATAAGTTTACTAAGCCATATTTTATTTTTGGTGAATCTTAGTTTAATAAGAGCCAATTTGTAAATAAATGAGAATTAACAAGTTATTGTAATACATCCCTTTCAATTTTTGATAAAAATAAGCCATATTTTTTAATGGAATGTTTGTTCTTTTCGGACCTTCTTTATCAGTTTTCATTAGAACTTACTAACCAGATTATCGAACAGGAAAAAACGGCAGAACTAAGTTAATAATATCGGATAACCCAAGTTCACTGATCAAGAAATCTGAAAGAAAATAACCGAATCTTATTCCATTGGAAGAAGAAACTAAACTTGGCAACACGATCTAAAAATTCGGATTGCATCCGCCATTTTTTTTCTTTTATATTTGCAATCTCGAAAAACAATCGATTTTGCGCTACCAGAAACCTCCTTTCTGTGTGGTGGTGCAGAAACACTTTCAACGCGTTATCCAAGTCAACGTTCATTATGGTAATGGAAAAATGATTTTCATTTTTACAGACGTTCTCTGTGAAGGGAAGATAAATAATTTATTCCAATTTTAGTATCGAAGATTTACTTCTTATTTTTCCACTCTTCTTACATTTTTATGCGCTTCATCCAAGAAAACGCTTTGCAGATTTCTGAAACTATTCAATAACTGAGAAATAAAATTCAATTTACTTTTAAAAAAATGACGCATAAAAATACTTATTCGTTAATTTTAAATATTTAAAATGTTGGATGTAAGTTTGATGGAAAAGAATGAAATAGTTGTTTATTTTAACATTTCAGTATTTAAAATTGAAGAACACTTTTATGAATGTATGAATTAAAAGAAAATGTCTTTATTTTGTCTTAAAATATTTCAAATTCCTTATTAAATTGTTCTGATTTAGAATTATCGCTTTATTGTACACAAGAATACAACCAAATTACTTGAAACATTTGAATACTTAATAACTTAATTTGATTACTTAATACTACTTAAATTTACCAAAAGGGAAAGTCTTATTTTTTTCCTTAATTTTTTTTGCACCTTAGTTCCCAGACTAACATTTGGTCGTGGTAGCCCAGTGGTCAAGATATCGGACACGTGGCTGGCGTGTCGAATTTAGTACCACCGTATAGAAGGGGCTGATGCATTTTAAATGTTGAGGCTCAAACGTCCTTCTATTGTTGTGGTGTGGAAGTTAGGAGAGGGGGATGTGTTGACAGGTGTTGTTCTCGTCTTATAATTTTGTTCAAAATGACGAGGTCCACCACAAAAGCCCCTCGTGTTGTTGAACAGCGCGACGTTCATATTCACTCACTCATTCACCCACACTAAGGAGCATTACACCCTCGTTCGAACCTCGACAAAATGCTTCATTAATAATATGAATTAATGAAACAGATTTAATTTTTTATTAAAATTAAATTGAATTTGAATGAGTATTCTTTTGTGAATTTGAATGAATATTCAAGGCAAAGCGTCATCAT